>QRFJ01003668.1:0-19883 GCA_006176705.1 Cocos nucifera
ATCCAAGCCACCTCAACTCTGCTAATGGTCTCATTTCCCACCAGTTTATACTTCACTTTCGAATAACATTGTCTTTTCATTAGTCAAAGGTTGACGTGATATAGATAACGCATCTAGGTGAAAATAGTAATATTGAAGATGGGAATAACAATAATGGTGGAGCATTACATAATGTAGTGGGTGATATCTTTAACATTATTATTTATTTTTTAACTTTTAAATTTATTCACTAATGAGCACCATTTATTTACTAATTTTATTTATTTATTTTCTCATATCTCATTATTTTCCAAAATTACATATGATAAATTTGACTTTTCTGGTGTTCAAAATGAATGTATCTCATCATTATCACATTAACTATCTTTATTTGCAAATAAATCATGACATATAATGTGATATTAATATTATTATTTTATTAAACAAATAGAGTATTGGGACATTGGAAATCCTAAATGGGAATGCAAATTTTGCGGAGCATTGATACAACGCAAAGAAACCAAAATTTTCTTCATGCTGTATGCAAGAAAAATTTTAGTTTCCTTTATTACGAGATCCACCTGAAACTTTGAGAGCTCTTATGCAAAATAACAATGATAAGAGCAATCATTTTATGAAAAATATTCGATCATACAATATGATGTTCTCTTTCACATCTATGGGAGAAAAATTAATAAAAGCACTGTTGGAGATAAAATAGCTCATGCCGAAGTTTAGTAGGATGTCCGATCTCGGTATGGTTTCATCTGGAGTCACAACAACCATGACCAAACTTCAACCAACCTATTCTCCTACTCCAACCCAATTCTAGAAGTTCGATCTTTAGCCGATATATGTCAGACGATCTTTTCAATTGCAATCATTAGCTTTCTTCTAATGATTGCAGAACCCGCCAAAGGCATGATGGACTCTGTCTAGATGAACTTGAACAATGAAAGAAGTTGCCATTCAGATGATTATGATCCCATACTCGAAATGAACAACACTCCAAATGTAGAATCCCAGCACGGCCCGACCTCGCCTAGCAGCCGACCTTGAAAATAGCCGAACTCCTTCTGGCCAAATTCCATTTCAGCCAAATTCCTTTATGGTTGAATTCTTCTACTCCATCCTACGAATGATAGAGTTTGACACTCTTGCACCAAAGACCTCGATCGGATGAATCTAAGTCAGTGAAAGGACTTCACCATCAACATAAGTCCGAACTCCCCTTTGGAAGCTGACCTTGAAGGTGGTCGAATTTCTGAAAATAGCTAAAGAAACACCAACAAGAAGCCTAGAGTCTTAACATTCATCCATCTTAGCTCCTAGTCGATCTTGGATCTCTATTATCCCAGTCAAGCTTCTTTAAGAAAGCCTGACTGCAGTCCTCATTAAAGATTCCATCATTTCCTCTCTGACCTCCAATCTGAATGCCCACATCTACTTTTGGCCGACTTTGAAGGTAGTTGAACTCCTGGAAGCTATGAAAAGCAGTCTCAGCAAAATCCAATTTTAAGTCCAAGATTAGCCACTTGGAGGTTAACCTTTAAGTTCAGCCAGCCCGACTTTAAGTTCTCCATCCTCAACATGGACTGCCTACCACTAAGCATAGATGTCTCCAACCTCCTATCTGAACTTTAATAAATGAAATTCAACCATCTGCAAGTCACGATAAATGATAGTCCACTTCCTGGAACAAACTCCATGTATTCTAAATGACCTACTGGCATTCTATTATGGCAGTCACTATCATTATGTTACGAGCTCCATCTATAAAAGAAATTCTCCAGATATGTCTTCTTCTCTAAGCTCTCTATTCTATTAAAAATTCTTCTGAATACTCCATTCTTATTGATCAGAAAACTAGATCGTTGGAGGATCCTGTCGGAGCCACCTGCCTCTGGTTTGGACTTTGCCTTACAGGTCTCATTGGTGATCTCGTCTTTTCCAGCTCCAGCAAAACTCCAGCATCAGCACCATTTTCTACACCAACAAGATTGGCGCTAGAGGAAGGGCTCATTGAGCCCTTGTTCTTAAAGAAGTACTCAGTTGAGTTCATCTTCTTTCCCTTTTCTTCAGCTTTCCAACCTTTTTTTTTGATTTATCTTGCATCTAGCAAGATGCCATCCAAGAAGGCTTCAACCTGATGATCCACTGCCTCTGTTGCCAGATCTCACCTAAATCAACCTGCTTCGACCTCATTGTCGGCACCTCAACCACCACCAGCAGTCATGATAGATTTGAAGTAGTTCAACCTGCTGATTAGCAGGTTAGAAGACTCACTAAAGTAGTGCAGGCCATGCAGCAAGTTTTGGCTCTAATTCAGTCAAAGAGATCACCGTCAGAGCACCAAAATTTGGCACAAGAAAGATCCACCTGGGCAAGTCGACTGGTAACCCCTGGAAAGAAAAAACAGAGGGCAGAGAATCCTTACTCTGATCATGATTCCATCCCTAGAAGATCTTTGCCCTCCTCCAGCTAGCTGCACTTTGAGATTTATGATCGAGATGATATTCTCGATCAAAAACTTCAAGAAATGAATCAACGGATCGAAAAACTTTGCCACATCGCCCCCGCTCGCCATGATGATATCTGCATCGATCCTCCATTCTCCATTCAGATCATGTAGGAGCTGTTGTCCCTGATGGCTGCTCTGATACCAATCTATTGGAAACTATCCTTGCTACTTGATGATTGTGAAATAGCAACTAGGATTCGAGGAAATAGATGGCCGTCCTATCAAACCCTAGAAAACCCTAGGGCGAGGAGAAGAGAGGGATAATGAGAGAGGAAGAGAGAAATTTTCAGGAAGAAAAGGATTTGTATTTTATTTATGTTAATTTACAAACTCAATATAAAGTATATATACCTGGTCAAATTGATCCAATCCAAAAAACTCTCCTAGCTAACCTAATGTGATGCACTTTCTAAGTCCATGTACATCCATGTCTCACATGCACACATCCATTGGACTAATCCTTAGTTCAATTCATAGGATAGCCCCTTAGAACCTCACAAATCAAGGCCCTAAGTTTTTAGGATTAAACTTAATCCTAGGCCAGAACAAAAATCATGTTCTATTCTATTCACTGCTCAAGCTGGCTCGATCAGCAATTAGGCTAGCTCAATTGTGATATCTCCTACGAGAGCCCAAATCATTGCTCTCTACTCTACTACTCGAGTTGGCTGTCTTAGGATTCGAGCTGGCTCGACTTCTACTCGGGCTCGCTCGGACAAGAATTGAGCCTGTTCTTCCAGTGTGTCAGCCTGATATACTTTTTGAACTTCTACTCGAGCCAGCTCTCTCAGGATTCAGACTGGCTCGACTGAAGTATTGGTTGAAGCTCTTTGATGATTAGTTCCATTCGCTCCTTGCTCTCTCTTCACTTACTTTCAAGACTTGAGAGCACCATACCTGAGCTCATAATCTCCATCTTGGTGCTTCTAAGTCCTTGTAAACTCTATCCATCAACCCCATCAGTACCATATAATTATGAAAACTATTCCATAGAAGTACCTTTGTAAGCACATCGCTAGATTTTTTTTGGTATAAACCTTTACCAGCTTTACTTCACCATCTTCTAGTAGCTCTCTAATTCGGTGGTTTTTGATGTCAGTGTGTTTGGTCCTCGCATGATATACAAAGTTCTATGTGAGCAATAAAGCACTCTAGTTGTCATAATGCATCTTGACTATATTCTATTGGAATCCTATCTCCAGCACCAAGTCCTTCAATCATAGAGCTTCTTTTGCTACCTCCATGATACCAATATGCTTTTCTTCGATAGTAGATAAGGCCATAATTGACTACAAGCATGATCTCCATAAGATCGAACCTCCATACAGGCTAAATACAAAACCTATCATTGAACGTCGAGTGTCCATATTGTGAGGATTTGTGGTACTCCCAAGCCATGGAAGGCCATGGAAGGAGTCATGGTGTTCACTCCAGAGATTTCAGGGGCTTGGTTGGTGCTTCGGAGATTTGAAATTCAAGATGGAGCAAGAAATCAAAGTTGAAAAATTAAGACTGCAGAAAGAAGATTTTCTATAGGTTAGCCAGCTCAGTCCAAAACTAGGTCGGCTAAGTTTCAAAGCATAGGCAAAATAGAGAGCTGAGCATTTAGGACTGCTGGCATGACACAGAACTGGGCCAGCTCAGTTTTAGATTGAGCCGACCTAGTGGAACTTAGCTAGCTTAGTATTGAGACTGAGCCGACTCAGTGCGCGTATAGAGTTATACGAGGATCTATTTTGGGCTAAGATCTGGGTTGATCCTAGGGGTCTTAAAGCTTGGTTTGAGAGGTCTTAAGGAGGCTAATTCATGTATGGGTTGGGTCTAGATCTAGAGGATGAAAGCATGGGAGACATGGGTATACATGGGCTTGGTGAGTACTTTCATGTATTGGATTAGTCGGAAAATTTTTTGGTCGGGCCTAATGGCTATATATAAATACATAGATTGTATTAGGATTTTAAAAATGCTGTGAATACAGTGGAATATAGATCTTTTCTCTCTTAATTCTTTCTTCTTCTCTTCTCGCTAGAGTTGCCACCCTAGGGTTCTTAAAGAAGCCCTAGAAAGGGGGGGGGGTCTCTCTCAAGCCCAAGAAGGGAGGTGCTCCATCATAGATCCAGGTGGAGGACTGATGGATTGCTGCCCATAGAGAATGTTACAGGTTTCTTTAGGTCTGTGCTAAAGATCAGGGGCTTCTACAACATGGTATCGGAGCTTGTGATGCCAAGGATGATTGGCGTTCGAGCGATATCATAGAACATCAATTGGTATTAGGAAGAAGTGATGCTAGTTGGTGTGCTTACATTTAATATTAGAGCCTGATGATGCATGAAAGCGAAGGAGAAGTCGTGCAAGGTGAAATCAAAAATATGTATAAGGATTCCACGGTATGTCTCAAATCTATCTTGTTGTTGCTGTGGTTTGGCCAACTAGGAGCAAGGAGTTGAAGGTGGAGGTTGCGAGGATTAATGAAAAAGAATTTTCTCAAGGTGGAAGGATTTGGTGCATGATTTATTGATCGATCTTGGTGAAAAGGCTAAGGTGTATGACGATCATGTGATAGACAGAGAGCACTGGAGTGCTGTAGTAGTACTTTCTTGGAGATGCAGAGCTGAGAGAGGCTCGATGGTGCAACAGTCGAGGGAGGTATCTCAGTAGAGAGCATCAAGGTTTTTTAGGAAGATGGACAGTGTGGGGCTATTGAAGAGAGGTTTCTCAAGGAATAATGATCAAAGGAAGACTGAAGAAGCGACTATATGTCTTTCGGTGTCAGAAAGGTGAGAAAGTAGTCAGAGGTGTATTCAGTGATTCGATCAAAACATGAATTTGTAAAGTATTAGGGATGATGGAGATGGATGATCCATGAAGATCCAGTAGGTCAGGGCTGGATGGCTGTAGAGCAGCATAGAGATGAGTCAGGGAGCGCTGGAGTGCTGTAGGAGCGCTACTCTAGAGGCACAGGGACTGAGAGAAGCTCGGTGGTGCAGCAGTCGAGGAGTGTATCTCAGTAGAGTGTATCAAGGGCTTCTCAGGGAGATCAGAAGTAGGTCTCAGGGAGAGTCAGAAGGTCTCAGAGAATGCCAGGAGGTCTCTAACAGCCAGGAGTATCATGGATCAGGGTTCTTTTGTAGGAGCACTAGGGAGAGTCATAGTTCAGATGGAGGATGGTTCTCCAGGCACAACTAAAGCGATGGCTAGTGTAGGGCTAGAAGAGAAGGATTGGGATGGAATTTCCTAGGATTCAATCACTGGATTCAAAAGAGTTGGATGAGCTCTTGGGTTTCAGAGGTGCTCGCGGATTGTGGAGGTATTCAAGATGGCTTTGAAAGGGTCCGTAGAGTGTGGAGGGTTCGAAGGGGCAGCAATAGTGTTCGAGGTATAGCAGCAAGCCCAGTAGTGCAGCATTAGGTGGTTGGCCTTGGAGGACTCGGAGATAGAGTCAGCTTCTACGGCATCAGGGGCACTTCAGTTCCAGTTGGAGCACCGGGCAGAGGTGGCTTCATGGGTGGAGGAAGCTATGACATGGATTCAGAGCAGGGGGTCAGAGGGAGGACCAGTATTCCAGCACCAGTGCTGGGGCTATACAGATCCAGGTGAAGAGAATTGTGTAGGGAGATAGATGTGGCTCTGAGGGGATAGTGTCAGGTGGAGCATCAGGATTTGCAGTGAGTGCCGGTACAGAAATATTATTGGTTCTCCAGGAAAGTCTAGGAAAAGTGATACAACTGCTAAGCAGAAGGGATCCTATAATTCTAGGATGGTGCAAAGGTACAAGCCAAGATCTTCAGTGGTGGAGGCGGTCATCCCAAAGACCTCAAGGGTGCACAACAGTTGAAGAGGATCAAAGAAGGCGATATTTGCACAGGTGCTGTCGAGTGTGTAGGGACAGTGGGATCGTGCAGGAGGGCATTACCAAGAAATTTACCAAGGCTTGGGACACCAAGGTGGAGATTGTGAGGATTTATGGTGCTTCCAAGCCTTGGAAGGCCATGGGAGGAGTCACGGTGTTGGCTCCAGGGATTTCAAGAGCTTGGTTAGTGCTTCGAAGATCTGAGATTCAAGATGGAGCAAGAAACCAAAGCTAGAGAATCAAGACTGTAGAAAAAAAAATTTCTATAGGTTAACCAGCTTAGTCCAAAACTGGATCAACTAAGTCTTAAAGCATAGGTAAAATAGAGATCCGAGCATTCGGGACTATTGGCATGGCACAGTGTTAGATATATGTGCCCTAGAAGCCAGAATTGGCTGACACTTGTAATACACTTCTAGGGGCAAAATTGTAATTTTGACTATAATTAATGAAATGGGTTATTATTCTATCACACATGTCTGTGATACATCCTTTGAGTTAATGGTAATGATAATTCATATTTTCAAGAGTTAAAAATTTAAGACATGAATAATCATTATTAACTCATAAACAGCTCCCGACCATAGGATCATCACGAGGATGGTGATTGATCCAGAAGGTTGGTGTACGATCGCTTCTCTTTAGTAGATGAGTCTTGAGTCTACGGTGTGGAGACACCAGAGCGAGAGTACAGATACTCGTTAGAGAACGAGGGCACTGAGCGTGACCACCTCGAGTAGTCATTAGGGAGTCTACCTTCTCGTCAATGACTGACTCGATGCTGCAGTAGTGTGTCTGGTTCTTTGACCTGAGATGCATCGGCAGTTCACCTTGAGGGTGTTATAGTTTGACTACACCATTACTCGGTCTCCTAGCCATATGGAACCCTGAGGTGTATGTTGGCTGTGACATGTTCATTGTAGGAACTGGATTGCATCAAGATGGGATCTATCTACCTCGGTGGTAGAGGAGTAGCCCTATGATGATCATGAGAATCAAGTCCAGAAATCCATGGCCATGGTAGAGTGAAATAATAGAAAGAGTTTCTATTTAGATTTTCACATTGGACTCGAATCGAATGATTACATCATATGACAGAGACTAGGGTTTGACGAGTTCACCTTAACCCTAATCTGATCGGGGCTCAAGATAGAAGAACTTGAATCACACAGGTAGCTGCACCAAGAGGTTCGCATTCAGCTCTGATGGGTTGCCACCATATACTGCTAGGTGTCACTGGTGGATTTTGGGAGCAATTAGAATGATTTAGATGATCGATCATTCTAGCTGTTCGAATCAGAAGAGTTCTGATCCATCGAAAGGAGTTTCGATGATGTCTATGATAGAGATCATGACATATCCCATTACCATACAGAACTGAACCTAACTGGGTCACACAAACAAGGGTTTGAATCTGGTGATCATCAATTGAACTGATCTAGTTCAATTGATCTGAATGAGATTCAATTAGGTTCAAGGAAATCGTGCTAGCACTCGATTGAACCTAACGTTCTTCTTTTACTATCACAAATAAGTTGTCCTGACTGAGCCAAAGGAGTTTGTGCTCAATCAGAGGCCTTCATATGGTCTGACTGGAGGTTGTCCAAGTCAGAATAGGTTGTCTTATTTGTAAGACATTACCTGCCATTTTTGGTCACCTGCCATTTCTTGTTCTTTGACTTTGGTCAAAAGTCTACCTTTGACTGGTCAAACGTTGACCATTCACCCTTTGACTTTTGACCACATGTCATGCACCTATTGGAGAGCTGGTGGGGGCCTGTCCCCCTGCCAGAACCTGGCAAGGAGGAGATGGGCACACGCCAAGGGTGGCGTGAGCCCAAGTAGGAGGCGCCTAGGAGTCCTTGTTGGACAAGGACTCCACCTCCCTTTAGGATTCCAATCAGAGTTCTACTAAGAATCCAGTTTGACTGGTCTTAGGCGCCCTCTAAGGAGGAATCCAGGGGTCTCTATTTCAACCAATCAGATTTAGATCTGATTTCACAAAGGGTTGTGATTGGTTGAGAGGAAGAGGAGTTGGATCACAAGAGGTCTATAAATAAGACCCTGCGCCCAACCCTAATCCAAAGTCTTATTGAATGAGATTTCCCATGCCCCAAGGCTGCCTCTCCCCTCCTTCTCCATGCCATAGTCTCTTCTCCCCTTGCTCTCCACGTCCAAAAGGTGTTTTGGATTTAGTTTGGTGCGATTCAGATCAAGGAAAGGCGATCAAAAGCAAGAAGGCTGCGCTGCTGCAAAAGGACGACTGTAGATCTTCAAAAGAGTTTTGAAGATCCTCCAGATTAGATCCAGATCTAATTTTTGGAGGTGTGATAGAGAAGAAGAGGTTCTCCAGATCCAATCCGAGTGGATACCGATAGAGGCCAGGCGCTTGCGTGGCTAAGATCCAGAATCTTTCGCTGCAATCAGGATCATCTACAGGGTAATAGGATTACCCAAATCAGGTAAATTGAATTTGATTTAATTTATCTTCTTTTATTTTATTTATTAAAATAATAAGAATCAGATCTGAAACATATCAAGATCTGATTAAGGTCAAGAGAAAATTTTTGAAATATATCTCTTGATCTAATCAGATCTGGACGAACCTGGACCGGGAAATCAGGATTTCCCTTCACACAGGACTAGGCCGACTCAGTTTCAGACTGAGCCAACCTAGTGAAACTTAGCTGGCTCAGTGCTGAGACTGAGTTGGCTTAGTGCGCGGGCAGAGTTACGCGAGGGTCTATTTTGGGTTAGAATTTGGATTGATCTTAAGGATCTTAAGGCCTGGTTTGAGAGGTCTTAAGGGGCTAACTCATGTATGGTTCATATTTAGATCCAGAGGATGAGAGCATGGGAGACATGGGTGTACATGAGCTCGGTGAGTGCTTTCATGTATTGGGTTAGCCGAGGAGTTTTTTGGTCGGGCCTAATGGCTATGTATAAATATATAGGTTGTATTAGGATTTCAAAAATATTATGAATATAGTGGAATACAGACCTTTTCTTCCTCAATTCTCTCTTCTTCTCTTCTCTCTAGAGTTGCCACCCCAGGATTTTTGAAGAAGCCCTAGAAAGAAGGGCATCTCCCTCAAGCCTAAGGAGGGAGGCACCCCATTATAGATCCAAGTGGAGGATTGGTGGTTTGCTACCCATAGAGAACGTTATAGGTTCCTTTAGATCAGTGCTAAAGATCAGAAGCTTCCACAACATGGTATCGAGGCTTGTGATACCAAGGATGATTGGCGTTCGAGCAATATCATGGAACATCAATTGGTATTAGGAAGAAGTGATGCCAATTGGTGCGCTTACACATATCTCCATCAAAATCTGCATCCACAAACCCCTCTATTAGCCCTCGAGCCTCTTTGGACATGTTAGGATGTTCCCAGCATCTTCCCGCTGACCATAGCATATGCCAATCTCAATTGATCCTGTCAAGTATCTAAAGATATCCTTCAGTGCTTTCCAGTACTCCCTACTAGGTTGAGCCATAAACCTGCTTACTTGACTCACTGCATGGGCTAAGTCTAGCCTGCAGCATACCATAGAGTATATAATGCTTCCCACACTAGAAGCATATGGAACCTTTTCCATCTTTTGAACCTCCATCTCAGTTTATGGTGATATGGTCTTAGAGAGTCTAACATGCCCGGCAAGTGATAGCTCTGCCAGTTTGACCTCCTTCATTCCAAATCTCTCTAAGACCTTCTTGATATATCCTCCTTGAGATAGATGTAATAGTCTCTTAGTTCTATCTTTGACAATTTTCATACTTAGGATCTTCTTTGCAGGCCCCAAGTCTTTCATCTCAAACTCCTGAGACAAAGCTCTTTTCAACTTCTGCACAACCTCCTTACTCTTACATGCTACCAGCATGTCATCTACATATAAGAGTAGATATAACCAAGATCCATCTTTCAAAGATCTCACATATACACTCGGGTCATGATCACACCTGAAAAGACCAATACTTCTCGTATATGTGTCAAATCACTTGTATCATTATCTAGGAGATTGCTTCAACCCGTATAGTGATTTCTTTAGTAAACAAACCTCTCTCTCTAATCCAGACTTCCTGAAGCCTTGTGGTTGCTCCATGTATATGTTCTTCTCCAAATTCTCATAGAGGAATGCTGTCCTAACATTCATTTACTCTAGCTCCAAGTCATGAGCAGCAACTATGCTCAATATCATCCTAATGGACGTATGTTTGATAAATGGAGAGAAGACCTTTGAATAATCAATCTCTTATATCTATGAGTACCCTTTGGCTTCAAGTCTAGCCTTGTACCTTACTCCACTTTGCTTAGAAGGTGCTTCTTTTTTGGTGAAAACCCATTTGGAGCCAATGGATTGAGCATCATCTGGTAGATCCACCAACTGCCATGTCCGATTCTTCTTGAGAAACTCCATCTCTTCCATCATAGCTTGCATCCATGATTCTCGATCCGAACTTTTCATGGTCTCCTCAAAGCTCTTTGAATCTCTATTGGTAGTGATGAGAGCATAAGAGATAGTCTCATCAATATTATATCTCAACTATTTGTGAACAATGCTTTTTGGCTTATGCAGTGTCACTTCTCTTGTGGTATCCTACAAGTCTGCTATCTGTGGCTACCTCTGTATCTTTTCCAGGATAGATTACTCTCTTTGCTAAACCTCCATAGATTTATCACCATGGCTGTCCAACTCCACCTCAAACTGAACATGATCCGAGGTTGATGTTGAGGGCAAATCATCTGTATCTAAGAGCTATCCCATGCTACCTTGTGTTGTCTTGACAACTTCATCTATACTTTTTGGCTCAACATGATGCTCTTCTCATCAAATATCACATTTTGACTGACAATACTCCTCTGGGATTGTCAAACCCATAATAAGAAATCCTTCACATCTCGTGAAAATCCGATGAGTACCATCTTCTGTGACTTTGGGTCTAACTTGCTCCTGTCGACTTCTTCTATCAAAGCATATGCAGGATAACCAAATACCTTCAGGTAGCCTAGCTCCACCTTCTTCCCACTCTAGATAGCTTCTAGAAGTCCTTCATTTAATTTTCTATGGGGAGACCTATTAATAAGAAAATAAGAATAAGTAAGAGCATCACCCCAAAAGAATTTAGGCACTGATGCCTGTAGCCTCAAGCTCCTTGCCTTCTCTATCAGTGTCCGATTCATCCTCTCCATGACACCATTCTATTGAGGGGTCATCTTTACTATGTAATGATGTTTTATGCCATTTTTCTCATAGTATCTTCTGAATACTAGGCTGGTGTATCTTTCTTCATTATCAGATCTTAAACACTTCACTGGCTGCCCTATCTCCTTCTCTACCTCAGCTTTTTAGATTTTAAATCAGATAAAAATATTTAATTTTTTTCTAATCAGATATATCCATACCTTCATGGAGAAGTTATCTATAAAGGTGATAAAATACCTCACTCCATCTTGAGATGCAATAAGTGCCGGTCCCCATATGTCCGAGTGAACTAGCACCAAAATAGCTTCACTCCGCTTGGTACTACTGGCAAATGTAACTCTACACTATTTGTCATAGATACAAGGCTCACATAGATCATCTCCTTCTTTTCTGAGTGCTAGAATCAGACCTTTTGTACTCAACTCCGTGAGCCCCCTATTATTTAAGTGATCTATAAGATAGTGCCACAACTTGTAGATTAGTTGTTCCTCCTATGTTGCTATAGATACCTCTACACTATTTATAACAGCTAAACCCTCTGAAGGGAAATCCTGATTTCCCAGACTAGGTTCGTTCAGATCTGATCAGATCAAGAGATATATTTTAAATTTTTTTTTCTTTGATCTAGATCAGATCTAAAATATTTTAGATCTAATTTTTATTATTTTAATAATTAAAATAAAATTAGATAAATTAAATCAAATTTAATTTATCTTGAAGTGGGTAATCCTATTACCCGATGATGATCCTATGAGCAGCGGAAGGTTCTGGATCTAGCCACGCAAGTGTCTGGCCTCTACTAGTATCCACTCGGGCTGGATCTAGAGATCCTCTTCTTCTCTATCACATCTCCAAAAATTGGATCTGGATCTAATCTGGAGGATCTTCAAAACTTCTTTTGAAGATCAGCAGTTGTCCTTTGCAGCAGCGCAGCCTTCTAGCTTTCAGTCGCCTTTCTCTCATCTGGATCGCACCAACCAAGGTCCAAAACTCCTTTTGGACATGGAGAGGAGAGGGAGAAGGTGGGTTTGGCATGGAGGAAGAGGGGAGAGGCAGCCTTGGGGCATGGGATTTCAATTTTCCAATCTTAATCTGAGTTGGGCGCAGGGTCTTATTTATAGACTGTCTGTGATCCAACTCCTCTTCTTCCCAACCAATCACAACTCTTTGTGAAATCAGATCTAAATCTGATTGGTGGGAATAGAGTCCCCTGGATTCCTCCTTAGAGGGTGCCTAAGACCAGTCAAAGTTGGTTCTTAGGAGAACTCTAATTGGAATCCAAAAAGGAGATGGAGTCCCTGTCCAACTAGGGACTCCTAGGCGCCTCCAACTTGGGCACACGCCAAGGGTGGCGTGCGCCCTCCTCCTTGCCAGGTTCTGGCAGGGGGACAGGCCCCCACCAGCTCTCCAATAGGTGCATGACATGTGGTCAAAAGTCAAAGTATCAATGGTCAACATTTGACCAGTCAAAGGTAGACTTTTGACCAAAGTCAAAGAACAAGAAATGGCAGGTGACCAAAAATGGCAGGTAATGTCTTACAAAATAAGACAACCTTTTCTGACTTGGACAACCTCCAGTCAGACCATATGAAGGCCTCTGATTGAGCACAAACTCCTTTGGCTCAGTCAGGACAACTTATTTATGATAGTAAAAGAAGAACGTTAGGTTCAATCGAGTGCTAGCACGATTTTCCTTGAACCTAATTGAATCTCATTCAGATCAATTGAACTAGATCAGTTCAATTGATGATCACCAGATTCAAACCCTTGTTTGTGTGACCCAGTTAGGTTCAGTTCTGTATGGTAATGGGATATGTCATGATCTCTATCATCGACATCATCGAAACTCCTTTCGATGGATCAGAACTCTTCTGATTCGAACAGCTAGAATGATCGATCATCTAAATCATTCTAATTGCTCCCAAAATCCACCAGTGACACCTAGCAGTATATGGTGGCAACCCATCAGAGCTGAATGCGAACCTCTTGGTGCAGCTACCTGTGTGATTAAGTTCTTCTATCTTGAGCCCCGATCAGATTAGGGTTAAGGTGAACTCGTCAAACCCTAGTCTCTGTCATATGATGTAATCATTCGATTCAAGTCCAATGTGAAAATCTAAATAGAAACTCTTTCTATTATTTCACTCTGCCATGGCCATGGACTTCTGGACTTGATTCTCATGATCATCATAGGGCTGCTCCTCTACCACCGAGGTAGATAGATTCCATCTTGATGCAATCCAGTTCCTACAATGAACATGCTATAGCCAACATACACCTCAGGGTTCCATATGGCTAGGAGACCGAGTAATGGTGTAGTCAAACTATAACACCCTCAAGGTGAACTGCCGATGCATCTCAGGTCAAAGAACCAGACACACTACTGCAGCATCGAGTCAGTCATTGACGAGAAGGTAGACTTCCCTAATGACTACTCGAGGTGGTCACGCTCAGTGCCCTCGTTCTCTAACGAGTACCTGTACTCTCGCTCCGGTGTCTCCACACCGTAGACTCAAGACTCATCTACTAAAGAGAAGCGATTGTACACCAACCTTCCGGATCAATCACCATCCTCGTGATGATCCTATGGTCGGGAGCATTTTATGAGTTAATAATGATTATTCATGTCTTAAATTTTCAACTCTTGAAAATATGAATTATCATTACCATTAACTCAAAGGATGTATCACAGACACTAAATACACATATGTGATAGAAAATAACCCATTTTATTGATTATTAGTCAAAATTATAATTTTGCCCCTAGAAGTGTATTACAAGTGTCAGCCAATTCTGGCTTCTAGGGCACATATATCTAACAATCTCCCACTTGTCCTAAAGCCAATTGGCTACAAGTCTAAGTCCCATCTTCTCAAGGTGGGCTTCGATCTTCTGCTGGCCCAACGGCTTTGTAAGTGGGTCTGCCACATTATCTGTGGAGTTGACTCTCTTGACCTCGACGTAACCCTTCTCGAGGTAATCGCGGATGAGGTGGTATCGCCGCTCAATGTGCTTGGATTTCTGGTGAGACCTCGGCTCCTTAGCAAGGGCTATGGCGCCATTGTTGTCGCAGTATAGAGGAATGGCATCTGATGGCATTACTCCAATTTCTGCAGCAAACTTCTTGTACCAGAATGCTTCCTTCGCAGCCTCTGATGCAGCGATATATTCTGCTTCCATGGTGGAATCTGCTATCACCGTTTGCTTGGAACTCTTCCAGCTGACAGCACCACCATTGCACACAAACAGACTTCCAGATGTCGACTTTCGATCATCTATATCGGACATGAAATCCGAGTCTGTGTATCCCTGGACTTGGAGTTCTCCATTACCAAAGACCAACATCATATCCTTAGTTCTTCTCAAGTACTTAAGGATACATTTCACAGAAGTCCAGTGTTCTTCACCTGGATTTGACTGATATCTGCTTGTGACACTCACAGCATGGGCTATATCAGGTCGTGTACATAGCATGGCATACATGAGGCTCCCTATTGCAGAAGCATAAGGGATCTTGCTCATGCGTTCTATTTCCTCAGGTGTGCTAGGGCACATCTTCTTGGAAAGATGAATACCATGTCTGAAGGGTATTAATCCCCTCTTAGAGTTTTCCATACTAAACCTCTTTAGTACTTTCTCTATGTACATCTTCTGTGAAAGTCCTAGCATCCTATTCGGTCTATCCCTATAGACCTTAATTCCTAGAATAAAGGATGCTTCACCTAGGTCTTTCATGGAGAATTCCTTGGACAACCATAATTTGACTGTTGTCAATCATGGGAATATCATTCCCAATAAGGAGGATGTCATCCACGTACAATACGAGGAAGACAACAGCGCTCCCACTGACCCTTTTTGAAAACACATGGTTCCTCTTCATTTTTGATGAAACCAAACTTTTTGATCACATCATTGAAATGAGTGTTCCAGCTCCGAGATGCTTGCTTAAGTCCATATATGGACCTTTGCAGCTTGCAAACCTTGTGATCAGTATCACTGGATGTGAAACCTAGCGGCTGTTCCATATAGATATCTTCCTCAAGATATCCATTTCAAGAATGCCATTTTCACGTCCATTTGCCATATTTCATAATCGAAATAGGCTGCAATGGCAAGCAATGTGCGGATGGATTTTAGCATAGCCACTGGGGAAAAGGTATCCTGATAGTCAATGCCTTCGCGTTGACTATAACCTTTTGCCACTAGTCTAGCCTTGAATGTCTCCACATTCCCATCTGCACCAATCTTTCTCTTGAAGATCCATTTACACCCAATAGGTACTATACCTTCTGGTGGATCTACCAAGGTCCAGACTTGGTTTGAGTGCATCGAGTCAATTTCTGACTGCATTGCCTCTAGCCATTTCTCGGAGTCGATATCTGATATCGCCTCATTGTAGGTTTTGGGATCATCACCATGAGCACCATTACCTACGAGG
Organism: Cocos nucifera; assembly: GCA_006176705.1. Classification (NCBI taxonomy): domain Eukaryota; kingdom Viridiplantae; phylum Streptophyta; class Magnoliopsida; order Arecales; family Arecaceae; genus Cocos; species Cocos nucifera. The sequence continues at coordinate 15,991 of QRFJ01003668.1, forward strand.
AACATTTTCTCTACTTCCTCTGAAATAATACCTAAGTATCTTTCAGGGGGACGGGAAACTCTTTCCGATCTACGAGGTGGAGGAGGTAGTGTTCTTATTGGCTCAACCTGATTTGGTTCCAATTGGTCCTTAGCTCATTGTACTTATTGTTAGATATATGTGCCCTAGAAGCCAGAATTGGCTGACACTTGTAATACACTTCTAGGGGCAAAATTATAATTTTGACTAAAATCAATGAAATGGGTTATTTTCTATCACATATGTGTATTTAGTGTCTGTGATACATCCTTTGAGTTAATGGTAATGATAATTCATATTTTCAAGAGTTGAAAATTTAAGACATGAATAATCATTATTAACTCATAAATTGCTCCCGACCATAGGATCATCACAAGGATGGTGATTGATCCGGAAGGTTGGTGTACAATCGCTTCTCTTTAGTAGATGAGTCTTGAGTCTACGGTGTGGAGACACCGGAGCGAGAGTACAGGTACTCGTTAGAGAATGAGGGCACTGAGCGTGACCACCTCGAGTAGTCATTAGGGAGTCTACCTTCTCGTCAATGACTGACTCGATGCTGCAGTAGTGTGTCTGGTTCTTTGACCTGAGATGCATCGGCAGTTCACCTTGAGGGTGTTATAGTTTGACTACACCATTACTCGGTCTCCTAGCCATATGGAACCCTGAGGTGTATGTTGGCTATGAGCATGTTCATTGTAGGAACTGGATTGCATCAAGATGGAATCTATCTACCTCGGTGGTAGAGGAGCAGCCCTATGATGATCATGAGAATCAAGTCCAGAAATCCATGGCCATGGTAGAGTGAAATAATAGAAAGAGTTTCTATTTAGATTTTCACATTGGACTCGAATCGAATGATTACATCATATGACAGAGACTAGGGTTTGACGAGTTCACCTTAACCCTAATCTGATCGGGGCTCAAGATAGAAGAACTTAATCACACAGGTAGCTGCACCAAGAGGTTCGCATTCAGCTCTGATGGGTTGCCACCATATACTGCTAGGTGTCACTGGTGGATTTTGGGAGCAATTAGAATGATTTAGATGATCGATCATTCTAGCTGTTCGAATCAGAAGAGTTCTGATCCATCGAAAGGAGTTTCGATGATGTCGATGATAGAGATCATGACATATCCCATTACCATACAGAACTGAACCTAACTGGGTCACACAAACAAGGGTTTGAATCTGGTGATCATCAATTGAACTGATCTAGTTCAATTGATCTGAATGAGATTCAATTAGGTTCAAGGAAATCGTGCTAGCACTCGATTGAACCTAACGTTCTTCTTTTGCTATCATAAATAAGTTGTCCTGTCTGAGCCAAAGGAGTTTGTGCTCAAATCAGAGGCCTTCATATGGTCTGACTGGAGGTTGTCCAAGTCAGAAAAGGTTGTCTTATTTGTAAGACATTACCTGCCATTTTTGGTCACCTGCCATTTCTTGTTCTTTGACTTTGGTCAAAAGTCTACCTTTGACTGGTCAAACGTTGACCATTGACACTTTGACTTTTGACCACATGTCATGCACCTATTGGAGAGCTGGTGGGGGCCTGTCCCCCTGCCAGAACCTGGCAAGGAGAAGGGCGCACGCCACCCTAGGCGTGTGCCCAAGTTGGAGGCGCCTAGGAGTCCTTGTTGGACAAGGACTCCATCTCCTTTTTGGATTCCAATTAGAGTTCTTCTAAGAACCAACTTTGACTGGTCTTAGGCACCCTCTAAGGAGGAATCCAGGGGACTCTATTCCCACCAATCAGATTTAGATCTGATTTCACAAAGGGTTGTGATTGGTTGGGAAGAAGAGGAGTTGGATCACAGCAGTCTATAAATAAGACCCTGCGCCCAACTCAGATTCAATGCAATTCAATTAAGAAACCCCATGCCCCAAGGCTGCCTCTCCCCTCCTTCTCCATGCCATAGTCTCTTCTCCCCTTGCTCTCCACGTCCAAAAGGAGTTTTGGACCTTGGTTGGTGCGATTCAGATCAAAGAAAGGTGATCAAAAACAAGAAGGCTGCGCTGCTGCAAAGGACGACTGCTCATCTTCAAAAGAGTTTTGAAGATCCTCCAGATCAGATCCAGATCTAATTTTTGGAGGTGTGATAGAGAAGAAGAGGATCTCCAGATCCAACCCGAGTGGATACCGGTAGAGGCCAGGCGCTTGCGTGGCTAAGATCCAGAACCTTCCGCTGCAAACAGGATCATCAACAGGGTAATAGGATTACCCAGATCAGGTAAATTAAATTTGATTTAATTTATCTTTTAATTTTATTTTATTAAAATAATAAGAATCAGATCTGAAACATATCAAGATCTGATTGGGATCAAGAGAAAAATTTTTGAAATATATCTCTTGATCTGATCAGATCTGAACGAACCTGGACCGGGAAATCAGGATTTTCCTTCAACTGGTATCAGAGCCATGGTTCTAAAATTGTTTAGATCTGATTTTAAATTTATTTTAATTAGAAAATAATTGATTTCAGATGTCACATGAGATGTGATCAGATCTAAAATCAGAAAAAATTAAAATTAAATAATTTGGATCTAAGATTAGAAGATATGCATGACTAGTTCTAGAATAGAATAGTTCTATAGAATAGTCTTGCATATTTTTGATTTAATCTGATTAAATCATATTTTAGATCTTTTTATTTACTATTTTTTGATATTATAAGTATTATAATAACATCTAAAAAATAGCAAATAAAAATTATTTAATTTTTGAATATCATATGAGATATGATTGATGCATGTCTAGACTAGTTGTAGAATAGTTCTACATAATTGTCTAGATTAGAATTTATTTTGATTAGATCAATTTAAATCTAATTTTTTAGATTATTATGAGATAATTTAGATCTGAAAATATGCATGATTTGATACATGAGATGTATGCAAAATATGCCATGATTAGATCTAATTTATATATGAGATATATGATATAGATCTGATACTGTTTTGTAGTATTGAATGTTCCTGATTAAGGCGTTCCTCTTGGCCGTCCGGTCATAAGAATGAAGAAGGGTTTAAAGGCCCTCTCTTCCCATTCGATGGGGTGTTCTTATGATGTGTAGGGGTGCTGCGTGTTCGTCCTTAATCAGAAACCCAAAACTTACTTTCTGCAAAACCCTAGATCCTGAAATCCTAGGATTTATTGTGCATATTTTGTTTATGAACCCTACTTAATTAAGAATTAAGATTATGGAATATTAATTAGGTCTAAAATTGAGAACTCTTCTGATTCAACAGCTAGAATGATCGATCATCTAAATAATTCTAATTGCTCAAAATCACACAGATGACCCTAGCAGTATATGGTGGCAACCCATCAGAGCTAAATGTGAACCTCTTGGTGCAGCTACCTGTGTGATTAAGTTCTTCTATCTTGAGCCCCGATCAGATTAGGGTTAAGGTGAACTCGTAAAACCCTAGTCTCTGTCATTGATGTAATCATTCGATTCGAGTTCAATGTGAAAATCTAAATAGAAACTCTTTCTATTATTTCACTCTACATGGCCATGGATTCTGACTTGATTCTCATGATATCATAGGCTCTCCTCTACACGAGGTAGATAGATTCCATCTTGATGCAATCCAGTTCCTACAATAAACATGCTATAGCCAACATACACCTCAGGTTCCATATGGCTAGGAGACGAGTAATGGTGTAGTCAAACTATAACACCCTAAAGGTGAACTGCCGATGCATCTCAGGTCAAAGAACCAGACACACTACTGCAGCATCGAGTCAGTCATTGACGAGAAGGTAGACTTTCTAATGACTACTCGAGGTGGTCACGCTCAGTGCCCTCGTTCTCTAACGAGTATCCTAGACTCTCGCTCGGTGTCTCCACACCGTAGACTCAAGACC
>QRFJ01003668.1:19908-77577 GCA_006176705.1 Cocos nucifera
GAATTTCAGATCTAAGACATATTCATAATACTGGGTTCGGGTTGGGTAGCTTAATTAGGTCTAAGCGGTTGATCAAACCGAATCAAGAGTTGGTTAGATGGGATCAACAATGCTTAAATTGATCAGCCTAATAGGATTAAGTCTGGGTCAAGATCGAGTCATGATCAAGCAAGACCTAATTAGGCTCAGAGGTTAGAGTCTGGATTGTAGGCTAACCCAATTGGTTTTGGCTCAACAATTTGGTATCTAAGGTAAGTTTGGCACAGACGCCCGACTGGTTTTTAATTGGAAGCTACTCGACTTGAATGCGTTCTTGTACGAGTTAATGGCATATTCCTTCCACCGGTCTCACTTACCTGGCCATATCTGTTGACATAGTTCTGATCTGAGGGGGTCAATAATTCGAGCTAACCCATGCCACTAGGTTAGTCATAATTGTTATGACTAAGCCAAGTTTAGTTTAATGAGACCTGAATCAATTCTCCCTAAGAAAAGATTAAGTTTGAGGTCTTCCACCATTGTAGATGTGCGGGCCCTTTCCGGGGTTGATTGTTCTTGGCTGGATACAGTGGCTCAGTTGCACCACGAAGATGCAACCATGTCTATTAGGCATTAGATGCTATGGGCTGGAGGATGAGTTGGGCTCAATATTTTGGATACGGTGAGAGACTCAATTAGGAACCCAGTCTATGCAAATGGTGGGTCTGACTTAACTAAGGAGTGGATCAATATTCCGGATATGGTGAGATTCATAAATTAGAGACCAAGTTTGGGTGCACCATGATTAGAGAATCATTGAACAAGAGTTGTTCACTCATTGGCTAACCCATCACCAATAACTGTTAGGTGAGGTGATGAGTAAGTTGGTGAGACCGCACCACCCACTAGAAATCATTAATCGTGGAGATTTTTGCATCTTTACAGAGGGAATGTAGGGATCCGAAAAAATAGTGGGAGCTAATTTATTTAAAAATAAAATCCCTAAATAAATTGGTCAAGTCAAAATTACAGTATCTAACTAGAATCTTTGACTCTCTACAGGAATATGTTTGCGTCCAACCAATTGGCACGTATCGTGGACACACATAGACTGACCGGATCTAATTATAAAGATTGGCTTAGGAACTACAAAATTGTTTTGGGTTCCGAGAAGTTAACCCATGTTTTGGATCAGGACCCTCCCACATTACCAGCCAGTCCATCTATTGAACAGAGAGTGTCTCTAGAAAAATGGATTGACGAAGATAATAAGGCCAGATATTACATGTTGGGCTCGATGTCTGATGAGCTCTAGCGCCAACATGAGGATATCGGGACTGCTCGCCAAATGTTGGTTCACCTGCAGGAGATGTTTGGTGAACAGAGTCGCGCAGCCAAATATCAAGTCACAAAATGACTTTTTAAGGATAAGATGCGTGATGGGCAGTCAGTCCAAGATCACTGTCTGACAATGATCAAGAACATGAAAGAGCTTGAGAAGCTCGATGTGAAGTTGGACTTGGACCTGCAGAACGATATCATTATGCAATCCTTGACTGATGCATATGGGCAATTCATCATGAATTACCACATGCATAAACTTCAGAATTCCTTGGCCGAGTTAATGAATATGCTGGTTACCGCTAAGCTTTCTATGAAAGGTTCTAAAGGCCAGTTCTTGCTATGGAATGGACTTCTTTCCAAAAGAAAGTCTTTAGAAAAGAAAAAAAGTCTGTTGGAAAAGCAAAGGTGGAAGGATTCAAAGAAGAAGAAGGCAGAATTGAAGAAAAGGTCGATGGCAAAGGAAATGTGTTCCAGATTTGCAAAACAGGCGTTGGGGTGCCCACTCTTGGGCACCCCCTTCCTTTTTATGGCCTCTTATATCGTAACGTGGGTAACCCACTAGCCACACCTCAGGGTGGCCACCAAATCCACACCATTGGATCAAAAGCCCCTATTGCCTGAAATGCACCACGAAAAGAGATCTTTAAGGTCCAGACATAAGAGGGATAAAAGTGTGTGTTGTTGTATGTAGCTCAATTCTCTTATTCTATGTAGCAAATAATCTGATAAGTCAAATGCCAATAACAGACATTCCTATTGTGAATTTTGGCCTCCCCAAAACGAAACTCTAGGTACTCAAAGTAATGAGGCGGCATTAGAGGAGATGTAGTGTCAAGTGGATGTGATGAGACGCCTAATGATCGTGGATACAGACATACTGGCAAGGCAGAGGAAGAGATCGGCGTATTGGAGTCGTTGATCCTGATCATATCGCAGAGCTTGATATCTCTCTCTCTCTCTCTCTTCATCTACTAAAGAGAAGCAATTGTACACCAACCTTTCGGATCAATCACCATCCTCATGATGATCCTATGGTCAGGAGCAATTTATGAGTTAAAAATGATTATTCATTCTTAAATTTTCAACTCTTGAAAATATGAATTATCATTGCCATTAACTCAAAGGATGCATCACAGACACTAAATACATATATGTGATAGAAAATAATCAATTTATTGATTTTAGTCAAAATTACAATTTTGCCCCTAGAAGTGTATTACAAGTGTCAGCCAATTCTGGCTTCTAAGACACATATATCTGACAGCATGTACTAGTGCAACCCAATATATGTTTAAGATATATATATTTTTTATTTTTTTATTTTATTTTTATTATTTTAAGAAAATAGGAGAGAAAGAAAGAAGAGGTTTCTAAAGAAAGATCCTAAGGAGTCTTAAATCTAGAGATGATAGAGAGAAGAGTTAATTTGTGGTTTATATTTGATGTTATTTAGCAAATGAGTTAGGCAATCAATCCTGACTAAGGGTTGTCTTAGGTCTAAATAGCTCCTAACTATCAAGATTACCGTCGAGCCCTCCAAGTAGAGAATCAACCAATCAACTGGCCAGGTAAGTGTAAGGTTGCTTGCCTTAGACACCAATTGTGCTTGGTCAGATAAGCGAATAGAATCAATTAAGTAACCACCTTCCTTCAGGCCCAGTCGTCCCTGAACTACTTTTCTAGACACCAATTAAATTGATTAATCCTAACCCATTTCAACTCTAAGGTTTTCTTATCCTATTGAGCTCGAATATCCTTAAGGATTGATGTCTAATTGATTTTAAGTGTTAAGATTTGGGTTAATGCAATATAAGGATTGATTGTTTGTGGGCCAAGGAAGGGTGATCAAATCCCCACCTTATCTTGTTTAACGAGTTGTGCCTTTAAATTGATTCAATATGATATGCATATTCAGATTTTCAAGCAAGGGGTTCTATGCAATTAAACTAGATGCATATAATTAATTGAATTTTTGAATAGCTTACCTTGCCTCCAATAATTACCAAAAATAAAACTGATATGATGGATGCTCTAAATAATTAGAATTTCTAATCTTGTGATGAGATTTTTAATTAAATTTAAGTAGGTAATTTTTAATTAATTTAAAAATAAAGTAAATATTAAAAATAAGGAAAGAAATTTAGGGTTTAGGAATGATCTCACCAAATAGGATTGAAAGTTTTGTTTGTGCCCAAATCTTCTTTGTTCTTTTCTTTTTTTTCTACAAAATAAATAAGAAAAATAATTAGTAGGCAATAAAAAAATTAAAGAAATAAAAAATTTTAATTTTTATACCTCTCCAGCAATGGCGTCAAAAATTTGATAGAAATGCGATGTTGTCGTTAAGACACCGTATTTATCAATTTAAATTTGATATTTTAAATTAACTAAAATTTATGAAGAGAGTAGTGAGTTTATCAAATCCATAGAGAGGCAATGATTTAATTCTAAAATTTTTAATTTTTTTAAAAAAAATTAAAAAAAAAAAGAATTTTTGAAAAAAAATTAAAGTCAAAAAATAGATTTATAAATAAAAGTAGAATTTAAATTATGCAAAAATAAACTTGATACTAAGATCTACTATTTAGATCTTAGCGGCTACTTGCAATAAAATTAAAGAGTAATAAAGAATGATTAATTTAAGAGCTAGAATTGAAAATAGCAATAAAGCTTTCTTTATTAAAATTAAAACTTAAATTCAGAATTAAATACAAGAGATTAAAAAAAAAAGAGAAAAGAAAACTAGAAGGAGATCGTAGATCAACGTAGGCGTGGAGATGGCATAGAAGACTGACTCTTCTTCTCAGCACCGTAGCTTTAAAGCAACCTTCAACCCTGAGCTTGGCTTCTACCTTGTATCTTGGCTTTCCTCTCACCAAATCTGTTGATTTCTGGAGGCCTAGGATCCTTTTTATAGAGCTAGGAGGGCTGCAGAGTTTTCTTCTAGGCAATGTGGGACTAAAGAGCTCTTTGATCGTCAAAATATGAAGAAATTTGAATAAAAATTAGATTAAAAAGAGTTCTGATTGAATTCTGCTACCCTAAATGAATTCTATCCATTCGATAGGAATCCAATGGATCAAAAATCATCAAAATTAGATGTGTATCAGCCCAGATCAAGTCAGATTAAATTCTAGCCGTTGATCGCACATTGATGGAGAAAATCTGACTACTAATCACGTGTCGGGAGTCCTGATCATCGTCAGGAGCATTATGGACCATCGAATCATCCCCTGGATCGAGCGCTGCCATTAAATGGCGATCCATGTGAAGCTAAGTTTGAATCAAATCTGAAAATAACCACTGTCGTTCGATCTTGACTGCAATCAACCAGATCCATCCGATCGCACCTTTACTGTTCCCATGGACCGTGTGGACCGACTGCACCGTACACCATAACCAATCAGCGCTCCTGTCATTAGATGAAAAGTCCAAAATGCCCTATGAGCTGCGATAGATTTTTTGTGAACCCTTTAAGGGTCTAGGTCCACCACGTGTTGCTCTGTGATTTGCTGATTTTTGCTGAGCTGACGGTCTATGCCTAGATCGTGGATCGACTGATGGCTTTCGTGGTTGAGTCGACTTGCATAGCTGGCTTAGCGCGCTGGCTTCGTCAGCTTGGCTTGGCGTGTTTGGATGCGCCGACTGATGTGGCACGGCGGCTTGGGCCGACTAAGCCATTTTTTTTATTTAATTTTTATTTATTTTATTTCTTTAGAAATTCATATCTTCACTGTTTTAGCTCTGTTTTGCATGTAACTTATTTCATTGTGATCAAAAAAGATTATAAAATTTATTTTTAATTTTTATTATTTTTTAATTATTTTTTTAATTAATAAAAATATAATTTTTTCAAAAAATATCAATTAATTATTAATTTTTAAAAATAAACATAAATTAATTGATAAATTGATGCTTTTATAGATAAATTTATGATACTTATCAATGTGGAGGGAAGGACAATAGGGAAGACCGCGCGGGAGATGCATTTTTTTTTTGGAGTGCTTGTGAGGCAATCGACATTATTCCTGTAAAGCCTAGAGACTGGCAATTAATGGATGCTACTGTCAGGGATCGGGTGTGGGAGGAGATATGGGAAAGTGCATCTTAATTATATTTATGCATTTTATATGTTTACACTATGTTTGATTAGAATAAGTTTGTAACTAATTTTTGATAACTTTGTGCAGAGGAGGTACGACTTTTCTGATCATGACAGAACTTGAGATGTCCAACTGAAGAAGATCAAAAAGTTATATTGGAGCTATAAGATCAAGCTCCAAAGAAGATGGCTCGAGCACCGATGAGACACTCTAGAGGAGCTTGTTCCTTGGATACAGGACTATCCTCCGAGTCAGTGGGAGAGGATGGTTACACATTAGAGGAGCCAGAAGTTCGAGGTAAAATTACTAACTTTTAAATTTTTTAATATACTTAAAGTTATATTTAAATATTTTTTAAATATTTATTAATTATTTGTATACTTGTTAGGCTATCTCTCATCAGAATCAGATAGCCCAAGAGTATACGCATACTCAGGACTGTGAGTTTATGGCCAATTGTGTACATAGAGAGGTAATGAATTCTAAATCTTATTAGATAAATTAAATTGATATTTTTTTCATATTTTTGATAAACTGATCCATTATTATAGCTGATGAGAGATGGAATGATGTCCAGCCATAGCGAGATCTTTCGATCCAGCTGTACAGATAAGAAGGGCAGGCCGATGAATGCCACAATCGAAAGAATTTTTGTAAGTATTAAATATATTAGTATATATGATTAGTATTATAGCATTTTTTATAAAATTTTATTTGAATTTATAATTACAGGATCAGTTAGATGTGCTCACGAGCGAGGGCTCGAATACCTATGGCCTCCATGACCATCTATCTCAGATCTTGGGGCTTGAGCACTTTGAGAGAATCCGATGCAAGCTCGAACATACGTTGACCAGCTATTAGTTTGAGATGAGCATCTCTTCATAGGCTTTCAGTGTCATTAGTTGGAAGGAGCTTGAGGAGGCATTGGTACGGATAGATCATGCTACGACGTGGGTAGATTGGGCTGAGGAGCATGCATCTCATCTGGAGGGTATCATAAGAGATATGGTGTCGACGCTCAGCATGTATTTTGGAGGTGCCTTCATGAGCTTTAAAGATATGTTGGCCCGCATTCCAGCTTTAGCTTTCTGGCTTTAGCTTCGGCTCCGACTCCTGCTCCAGCTCCAACTCTGACTCCAGCTCATGCTCCATCTCCCAGTGAGGACAACGATGTAGATTTAGGAGACTTTTGATGTATTTTTTAAAAAAATATTATAATAAATTTTATTCAATAATAAAATTTTAGCATTTCAGAAATATTTTTTATGTTTATAATATTTTTTATGTTACATATCTCTGCATTTATCAGATAAAATATATAAAAAATTAAAAATTTTATATTTTTAAATTATTCAATAGCTACGATAGAAGTTTTACAATCACTGTCATAGACGTACCAACCGCTGCCGTAGGCTATGTGTCAACCGCTGCATTAGACCTATAGCAGCGGTTCCATAACTGTTGCTATAGGTTAACATTATCACCATAGTCCATAATTGCTGCCATAGACAAGCCTATGGCAGCGGTTTCTTAAGATTATCACCAATTTGCTGAAAAAAAATCACTAAGTTTTCAATCATTTGATCACCATAGTCCTACAATATACATGCTAATTAGTGACATTTTTTGATGTATTACAAATTAGAACTATTTCATGTTGTGAAAAAAAATATAAAACCTTTTCAGGTAGCAAAGTTGCTATGAATCTATCAATTAACTCTAAATTATCTGTTATCTTCACAACTAGGTAAATTTATCAATAGTCCTTCATCTCAATATTGGATTGCTTGATTTGTATCTTGAATAATAATTACTTTTCTAGCAAATTATTTAGCTCTTCAAGATAGCTATCATCAACTCCATCCTGTGGAAAGTGTAATAAAAAATATAATTATAAATTTAAATCTACATCAAGTGATATTCTTTTAGATGTTTGGGTTAAAAATGGCGGTAAGTTATAGAGCAAATATTGCCTCAATAGTTCTATCTAATATTTCAGTAGTAGTCTTTCCAAAAAATTGCACTACTTGATGGTCAAATATAAAAAATGAAGTGGTGCCAATCTCATCACCCACTTTTACTTAAACCTTGAACCTACAACATTACATTATAGGTTAAATTATCATAAAACTTAGATATAAAAGAATACTTTATATATATAAATTTATAAATAACTAACTTTGCAAATACCAGAGGGGTAAAACTTATCATACTTTTTATAAAAAAACCTTCCACCGCTTCTTCCATTCTTTTTTGGATATTTTCTTTAGGAATTGTAATACCAGCCATACTTCATATCTTTGTCATTATTGTAGCCAAAGTGATACATGTGTAAGACTAAACACATAACAAACCATTAAGTATTGACACTAATACCAAAAGATGATTATTTATAGAATCAACTATTATTATAATGTTTTTTATTAAATATTTTTTTATTATAATTATCTCAACAAACTCAAGTATTTCATCAATCATCTTTCTCTTAGTCAGGTTTAGAAAATCATCAAAGGTTGAACAAGATGATTGACTTGATATTTGGCTAATTCTTTAAGAGTAGGATTCTTCCCCATTAAAAAGCCTGGAAAGAAAAATAGTGTTAGAAAATATATTCTAAAGCCAATCATCTAAGTAGTAGATGATTGAAATTAATATATGAATTATCTAATAATAATAGTAATTTGACTATTTCATCATAAAAGTTCTATCTTTCTTAAATAAACTCCTAAGTTATGATGGTCCTTAGAACCATAATCAATCGATAAAGGAGGATTTATTGGATGGTTCTTAAATTATTCACGACCAAATGATAAGTTATTAACAAGGATGATAACTTATCGAGTGTAGGTCGCTGTATGTCATATGCGTTGGTTATCCTCATAACCAAGTGGTATGGAGACACTAGTATGGCATCCAGGTGAGACGTAGGAGTACATCTGCATTGAACGTGATCAATGTAGCACTCTACTATCAAGAATATCTAGTTAAGGCTAATGGATATAAGTATCCCTCTGACCTGAGATCGTCATGGTGACTTGCGAGCAACTCACTATACTTTGGTGCTGGACTGTCTGTATTTCTAATATAAGTGATGAAAGATTTTTGGGTACAGTCAAGTATTTATAGAGTTGGTGTATGAGTCAAGATGGGATTGATCACTCCTGATTAACTTCAAGAAGAGAATGATTCGCTGTGTTTCAATTTAGCAAAACCTAGGCCTGAATAATCCTCATGAGGTGTCACGGAATTTGTAAAATTTTGAGACACAATAGAGATGACTTATATGAGTGTTTGACAGCAAACTCAAAGTCATTTTGAGCATTATTGGTTATAGAGATGAATTATATGGTAACCATGGGCCAAGGTTCTAAGAATGTTGCTTTGCATACATTCGACCTATCCAGACATCGGAAAACATTGCTAGATGGTAACTTCAGTTGATACAAAAATTGGTTTCTTTGCTTTCAGCTTAGGTTTGAACCTATGGGGTCACACACATTAGAGCTTGCAATCCGATCGGATGGTTAATCGATGATTGAGAATCATTTAGAGATCAAACATTCAATGTGATTGATTTTGATCTAATACAAGTGTTGCAGAAGGATCGATTAGCAATTGGATTGCTAATTGGCTTAATTTGATTGAGCAATCAAACTGAGATCAAGTCTAATTAAATTAAATATAATTAAAATTAATTTAAATTTAATTAAATTAAGTCTAATTGATTTATTAGATAAGCCAATTGTAAGGAAAGAATAATTCCTTGTTTGACTAAGACTTGGGTGCACCTGATTGATTTAAGATTTAAATTAGATTTAAATCTTGATTTAATCTAATTTAATTAGGCTCCTAGTTGAACTAAGATCATCCTTAATTAGGTTACATTTAATCTAGTTTAAATAAAATTTAAATTAGATTAAAAATAATTTTGACTTAGTCAAACAAGAGGAGTCCTAGTTGGACTGGAACTCTCTCTCTTTTACTTGCGCCTAAGAAAGCCCACACCATATTTTAATTCTAATTTTTTATTCTATAATTTTCACACCTAAGAAATGATTTCCCACACCCCATTATCTTAGGAATTGAATTTAAATTTGATTTGATCAAAATTAGAAGGAAGTTGGGAATTATTTCCTACTTGGAAGAGTCCTCTTTGACCTAAACTCTTCCCTCCTCTTGTGCGCCCACTTTCCCCATGCCTCCAATATTATTTCCATTCTTTCATCCTTTCTTTAGGGCATTGGTTTTCTATTTAATACACCAAAAATCAAGGGAGGGGCATCCAAGAGTTGGACACCCCATAGAAGTCTTCCTTTGACTAGATTTTGACCTAATTTTGCAATATAAAGGGGACGCCTCTTTCTTTGACCATAGAGGATGTAAAAAATCCTAAAAAAATTATAAAAAATTAGAAAAAAAAGGAGAAGAAGATGTGGAGGATTTGTGGTACCAAGATTCTTGGAGAAGAGTCCTCAATTAAGACATCAAAGATTGATATCTTGAAGAGACAAGGTAAGAGAAGATTGTCTTCTCTTATAATTTTTTTCTATATTTCTCTCTTCCTATTTTATTCATAATTTTTATATGATAAAAATCTGAGAGAGAGAGAGAGAGAGAGAGGAAGGGCTTGAGTAAAGATGGCATCAAGATCCTTAAAGAAAAGATCTTCATTTGGACATCAATCATTGATGTCATGAAGGCACAAAGGTAAGAGAAGATTATCTTCTCTTTATTTTTTTTTTTTTGAGTATCTTCTTCTTTATTTTATTTATGAGATTTTTATGAGAAAAATATGAGGGTGTGAGATCTAGAAAAGTAGAAAAAAATCTAGGGGAGAAGGTCTCCTCTGAACCTAGCATAAGAGATGTTTTCAGGACATCAATCGATGATGTCCTGAAGGAGAAGATTTATCTTCTCCTAAGATTTTTTCATATGTATTTATTTCTAATTTATGAGAGATCCAAGGGTTGAATTCCTTCCTCATTTCTCCTCGTATTCTTCATCTCTTGGAGTGTCCAAGAGATCCGAAGAACATTGTTAACCATCATGGGGCATATAAAAAGCAGACTTCGAGCGGATCTAGTTGACCTCCGCCGGATTAAGCTAGAGTTGAGGAAGAAGAGGTCGTCGCTGGTGACCTACAAAATAAAGTCCCATCCAGAGTCGGTGGTGGTGGCTCCAATAGGATCCTCCGACGATCAAGTCAGCCCTTCTGGCCAATAGAAATGGAGTGCTCAGGCAAGAATTCAGTAGAGTTTTTGGAAGAAGAAGAGAGCTTAGAGAAAATGTATTTGGAGGATTTCATTTTACAAACGAAGTCTGGTACAGATTGATAGTGACAATCATAACCATTCGATCATGGGCCACTCAGAGTCATGTGAAATTTATTATGGAGAGAGGTGTCGCTCGTAATAGATTGATAATGATAGTCATAACCGTCCGATAGTAGAGTCGTCTATAGCAGACTGATAATGACAATCATAACCATCTGATAGTAGGATTGCCTATTCGTTGAGATTTAATAGTTGAAGTTTGAAGGAAGCAGGCATTGGTTGGTGAAGAGCTTTGACATATATCAATTCTAGAGGAGTTCGAACTTCTAAAGAGAATATGGCTAAAGAGGATCATATAGGAAGAATACTACTTGAAATTTGGAAGTAATCCACTGAAAGAATCCTAATGAAGTATGACTGATGGAGAAGTCCAGAAGAAGTTTGATTGATAGAGAAATCCAATTGAAGGAGAAGTTCGGAAGGAGTTCAGCTTTTATAGAAATTCGATTGAAGGAAGAGTCTAGAAGAAGTTTGGCTCCTAGAGGAATCCAACTGAAGGAGAAGTTCGAAAGGAGTTCGGCTCCTACAGAAACTCAACTGAAGGAGAAGTCTAAAAGAAGTTTGGCTCTGAAGGAATTCGATGGAAGGAGAGGTTCGAAATGAGTTTGACTGGTGGAGAAGTTCGACTAAAGAAGAAGTTTGAAAGGAGTTCGATCGCTGGAGGAGTTCAGGAGGGGTTCGACCACTAGAGGAGTTCGGCCACTAGAGGAAGAATTTTCGATCGAAGCTCTTCCATGATTATCAGTTACATTAGACTAAGCATTAGACTGAACTTTGATGGGAGCAAGATTTATCCCCAATAATAGTCCCTTCACTCTCGAGTTCAAAATTTGAAAGAAGAAAGTACAAAAAAGATAACTGTCGAAGTTATTTTCTGGGCTCTGCACCCATTGAATTTGAAGCTCGGAGGAGATCTTATCTCCTGTAGAGGTTGAGAGAGATCTTATCTTCTTTTGAAGTTGAAGCTCGGAGGAGATCTTATCTCCAATCGAGATTGAAGTTCGGGAGAGATCTTATCTTCGACCGAGGTTGTAGGAGATCCTATCTTCTGTTCAAGTTGAAGCTCGAAAAAGATCTTATCTTCAACCAAGATTGTAGGAGATTTTATCTCCTGTTGAAGTTGAAGCTTGGGGGAGATCTTATCTCCAGCTGAGGTTGTAGGAGATCTTATCTCCTGTTGAGGTTGAAGGAGATCTTATCTTCTGTTGAAGGAGATTCTATCTTCTATTGAAGTTGAAGCTCGATGGAGATCTTATCTTCAGTCGAGGTTGTATAAGAGATCTCATCTTTCATTGAAGTTGAAGCTCGAAAGCGATCTTATCTCCAGCCGAGGTTGTAGGAGATCTTATCTCCTATTGAAGTTGAAGCTCGGAGGAGATCTTATCTTCAGTCGAGATTGTAAGAGATCTCATCTCCTATTGAAGTTGAAGCTCGGAGGAGATCTTATGTCTAGCCAAGATTATAGAAGATCTTATCTCCTATTGAAGTTGAAACTTGAGAAAGATGTTATTTTCAGTCGAGGTTGTAGGAGATCTTATCTCTTGTTGAAGTTGATGCTCGAGGAAGATCTTATCTCCAGTCGAGATTGTAGAAAATCTTATCTTCTATTGAAGTTGAAGCTCGGGAGAGATCTTATCTCCAGCCGAGGTTGTAGGAGATCTTATCTTCTATTGAGATTGAAGGAGATTCTATCTTCTATTGAAGTTGAAGCTTGGGGGAGATCTTATCTTCAGCTGAGGTTGTAGAGGATCTTATCTCCTATTGAGATTGAAAAAGATTCTATCTTCTATTAAAGTTAAAGCTTGGGGGAGATCTTATCTCCAGTCGAGATTGTATGAGATCTTATCTCCTATTGAGGTTGAAGGAGATTCTATCTTCTATTGAAGTTGAAGCTTAGGAGAGGTCTTATCTCCAGCCGAGGTTTGTAGGAGATTTTATCTTCTATTGAAGTTGAAGCTCGGAGGAGATCTTATCTCCAGCCGAGGTTGTAGGAGATCTTATCTTCTGTTGAAGTTGAAGCTCGAAGAGATCTTATCTTCAGCCGAGGTTGTAGATCTTATCTCCTTTTTTGAAGCTCGAAAGAGATCTTTATCTTAAGTCAAGATTGTAGGAGATCTTATCTCCCTATTGAAGTTGAAGCTCAGGGGAGATCTTATCTCTGGTCGAGGTTGTAGAAGATTTTATCTCCTATTGAAAGTTGAAGCTCAAGAAAGATCTTTTCTTCAGTCAAGGTTGTAGGAGATCTTATCTCCTGTTGAGGTTAAAGCTCGGAGGAGATCTTATCTCCAGCCGAGATTATAGGAGATCTTATCTTCTATTGAAGTTAAAGCTCGGAGAAGATCTTATCTCCAGCCGAAGTTGTAGGAGATCTTATCTTCTATTGAGGTTGAAGCTCGAGGAAGATCTTATCTTCAATCGAGGTTATAGGAGATCTTATCTCCTATTGAAGTTGAAGCTTGTGGGAGATCTTATCTCCGATCGAGGTTGTAAGAGATCTTATCTTCTGTTGAAGTTGATGCTTAGGAGAGATCTTATCTCCAGTCGAGGTTGTAGGAGATCTTATCTCCTATTAAGGTTGAAGGAGATTCTATCTTCTATTGAAGTTGAAGCTTAGGGAAGATCTTATCTCCAGTCGAGATTGTAGGAGATCTTATCTGCTGTTGAAGTTGAAGCTCGAGAAAGATCTTATCTTCAGTCGAGGTTGTAGGAGATCTTATCTCCTGTTGAAGTTGAAGCTCGGAAGAGATCTTATCTTCAGTCGAGGTTGTAGGAGATCTTATCTCCTGTTGAGGTTGAAGGAGATTCTATCTTCTGTTGAAGTTGAAGCTCAGGAAAGATCTTATCTCCAGTCGAGGTTGTAGGAGATCTTATCTCTTATTGAAGTTGAAGCTCGAAGGAGATCTTATCTCCAGCCGAGGTTATAGGAGATCTTATCTTCTATTGAAGTTGATGCTCGGAAG
This sequence comes from Cocos nucifera, assembly GCA_006176705.1. Lineage (NCBI taxonomy): Eukaryota > Viridiplantae > Streptophyta > Magnoliopsida > Arecales > Arecaceae > Cocos > Cocos nucifera. The sequence continues at coordinate 33,631 of QRFJ01003668.1, forward strand.
AGATCTTATCTCCAACTGAGGTTGTAGGAGATCTTATCTCCTATTGAAGTATTGGGGTCATCGGTACGGCCTCTCCCTCCATTTTGTCTTATATCAACGAGGCCTTCGATTTTGCTCATGTTAGGATGAGATTCTCCTCCGGCTCCTAACGGACTGTCGGGGCACATTAAGACCGTTGTCAGGGCCTCTCCCCTCACCTCATCTAAAATGAATGAGGCCTTCGAGTTTGCGCATGTTAGGATGAGGTTCTCCTCCTATCTTAAATAACCGAAGGTCTTTGACTTGCTCATGTTAGGATGAGGTTCTCCTCCTATTCCTAACATGGCCACTTTTGATTGCTTCTTTCCTATCATCATATAGTTTTTGTACCAAGAAACAATAATATTGAAATGGAGGAGTTTTATTGAAGGAAAATTGCTGGCATTACATTTTCAGATTTTCTGAATTTCAAGATCATGAGAGCATTGTTCCTCCGAGCTCTTTCAGATGATAAGTTTCAGGCCGGACGACCTCCTCTATTTCATATGGGCCTTCCCAATTTGGGGCAAACTTTCTCTGGCTTCGAGACCAAGAGATGGAGACTCGTCGAAGTACTAAGTCCCCCAGAGATAGTGTTGATGATGTCGAGAGGTAGCCGATCTCCTCATTGTTCCTCCCTCATTGGCGGTTCTGGCTGCGGCAGCACCCTTGGCTGATCTTCTCTTGCTTCAGACTGGCATCTATTGAGCATTGAGGGGGGCATAGTTATGAAACCTTCTGAGGGGAGAACTTTGTCATGCCCTTCTATCAGAGCTTCTTTGATGATGAGCTCGAGGAGGAGTTCAGGCTCGCTTGCACTCAGGGAGAGTCCGTGAGCGTGACCGAACTTCATTCGGCCCTCCATCAGCTATGGGTTTATTAGACTCACCCGTCCGCCGCTTTCCTGCGGCTTCCTCATCCTTCAACTTGAAGGCTTCTTCCACTCCAACATATCCTTCAGTCCGAGCTAGCAAATCAACAAAGTCCCTAAGGTACTTTTTCTTTCGGGAGAATAGCAAATCATTCTTCTGAAGGCCATCCTTGAGCATGGCCATTGCAATAGACTGGTCCAGGTTTCAGACCTTCAATGCAGCAGCATTAAACCGGATGATATAAGGTTGGATAGATTTTTCCTCCTTTTGCTTGATATTCATCAGAAAATTCGAATCTCGATGAGGACATCGACTGCTAACGAAGTGAGCCACAAACCAATGGCTCATCTAGTCAGAGAAAAAAATCATACCTAGCTTCAACATCGAGTACTAGTTTCTTGCTACTTCTTTTAAGGTAGATGGGAAAGCTCAGCATAAGTGAAGGAAAATCCAGATTTGATTCGTTCAGATCTGATCGGATCAAGAGATATATTTCAAAAACTTTTTTCTTTAATCCGAATTAGATCTAGGATGTTTTAGATTTAATTTTTATTATTCTAATAATTAAAATAAAATATAGATAAATTAAATCAGATTTAATTTATCTTCATGTAGGGTAATCCTATTATCCGTTGATGATCCTGTAAGCAACGAAAGGTTCTGGATCTAGCAACGCAAGTGCCTGACCTCTATTGATATCCACTCAGACTGGATCTAGAGATCCTCTTCTTCTCTATAATGTCTCCAAAAATCAGATCTGAATCTAATTTGGAGGATCTTCAAAATAACTTTTGAAGATCAGCAGTTATCCTTTACAGTAGTGCAGACTTCTAGCTTTCTGTCATCTTTCTCTCATCTAGATTGCACCAACTTGGATTCCAAACTACTTTGGGCGTGCAGAGGAGAGGGAGAAGATGGACTTGGCATGGAGGAGGAGGGAGAGGTAGCCTTGGGGCATAGGGAATTGCATTGCTATTTGAGTTGGGCACAAGGTCTTATTTATAGACTATGCGTGATCCAACTCCTCTTCTTTCCAACCAATCACAACTCTTTATGAAATTAGATCTAAATCTGATTGGTGGGAATAGAGTTCCTTGGATTCATCCTTAGATGGTGCCTAAGACCAATCAAAGTTGGTTCTTAGGAGGAGTCCAATCGGAATCCAAAAAGGAGATGGAGTCCCTGTCCAACAGAAACTCTTGGGTGCCTCAAACTTGGGCGCACGCCACCCTTGACGTGCGCCCTCCTCCTCGCTAGGTTCTAGCAGGGGGACAAGCCCCCACCAGCTCTCCAATAGGTGCATGACATGTGGACAGAAGTCAAAGTATCAATGGTCAACATTTGACCAGTCAAAGATCAACTTTTGATAAAAGTCAAAAGACGAGAAATGGCAGGTGACCAAAAATGGCAGATATTATCTTACAAAATAAGACAACCCTTTTCTAATCCGGATAGGCTCCAGTCAGACCAAGTGAAGGCCTCTAATTGAGTACAAACTCCTTTGGCTCAGTCAGGACAACTATTTATGATACTAAAAGAAGAACGTTAGCTTCAATCGAGTGCTAGCACGATTTTCTTGAACCTAATTGAATCTCATTCAGATCAATTGAACTAGATCAGTTCAATTGATGATCACCAAATTTAAACCCTTATTTGTGTGACCCAGTTAGGTTCAGTTCTTGTATGGTAATGGGATATGTCATGATCTCTATCATCGACATCATCGAAACTCCTTTCGATGGATCAGAACTCTTCTGATTCGAACAGCTAGAATGATCGATCATCTAAATCATTCTAATTGCTCCCAAAATCCACCAGTGACACCTAGCAGTATATGGTGGCAACCCATCAGAGCTGAATGCGAACCTCTTGGTGCAGCTACCTGTGTGATTAAGTTCTTCTATCTTGAGCCCCGATCAGATTAGGGTTAAGGTGAACTCGTCAAACCCTAGTTTCTGTCATATGATGTAATCATTCGATTCAAGTCCGATGTGAAAATCCTAAATAGAAACTCTTTCTATTATTTCACTCTGCCATGGCCATGGGCTTCTGGACTTGATTCTCATGATCATCATAGGGCTGCTCCTCTACCACCGAGGTAGATAGATTCCATCTTGATGCAATCCAGTTCCTACAATGAACATGCTATAGCCAACATACACCTCAGGAATTCCATATGGCTAGGAGACCGAGTAATGGTGTAGTCAAACTATAACACCCTCAAGGTGAACTGCCGATGCACCTCAGGTCAAAGAACCAGACACACCACTGCAGCATCGAGTCAGTCATTGACGAGAAGGTAGACTTCCTAATGACTACTCGAGGTGGTCACGCTTAGTGCCCTCGTTCTCTAACGAGTACCTGTACTCTCGCTCTGGTGTCTCCACACAGTAGACTCAAGACTCATCTACTAAAGAGAAGCGATTGTATACCAACCTTCCAGATCAATTATCATCCTTATGATGATCCTATGGTCGGGAGCATTTTATGAGTTAATAATAATTATTCATGTCTTAAATTTTCAACTCTTCAAAATATGAATTATCATTATCATTAACTTAAAGGATGTATCACAGACACTAAATACACATATGTGATAGAAAATAACCCATTTTATTGATAATAGTCAAAATTATAATTTTGCCCTTAGAAGTGTATTACAAGTGTCATCCAATTCTAGCTTCTAGGGCACATATATCTAATAATAAGATGGCATTTGGTGCTCCATGGAGTAACATCATGGTCCAGAATGCCTTCAGATGATTGATCGGATTAGATGTTCCATCATAGCTTTCAAATTAGGGAAGCTTGAAGTTCGGCAGAATGGGCTCTTGCATAATTTGAAGAGAAAAAGGAGGATCGGTGCGGACATCATCATGATGAGCCAGAGTGATGTGGCGGAGTCCCTCAATCCGATGGTCCATCTCTCATAGTTTCTGATCGAGGATGTCATCTCGATCGTAGATCTTGGAAGGCTTCCGACTGTAGATGAGGAAGATCTCTTCCGAAGAAGAATCATGATTCGAATAAGGATCCTCTACTCTCTATTTTTCTTTCCCAAGAGCGATGGGTATGCTAGCCTAAGTGCTCCTCCTTGGAACCAGTTCTTGACATCCCAATGGCAGATTTCCTATCAGAATTGCCACCGAGGGCTGCTGCATGGCTTGCACCATTTCGGTGAGGCTCTGAATCCACTACATCAATAGGTTAAACTGCTCTAGATCTACCATGGCCGTCGGTAGAGGTGGAGATTGAAGCATCGATAATGGAGCAGGAGTGGATGGATCTGGCTCAGATTTGATGGTAGAAGTGGTAGATCTTCGGTTAGTCGCCTTCTTTGGATGCATTTTTTGGGATTGAGGGAGAGGATGGAGATGAACCTTAAAGAAAAAGATCCACAGGATCGACTGAGCACTCCTTTAAGAACAAGGATACCTCAAAAATAGTGGGCCCTTCCTCTAGCACCAATTCTGTTGGTGCAGAATTTGGTTGACGTCAGATCGAGTTGGAGTTAAGAAAGAAGAGATCGTCGTCGGTGACCTGCAAAATAAAGTTCCATCCAGAGTCGGTGGTGGTGGCTCCGGTAGGACCCTTCGATGACCAAGTCAGCTCTTCTGGCCAAAAAAAATGGAGTGCTTAGATAAGAATTCAACAGAGTTTTTGGAAGAAGAAGAGAACTTAGAGAAAACATATTGGGAGGATCTCTTTTTATAGATGAAGTCTGGAGTAGATTGATAGTGATAATCGTAATCATCTAATCATGGACCGCTCGAGGCCACATGAAATTTATTATGGAGAGAGGTGTCATTCATAATAGACTGATAATGATAGTCATAACCATCCAGTAGTGGGGTCGCCTATAGCATACAAATAATGATGGTCATAACCGTCCGGTAGTGGGGTCGCCTGTTTGTTGAGATTTAATAGTCGAAGTTTGAAAGAAGCAGGCATTGGTTGGTGAAGAGCTTTGACATATATCAATTTTAGAGGAGTTTGGACTCCTAAAGGGAGTACGACCAGAGAAGATCATCTGAAAAGAATACTACTTGAAATCTAGAAGTAATCCACTGAAAAAATTCGAATGGAGTTCGACTAATGGAGAAGTCCAGAAGGAGTCCGACTGGTGGAGAAATCCAATTGAAGGAGAAGTCCGAAAGGAGTTTGGCTCCTATAGGAATCCGACTGAAGAAGAAGTCCGAAAGGAGTTCGGCTCCTAGAGGAATTCGATTGAAGAAGAAGTCTAGAAGGAGTTCGGCTCCTGTAGGAATCCGACTGAAGGAGAAGTCCAAAAGAAGTTCGACTCTGAAGAAATTCGACTAAAGGAGAGGTTCGAAAGAAGTCCGACTGGTGGAGAAGTTTGACTGAAGGAGAAGTTCGGAAGGAGTTCGGCCACTGAAAGAGTCCGGAAGGGGTTCGACCGCTGGAGGAGTCCGGGAGGGGTTCGACCACTGGAGGAGTTCGACCACTAGAGAAAGAATTCTCGATCGAAGCTCTTTCATGATTACTAGTTACATTAAGCTAAGCATCAGACTGAACTTCGGTGGGAGCGGGATTTATCTCCAACAAATATGTATTTGATTAACCATCAGAAGGGATTCACGAGAAGCTAGCACTTCGAGCAGATCTTCATTCGACGAACCTTCGATCTATGTTATAGGTTCATGTGGATCATCTGTAGAGGTCGGATGTAAGTGCAGCTTCAAAGGCAACAATGGATTCAATCGCAGAGTTCTCGACCCGCACTAAGGTAAGAGATCTGATCTCTTAGTGACCTAGATGTGATCTAGGGTTAGATCTAGAATTGTTCTAAATCTAGGTATTGATATGATCAATACCACTCATGATTAATTTAATTTTAGATTTATATTTATATTATAATATATTATAGATCCTTGATGTAGGGTTTTATAATTTGATTACATGCATTTGTAGATTAAATAGTTTAATCTATGTCTTTCATTGCTCCTTATTTCGAAAAAATTTTGAAATCTATGCATGAAACCCTGCATATTTTCTATCAGTAGTATCAGAGCATCTAGGTTCTATTATAACATATTTATGTATGCTTTAGATTAAATCTAAAAATTAAAATTAATTAAAGATCGTACATACTGACATAAGGTTGTCCTGTTGTAAGGTTAACCCCTTATAATGAAAATGTTGTCCTAGTATGTGCTGATCTAAATCAAAATCATGAATTATTTAGATTAGATCTAAAAAAATTTTATGATTTAATTTTTTAATTTAAATCTAAAATTTAATAGATATTAGATCTATTTTAGATTATTTAGATTAGATCTAAATAATATCAGGATTGCACATACTGCCATAAGGTTGTCTTGTTGTAAGGTTTACCCCTTACAGTGGAAAGGATGTCCTAGTATATGCTGATCCAAAAAACTTAAATCATAAATATATTAGATGAGATCTAAAGTATTTTATGATTTATTTTTAGATTTTAAATCTAATTTTAAGTAATTTATGATCTGATCCACATGATGTGTTTTATGTTTAGATCTAATCCTCTTATTGCATATGTTGATATGTAATTTTTATTTTTGAATCTAGAATGTATATGTATGACATATTTATTTTATAGAAATTAAATCAGAAACTTACTTTCTGTAAAACCCAAGATTTAAAATCCTAGGACATGATCTAAATAATGAAACAAATCAGATCTAAAACTATATATTGAAATGATTCAATACAATTTGAAAATGTTTCAAACAATAAAATCATAAACTAGTTCTAAGATTCCATAAACCTAAACCCATAAGACTTAAATTTAATTGAGAATTAACTGATTGTTTAGGATCTAGGTTTGTGATTTGAAGATCCTAAGATAATTTCATAATACATGGGTTAAAGGAAAATGGGTTAGCGTTGATCAGATCCTTAACTGGGTTAGACCTAGGGTTAGATTAAATATGGACATAGTTAAGAAATTGATCAAACCTAATTAATAGTTAATTAGGATTAGATCAATTCTATAGATCACTTCAATAGTTGTAGTTAATCAAATTTCATACATCTAACAAATGAATACTGATCGTGGCTCAGTGGTCAAGCCCGAGTCTTTAGGCAAACCAAATCAAAACTGACAAACCAATTGATGTCAAAGATAAGTCTGACATCCTAGACTGGAGGTTTTTAATTGACAGCCTGCTTACTTGACCATTTCTGATGGTGTCTAAGACAAATCTTGACAGATCCTTCCACCGATCTTACTTACCTGGCCAATGTGGTTAATCAAGTTTTTGATTAGGTTGCTTATTGATTCGTGCTAACCCATGTCACATAGGAAATTAGTGAGACTGATTTTATTCAGTAAGACTGATTTAGGTGCCCATAGACCGTAATTGATCCTAGTCCTCATCAGTGACTTACGAAGTCAGTGGGAGGACTTGACTTGGTGAAATCAGTGGGAGCAAATTGGTCCATGTCCTTTCAATCCTTAAATCACTAATAATTTGAATCCTCTAAAATTATTAGGTCCTTAAAATAATAAGGTTATGGGGATAACGGAGTCATAGCCTTCCATTAAGGTGTTTGATAATGGATCCATTAACTCAATAATCATTAGAGGCTCAAAGGCTTGGTGCTTGTTGACTAATGGAATTATCATTCATCATATGATGACTTGGATGTGTCTCTCTAATGGTGGTTGGGGTTGGCCAACCAAAGCTGGACCTGATCATTCATTGGTTGGATGGGCCAAGTATGGTCATGTTAATGGTTGGACCTAATTGGATCCTTTTCTGAGAAGGCCAAAGCCAACTGATCAGGGCCTGGGCAAAATTAAAATTACTAAAAATTATTTGAAGAAATAATTAGTTATGAACCTGCCCTTAGATGTACATGAGTGGGTCAACCAAAGTTGGGCTTGTGTGCAGTCTATGTGAATTCTAGTACCTACTAAGAAATTAAAGTAATTCTTCAAATTAGAGGTAGAGGCTACCAGTTCGAAAAAAATAGTGGAAGAATCTTTAGACTAAAGTCCAGGTCTTTAGGCTTAAAATGATTCATATATAATAGATCATTGTTCTCTATTAAGACTAAATCCTAATTGCTCCTATCACTGTTAGACAATGAAGACTTATGGATCCAACTTCGATAATCAGTATCGAAAATTAAATATTGGTTTAGTAGTACAAATGGATTCGTATTAGAATTTCTAAGCCCAGTCAAAACAATTAGTCCAAGATTAACCCAAATCAGGCATAGTACTTCTAATGTCTGAAATAGGATCATAGGAAGAAGATTTGTCTTGCTTTCCTTGACCACAACAGAATGAACAAGAGAAAGGAGCAAAAGTTGCTCATTAAAGATGTTATTTGATAACACCCTAAAAGTTCTCTGTATGTAATTCTACTACCTAGATATTAGATACCAGTGGTCTTATGCAATTCATTGCAAGGACTTAAGGTAAGTGAAATGTACAGACCCTAGTTAGATTATATCATGATGTCTATGTTTGGCATTACAGGCTTAGTGATATTGACAAGAACAGGATAAATGGGTTAGCTTGAGAGGAAAACCTAGATATCAATGATTGTGAATCATTGATAGCCTATGAATCTTGTCTTCTTGGGAAGATGACAAAGTCACCATTTACTGAAAAAGGTGAAGGAGCCGATAACGTTCTAAGTCTCATACATAGTGATGTATGTGGGTCTTGAACTTAAGTGCCAAAGGAAGATATTAATATTTCATTATAGACGATCTATATGGGCATGGGTACATCTGGGATGAATCATTTGAAATGTTCAAACGATTCAATAATGAAAAAGAAAATAAACTAGATAAGGTATTAAAACTCTTCGATCAGATCGAGGAGGCAAATACTTATCCAGTGAGTTTGTGACATATCTAGGAGAGAATAGAATTCTCTCTCGGTGGATTTTTTTTCAAAACACAGTGTATCTAAAAGGAGAAATTGAACTTTGTTAGACATGGTTCAATCCACAATAGGGTATACTTATCTGCCTGTTATAGGGTTGTGCTCTTGTGACTACTTTTTTACTCTAAAAATTTATAATGAGTTAATCTGTTGCATTGACTCCATATGGGATATGGATCGGGCATAGACCTACACTCTCACTTTCAGATTTGGAGTTGATTAGCTTATGTCATATATTTGCATACAGATAAACTTGGATCCTAGTCCAATAAGTGTTTAAGGGTTATTAATTCTGCTATGCTAAAGAACATAAGATGTTCATCAGTAGTAGGGCATTTCTTTTGGAAAGAAGTTCCTTAGAGAAGGAACTGATGCCTATCAAGTTGAACTTGTAAAACTTTGATCGATAGAAAAGAACCAACGTTATCTGATAAACCTACAGAATCGGATTTGATTAGATCGAATCTGGAGCCCATTAAAGTATCACCTTTAAGGAGATCCGGTAGAGTATCGTGTTAGCTGGATAGATACTTTAGTGTTTAGGTATGGGATGGCAATCATGTTGAGCTCAATGAGAACAACAAGGATTCGATCACCTATAAGGATACAGTGTAGCGGCCTGATTCTGAGAAGTGGTTTGGAGCCATATGATCTAAATTGAAGTCTATGAAAATCAATAGTGTATGGACACTAGTTGATCACCTGAAGGGATAAAATCCATTGGATGTGAATGGATTTTTAATAGGATCAAAGTAGCGCAGATAGAAAGGTGAGGACCTAGAAAGTCCGTCTGAGTATCATTTCAGAGTTCGAACATACGTTCTGAACATATATCTTAGTTATGAACAAAGACAAATCCTACACTTATTATTGGGCAAAATATTTTGTAGTGTTATTTCTTGTGATGTTTGAGGATGAAATTCTCTTAATCCGAAATAGCATTCCAACATTGCAAGGAATAAAGATTTAGCTATCATCTTATTTATCCATGTACGAGATTAGACATGGTATACTCACTAGAGGTAGTGAGTAGATGCTAGTCTGATCTAAGTAAGAGCCACTGGAGGATTGTATAAACAATCCCTAAGTATTTGAAAAATACTAAGATCCAGTGACTCAAATATGGAAGTACTAACTTAAAATATATGGATATTTTGAATTCAATCAGAACAAGATGACAACAAGAGAATGTCGACTCATACCCTAATTATAGGAGCAATCTATTGAAAAGGTTCCAAGCAGGATACTTTAGCCTATTCAGTTAGTGATATAGAGTACATCATGGCATATGATGCTGCCATGTAAGTTGTGTAGTTACTAAGATTCATTAGTAGGTTGAGAGTGGCACCCTCCACCCATGATCTAGTCCTATCATAGCACTGGAACCATAGCTCAGGCTAAAGAACCAGCATATTCTGCAATGGTTTCATCTTAGATATTTGATCTGGGTGACGTCGATCTTTAGAAGATCAATGTAAAAAAAGAACTTGACCAATCCATTTGCTAAGACCTCGGAACTAAGGAGTTTTACGAACTCAAGTGGAAGATAGAATATTTGATATCATGCTGATTGGCTTTAGTCTAAGTGAGAGTTATTGGGAAATGTATCCTAAAGCTAATCATCTAAGTAGTAGATGATTGGAATTAGTATACAAATTATCTAATAATAATAATAATTTGGTTGTTTCATCATAAAAGTTCTATCTTCCTTAAATGAACTCCTAAATTATGATGAAGTCCTTAGAACCACAATCAATCGATAAAGGAGGATTTATCGGATGGTTTTTAAATTGTTCACAACCAAATGATAAGTTATTAATAAGGATGATAACTTATCGAGTGTAGATCGCTGTATGCCATATGCATTGGTTGTCCTCATAACTAAGTGGTGTGGAGATACTTGTATGGCATTCAGGTGAGATGTAGGAATACATCTACACTGAATGTGATCAATGTAGCACTATACTTCAAGAATAGCTAGCTAAGGCCAATGGGTATAAGTGTTCCTCCAATCTGAGATTGCTACGGTGACTTACGAGCAACTCACTGTACTTTGGTGCTGGACTATCTGTATTTCTAATATAGATGATGGAAGATTTTTGAGTACAGTCAAGTACTTGTAGAGTCAGTGTGTGAGTCAAGATGCGATTGACCACTCCTGATTAACTTCAGGAAGAGAATGACTCGTTGTGTTTCAATTTAGCAAAACCTACGCCTAGATAATCCTCGTAAGGTATCACGAGATTTGCAAAATTTTGAGACACAATAGAGATGACTTGTATGAGTGTTTGATAGCATACTCGAAGTCGCCTTGAGCATTATTGGTTATAGGGATGAATATATGGTAACCATGGGCCAGGGTTCTAAGAATGTTGCTTTGCATAAATTCAACCTATCCGGACATCGAGAAATATTGCTAGATGGTAACTTCAATTGGTACAGGAAATAGTTCTTATGCTACTGGCTTAGGTTCGAACCTATGGGGTCACACACATTAGAGCTTGCAACCTGATTGGATGGTTAATCGACGATTGAGAATCATTTAGAGGTCAAATATTCAATGCGATTGATGTTTGACCTTATGCAAGTATTACAGGAGGATCGATTAGCAATTGAATTACTAATTGACTCCATTTGATTGAGCAATCAGGATGAGATTAAGTATAATTAAATTAGATTTAATTAGAATTAGTTTGAATTTAATTAAATTAAGTCTAATTGGTTTATTGGATAAGCCAATTGCAAGGGAAGAACAATTCCTTGTTTGACTAGGACTTCGGTGCACCTGATTGATTTAGGATTTAAATTAGATTTAAATCTTGATTTAATTTTATTTAATTAAGCTTCTAGTTAGACTAGAATCATTCTTAATTAGATTATATTTAATTTAATTTAAATAAAATTTAAATTAGATTTAAAATAATTTTGATCTAGTCAAACAAGAGGAGTCCCAATTAGACTGAAACTCTCTCTCTTTCACTTGCGCCTAAGAAAGCCCACACCATATTTTAATTCCAATTTTTTTTGTCTGATTTTTACACCTAAGAAATCATTTTCCACACCCCATTATCTTAGGAATTGAATTTAAATTTGATTTGATCAAAATTAGAAGGAAGTTGGAGATTGTTTCCTACTTGGAAGAGTCCTCTTTGATCTAAACTCTTCCCTCCTCTTATAAGCCCACTTTCCCCATGCCTCCAATATTATTTCTATCCTTTCTCCCTTTCTTTAGGTTGGTTTTCTATTTCACACACCAGAACTCAAGGGAGGGGCATCCAAGAGTTGGACACCCCATAGAAGTCCTCCTTTGACTAGGTTTTAACCTAGTTTTGCAATATAAAGGGGATGCCTCTTTCTTTGATCATAGAAGACGTAAAAAATTCTAAAAAAATTATAAAAAATTAGAGAAAAATGAGAAGAATGTGTGAAAGATTTGTGGTGCCAAGATTCTTGGAGAAGAGACCTCAATTAAGACATCAAAGGTTGATGTCTTGAAGAGACAAGGTAAGAGAAGATTGTCTTCTCTTATAATTTTCTTTTATATTTCTCTCTTTCTATTTTATTTATAATTTTTATATGATAAAAATTTGAGAGAGAGAGAGAGAGAGAGAAAGGGCTTGAGGAAATATGGCACTAAGATCCTTAAAGAAAAGATCTTCATCTGGACATCAATCGTTGATGTCATGAAGGCACAAAGGTAAGAGAAGATTATCTTCTCTTTATTTTTTTTTTTTTTTTTTGAGTATCTTCTTCTCCATTTTATTTGTGAGATTTTTATGAAAAAAATTTGAGAGTGTGAGATCTAAAAAAGTAGAAAAAAATCTAGAGGAGAAGGTCTCCTCTAAACCTAGCATAAGAGATGTTTTCAGGACATCAACCGTTGATGTCCTGAAGGAGAAGATTTATCTTCTCCTAGAATTTTTCATATATATTTATTTCTGATTTATGGAAGATCCAAGGGTTGGATTCCTCCCTCATTCTTCCATGTGTTCTTTATCTCTTAGAGTATCCAAGAGATCCGAAGAACATGTATTTGATTAACCATCAAGAGGGATCCGCGAGAAGCTAGCTCTTCGAGCAGATCTTCATTCGACGAATCTTTGATCTATGTTGCAGATTCGTGTGGATCATCTGTAGAGATCAGACGCATGTGCGGCTCCAAAGGCAATAACAAATTCAATCGTGGAGTTCTCGATCTACACAAAGATAAGAGATTTGATCTCTTGGTGATTTAGATGTGATCTAGGATTAGATCTAAAATTATTCTAGATCTAGGTATTGATGTGATCAATACCATTCATGATTAACTTAATTTTAGATTTATATTTGCATCATAATATATTATAGATCCTTGATGTAGGATTTTATAATTTGATTACATGCATTTGTAGATTAAATAGTTTAATCTATGTCTTCCGCTGCTCTTTATTTCATAATAATTTTGAAATCTATGCATAAAACCCTGCATGTTTCCTATCAAATAGAGTGTAGAAAAACATATGTCAAAAATGGCTAACTAAATAGTATGACAAATTATTTTCAATATATTTATTCATCCATCAATATAATGACTTAAAAAAAGTTTTCAAAAGAAAAAGCATTAAGATGTATTACATACTTGCTTTGTACTGAAGAGCATCTGCAACATCTGGATTGATCAATAATTTTGTCCCAAAGTAAGTATTTGATATCTTTACCTCTTCTGAGATTATGAAACCATGCAAAAAATCATGTTTTTATTCAATATATAGATGTTTAATGTATGTTAGTAAATAAATATTTTGCAACTATCAAATAAAAAAAATAGCTTACCTTTAAATATCTTCACACAATCGAGCTGTAGGATATTTCATCTTCTAGATAAGAATACATTTTATTGGCAAACTCACCCCACAAAGTACAGGACAATTTATTCTTCTTGAAATAATATTGATTTCCATATAACTTTTTACAGTACTTGAGAGAGTTGATAAAAGTTTTCAAGATCTAAACATTAAGGCAAGTTTGAATATCTCAATGTACTCTAGGTCCTTAAGCATAATTTTCATTCTTCTAGTCATCTTCCTCTCAATTATACTCTCTATAATACTGTCTTTCCTAATAAGTTCACCAATTATATCTACAACTACAAAATATTATTTAGATTTGTAATATCCTAAGCACATATTAGAAGAATTTAATCATAAGAACTCACCAACTTAGTTTTCATCTTTTGTTGAAATTATCTCAACAAAGGGCACAAACACAAACCCTTCTTTTAGAATATTAATATTACTGTAAATAGTTATAGAGGTTTTGGGCAAATAGTTCAACATGTCCTTGTGCTTAATTGTTCAATATTTGCCATTATTATATCCAATAACAAAATTTGACATCATATAGGCAACCCCCTCTTTTAGGACTGATCTGAACATGTTCAACAGCTGCTTCTTGATTGTGGCATGTATCTTCTCTCCCTGATATGATAATGTATAACATCAAATAATGTCACAACCCAAAGAAAATCCTAATTCCAATCATCAAAGAAGATACATAACAACCATAAAAAGAAGATAATAAAAGAAGTACCACTAAAGGTAATACCTGCTCATCCATAACAACCATCTCTATTTTGTTGGTTTCCTAAGGATTCACATATTTAGGTGTTGAAGGAAAATCCTGATTTTTCAGATCAGATTCTTTCAGATCTGATCGGATCAAGAGATATATTTTAAAATTTTTTCTCCTTGATCCTAATCAGATCTGAGATGTTTCAAATCTGATCTTTATTATTCTAATAATAAAAATAAAATCTAAATAAATTAAATTTAATTTAATTTACCTTGATGTAGGGTAATCCTATTACCCATTGATGATCCTGTAAGCAGCGGAAGGTTCTGGATCTAGCCATGCAAGTATTGGCCTCTATCGGTATCCACTCAGGCTGGATCTAGAGATCCTCTTCTTCTCTATCATGTCTCCAAAAATCAGATCTGGATCTAATCTGGAGGATCTTCAAAATACCTTTTGAAGATCAACAGTTGTCCTTTGTAGCAGTGCAGCCTTCTAGCTTTCTATCACCTTTCTCTCGTCTAGATTGCACCAACTAAGATCCCAAACTCCTTTGGGCGTGGAGAGGAGAGGGAGAAGATGGACTTGATGAGGAGGAGGAGAGAACCAGCCTTCGGGCATGGAGAATTCTCAATTGATTTTAGATGCTCCTTGAGTTGGGCGCAGGGTCTTATTTATAGACTATGCGTGATCCAACTCCTCTTCTTCCCAACCAATCACAACTCTTTGTGAAATCAGATCAAAATCTGATTGGTGGGAATAGAGTCTCTTGGATTCCTCCTTAGATGGCACCTAAGACCAGTCAAACTTGGTTCTTAGGAGAAGTCTAATTGAAATCTAAAAAGGAGATGGAGTCCCTATCCAACAAGGACACCTGGGCGCCTCTAGCTTGGGCACATGCCAAGGGTGGCGTGCGCCCTCCTCCTTATCAGGTTCTAATAGAGAGACAAGCCTCCACCAGCTTTCCAATAGATGGATGACACGTGGACAAAAGTTAAAGTGTCAATAGTCAACATTTAACCAGTCAAAGATCAGACTTTTGACCAAAATCAAAGGACAAGAAATGGTAGGTGATAAAAAATGGCAGGTAATATCTTACAAAATAAGACAACCTTTTCTGACTTGGACAACCTCCAGTCAGACCATATGAAGGCCTCTGATTGAGCACAAACTCCTTTGGCTCAGTCAGGACAACTTATTTATGATAGTAAAAGAAGAACGTTAGGTTCAATCGAGTGCTAGCACGATTTTTTTGAACCTAATTGAATCTCATTCAGATCAATTGAACTAGATCAGTTCAATTGATGATCACCAGATTCAAACCCTTGTTTGTGTGACCCAGTTAGGTTCAGTTCTGTATGGTAATGGGATATGTCATGATCTCTATCATCGACATCATCGAAACTCCTTTCGATGGATCAGAACTCTTCTGATTCGAACAGCTAGAATGATCGATCATCTAAATCATTCTAATTGCTCCCAAAATCCACCAGTGACACCTAGCAGTATATGGTGGCAACCCATCAGAGCTGAATGCGAACCTCTTGGTGCAGCTACCTGTGTGATTAAGTTCTTCTATCTTGAGCCCCGATCAGATTAGGGTTAAGGTGAACTCGTCAAACCCTAGTCTCTGTCATATGATGTAATCATTCGATTCAAGTCCGATGTGAAAATCTAAATAGAAACTCTTTCTATTATTTCACTCTACCATGGCCATGGACTTCTGGACTTGATTCTCATGATCATCATAGGGCTGCTCCTCTACCACCGAGGTAGATAGATTCCATCTTGATGCAATCTAGTTCCTACAATGAACATGTCTATAGCCAACATACACCTCAGGGTTCCATATGGCTAGGAGACCGAGTTAATGGTGTAGTCAAACTATAACACCCTCAAGGTGAACTACCGATGCACCTCAGATCAAAGAACCAGACACACTACTGCAGCATCGAGTCAGTCATTGACGAGAAGGTAGACTTCCTAATGACTACTCGAGGTGGTCACGCTCAGTGCCCTCGTTCTCTAACGAGTACCTGTACTCTCGCTCCGGTGTCTCCACACCGTAGACTCAAGACTCATCTACTAAAGAGAAGCGATTGTACACCAACCTTTCGGATCAATCACCATCCTCGTGATGATCCTATGGTCGGGAGCATTTTATGAGTTAATAATGATTATTCATGTCTTAAATTTTCAACTCTTGAAAATATGAATTATCATTACCATTAACTCAAAGGATGTATCACAGACACTAAATACACATATGTGATAGAAAATAACCCATTTTATTGATTATAGTCAAAATTATAATTTTGCCCCTAGAAGTGTATTACAAGTGTCAGCCAATTCTGGCTTCTAGGGCACATATATCTAACAATCTCCCACTTGTCCTAAAGCCAATTGGCTACAAGTCTAAGTCCCATCTTCTCAAGGTGGGCTTCGATCTTCTGCTGGCCCAACGGCTTTGTAAGTGGGTCTGCCACATTATCTGTGGAGTTGACTCTCTTGACCTCGACGTAACCCTTCTCGAGGTAATCGCGGATGAGGTGGTATCGCCGCTCAATGTGCTTGGATTTCTGGTGAGACCTCGGCTCCTTAGCAAGGGCTATGGCGCCATTGTTGTCGCAGTATAGAGGAATGGCATCTGATGGCATTACTCCAATTTCTGCAGCAAACTTCTTGTACCAGAATGCTTCCTTCGTAGCCTCTGATGCAGCGATATATTCTGCTTCCATGGTGGAATCTGCTATCATGGTTTGCTTGGAACTCTTCCAGCTGACAGCACCACCATTGCACACAAACAGACTCCCAGATGTCGACTTTCGATCATCTACATCGGACATGAAATCCGAGTCTGTGTATCCCTGGACTTGGAGTTCTCCATTACCAAAGACCAACATCATATCCTTAGTTCTTCTCAAGTACTTAAGGATACATTTCACAGAAGTCCAGTGTTCTTCACCTGGATTTGACTGATATCTGCTTGTGACACTCACAGCATGGGCTATATCAGGTCGTGTACATAGCATGGCATACATGAGGCTCCCTATTGCAGAAGCATAAGGGATCTTGCTCATGCGTTCTATTTCCTCAGGTGTGCTAGGGCACATCTTCTTGGAAAGATGAATACCATGTCTGAAGGGTATTAATCCCCTCTTAGAGTTTTCCATACTAAACCTCTTTAGTACTTTCCTCTATGTACATCTTCTGTGAAAGTCCTAGCATCCTATTCGGTCTATCCCTATAGACCTTAATTCCTAGAATAAAGGATGCTTCACCTAGGTCTTTCATGGAGAATTCCTTGGACAACCACATAATTTGACTGATCGTCAACATGGGAATATCATTCCCAATAAGGAGGATGTCATCCACGTACAATACGAGGAAGACAACAGCGCTCCCACTGACCTTTTTGAAAACACATGGTTCCTCTTCATTTTTGATGAAACCAAACATTTTGATCACATCATTGAAATGAGTGTTCCAGCTCCGAGATGCTTGCTTAAGTCCATATATGGACCTTTGCAGCTTGCAAACCTTGTGATCAGTATCACTGGATGTGAAACCTAGCGGCTGTTCCATATAGATATCTTCCTCAAGATATCCATTTAAGAATGCCGTTTTCACGTCCATTTGCCATATTTCATAATCGAAATAGGCTGCAACAGGCAAGCAATGTGCGGATGGATTTTAGCATAGCCACTGGGGAAAAGGTATCCTGATAGTCAATGCCTTCGCGTTGACTATAACCTTTTGCCACTAGTCTAGCCTTGAATGTCTCCACATTCCCATCTGCACCAATCTTTCTCTTGAAGATCCATTTACATCCAATAGGTACTATACCTTCTGGTGGATCTACCAAGGTCCAGACTTGGTTTGAGTGCATCGAGTCAATTTCTGACTGCATTGCCTCTAGCCATTTCTCGGAGTCGATATCTGATATCGCCTCGTTGTAGGTTTTGGGATCATCACCATGAGCACCATTACCTACGAGGAACATTTTCCTCTACTTCCTCTGAAATAATACCTAAGTATCTTTCAGGGGGATGGAAAACTCTTTCCGATCTACGAGGTGGAGGAGGTAGTGTTCTTATTGGCTCAACCTGATTTGGTTCCAATTGGTCCTTAGCTCGTTGTACTTGTGAGACTTTCTCATCAAGCTTGATCTGCTTTCCAATGCCGCTATCTTGAATAAACTATTTTTCAAGAAAGATGGCATGTCGACTCACAATCACATTGTGGTCTTCTGGAATGTAGAAATAGTATCCTAATGACTCTTTAGGATATCCTATGAATCGAGCTCTGAAGGACCTAAACTCTAACTTGTCCGCTTGTTGTCTTTTGACATGAGCCGGACAACCCCAAATTCTGAGATGACTCAGACTTGGTTTCTTACCGTGCCATATCTCATACGGTGTGGTAGGAACGGTTTTAGAGGGAACCCTATTCAGTAGATAAATTGAAGTTAACAATGAGTGTCCCCAAAGAAAATCAGGGAGGTCTGTGAAGCTCATCATGGATCGAACCATATCCAATAGAGTCCGATTTCTCCATTCTGAAACCCCGTTGAGTTGAGGTGTTCCTGGTGGAGTCCATTGAGAGACTATGCCATTTTCCTTGAGATAGTCTAGGAATTTTCGGCTAAGGTATTCACCTCCTCGATCTGATCGAAGAACCTTAATGGGTTTTTCCAGTTTGTTTTTCTACTTCATGTCTGAATTCTTTGAACTTTTCAAAAGCTTCAGACTTGTGTCTCATAAGATACACATACCCATACCTAGACAGATCATCGGTAAAGGTAATGAAGTAGACAAAATTGCCTCTAGCCGGCACATCAAATGGGCCGCACACATCAGTATGTACTAGGGCAAGGAGATCTGTGGCCCTCTTCCCATGTCCAACAAAAGGGAGTTTAGTCATTTTGCCTTGAAGACAAGATTCACAAGTTGGATATGACTCGAAAGTCAATGGACTCAATAGCCCATTTTTCTCCAATTTGTTGATCCTATCTTCTGCTATATGACCTAATCTCAGGTGCCATAGATATCTGTCGTTTGGACTATCCCTAGGTCGTTTGGCATTCACGTTTTGCTCGATAGTTAGAACAGGTACATCAATATGTAGCTGATAAAGACCATTAATAAGGAAACCATTTGCAATTTTATTTCTTTCATAAAGAATGTTACAATGGTCCTTAAAGAAGGTAATCACATAGCCTTCTTGTGCTAAGCATGAAACAGAAATCAAATTCCTGCTAGCTGCAGGCACATAATAACAGTCTTTCAAAACTAAGTCTAAACCAGATGGTAATCGAAGAGGGTATGTTCCCACGGCTACTGCAGCAACTCTTGCTCCATTACCAATGCGTAGGATCATGTCTCCATCCCTCAGCCTCCTGCTATCCTCAAGACCCTGCATAGAAGTGCACAGATGAGCACTAGAACCAGAGTCAAGCACCCAACTGGATGCAGAAGAAACCGTAAGGTTAGACTCAATAACGAGCATACCTCCAGAAGGACCTTCCTTCTTGTTCTTCAGGGTGGCCAGGTAAGTAGGGCAGTTCCGCTTCCAATGGCCGTCGCTGTTGCAATGGAAACACTTTCCTTTGCCATCGGCCTTTTTCTTCGGCTTCTGCCTTCTTCTTCTTTGATCCTTCCACCTTTTGCTTTTTCACAGACTTCTTTTTCTTTCCATAAGACTTTCTTTTGGAAGAAGTCCGTTCCATAGCAAGAACTGAGCCTTTAGAACCTTTCATAGAAAGCTCAGCGGTGAACCAGCATATTCATTAATTCGGCCAAGGAATTTTGAAGTTTATGCATGTGGTAATTCATGATGAATTGCCCATATGCATCAGTCAAGGATTGCAGAATAATATCGTTCTGCAGATCCAAGTCCAACTTCACACCGAGCTTCTCAAGCTCTTCCATGTCCTTGATCATCATGTCAGACAGTGATCTTGGACTGACTGCCCATCACGCATCTTAGCCTTAAAAAGTCATTTCGTGACTTGATATTTGGCTGCGCGACTCTGTTCACCAAACATCTCCTGCAGGTGAGCCAACATTTGGCGAGCAGTCCCGATATCTTCATGTTGGCGCTGGAGCTCATCAGACATCGAGCCCAACATGTAATATCTGGCCTTATTATCTTCGTCTAATCCATTTTTCCAGAGACGCTCTCTGTTCAACGGATGGATGGGCTGGTAAGGTGGGAGGGTCCTGGTCCAAAACATGGGTTAACTTCTCGGAACCCAAAATAATTTTGTAGTTCCTGAGCCAATCTTTATAATTGGGTCCAGTCAGTCTATGTGTGTCCAGGATACGTGCCAATGGGTTGGACGCAGACATTTTCCTGTAGAGAGTCAAAGATTCTAGTTAGATACTGTAATTTTGACTTGACCAATTTGTTTAGGGAATTTTATTTTTAAACAAATTAGCTCCCACTATTTTCTCGGATCCCTACACTCCCTCTGTAGAGATGCGAAAAATCTCCATGATTAATGATTTCTAGTGGGTGGTGCGGTCTCACCAACTGACTCATCACCTCACCTAACAGTTATTGGTGATGGGTTAGCCAATGAGTGAACAACTCTTGTTCAATGATTCTCTAATCATGGTGCACCCAAACTTGGTCTCTAATTCATGAATCTCACCGTATCCGAAATATTGATCCACTCCTTAGTTAAGTCAGACCCACCATTTGCATAGACTGGATTCCTAATTGAGTCTCTCACCGTATCCAGAATATTGAGCCCAACTCATCCTCCAGCCCATAGCATCCAATGCCTAATAGACATGGTTGCATCTTCCCGGTGCAACTGAGCCACTGTATCCAGCCGAGAACAATCAACCCCGGGAAGGGCCCGCACATCTACAATGGTGGAAGACCTCAGACTTAATCTTTTCTTAGGGAGAATTGATTCAGGTCTCATTAAACTAGACTTGGCTTAGTCATAACAATTATGACTAACCTAGTGGCATGGGTTAGCTCGGATTATTGACCACCTCAGATCAGAACTGTGTCAACAGATATGGCCAGGTAAGTGAGATCGGTGGAAGGAATATGCCATTAACTCGTACAAGAACGCATTCAGGTCGAGTAGCTTCCAATTAAAAATCAGTCGGTCGTATGTGCCAAACTTACCTTAGACACCAAATTGTTGAGCCAGAACCAATTGGGTTAGCCTACAATCCAGACTCTAACCTCTGAGCCTAATTAGGTCTTGCTTGATCGTGACTCGATCTTGACCCAGACTTAATCCTATTAGGCTGGTCAATTTAAGCATTGTTGATCCCATCTAACCAACTCTTGATTCGGTTTGATCAACCGCTTAGACCTAATTGAGCTACCCAAGCCCGAACCCAGTATTATGAATATGTCTTAGATCTGAAATTCTCAATTTTAGACCTAATTAATATTCCATAAACTTAATTCTTAATTAAGTAGGGTTCATAAACAAAATATGCACAATAAATCCTAGGGTTTCAGGATCTAGGGTTTTGCAGAAAGTAAGTTTTGGATTTCTGATTAAGGACGAACACGCAGCACCCCTACACATCATAAGAACACCCCATCGAATGGGAAGGAGAGGGCCTTTAAACCCTTCTTCGTTCTTATGACCGGACGGCCAAGAGGAACGCCTTAATCAGGAACATTCAATACTACAAAACAATATCAGATCTATATCATATATCTCATATATAAATTAGATCTAATCATGGCATATTTTGCATACATCTCATGTATCATAATCATGCATATTTTTAGATCTAAATTATCTCATAATAATCTAAAAAATTAGATTTAAATTGATCTAATCAAAATAAATTCTAATCTAGACAATTATGTAGAACTATTCTACAACTAGTCTAGACATGCATCAATCATATCTCATATGATATTCAAAAATTAAATAATTTTTATTTGCTATTTTTTAGATGTTATTATAACACTTATAATATCAAAAAATAGTAAATAAAAAGATCTAAAATATGATTTAATCAGATTAAATCAAAAACATGCAAGACTATTCTATAGAACTATTCTATTCTAGAACTAGTCATGCATATCTTCTAATCTTAGATCCAAATCATTTAATTTTAATTTTTTTTTGATTTCAGATCTGATCACATCTCATGTGACATCTAAAATTAATTATTTTTTAATTAAAATAAATTTAAAATTAGATCTAAATAATTTAGAACCATGGCTCTGATACCAGTTGAAGGGAAATCCTGATTTTTCGGTCCAGGTTCGTTCAGATCTGATCAGATCAAGAGATATATTTCAAAAAAAATTTTCTTTGATCCCAATCAGATCTTGATATTTTAAGATCTGATCTTTATTATTTTAATAATTAAAATAAAATTAAAAGATAAATTAAATCAAATTTAATTTACCTGATCGTGGGTAATCCTATTATCCCTTGATGATCCTGTTTGCAGCGGAAGGTTCTGGATCTTAGCCACGCAAGCGCCTGGCCTCTACCGGTATCCACTCAGGGTTGGATCTGGAGATCCTCTTCTTCTCTATCACATCCTCCAAAAATTAGATCTGAATCTGATCTGGAGGATCTTCAAAACTCTTTTGAAGATCTGAGCAGTTGTCCTTTGCAGCAGCGCAGCCTTCTTAGCTTTTGATCGCCTTTTCTCTTGATCTGGAATCGCACCAACCAAGGTCCCAAAACTCCTTTTGGGCATGGGAGAGCAGAGGGAGAAGATGGACTTGGCATGGAGGAAGGAGGAGGAGAGGCAGCCTTGGGGCATGGAGAAACTATGATCTCAATTTAACTTCAGATACTCCTTGAGTTGGGGGCAGGGTCTTATTTATAGACTAGCATGATCCAACTCCTCTTCTTCCAAACCAATCACAATCCCTTTGTGAAATCAGATCTAAATCTGATTGGTGGGAATAGAGTCCCCTGGATTCCTCCTTAGAGGGTGCCTAAGATCCAGTCAAAGTTGGTTCTTAGGAAGAACTCTAATTGGAATCCAAAAAGGAGATGGAGTCCTTGTCCAACAAGGACTCCTAGGCGCCTCCAACTTGGGCACACGCCTAAGGGTGGCGTGCGCCCTTCCTCCTTGCCAGGTTCTGGCAGGGGGACAAGGCCCCCACCAGCTCTCCAATAGGTGCATGACACATGTGGTCAAAAGTCAAAGTGTCAATGGTCAACATTTGACCAGTCAAAGGTAGACTTTTGACCAAAGTCAAAGAACAAGAAATGGCAGGTGACCAAAAATGGCAGGTAATGTCTTACAAATAAGACAACCTTTTCTGACTTGGACAACCTCCTAGTCAGACCATATGAAGGCCTCTGATTGAGCACAAACTCCTTTGGCTCAGACAGGACAACTTATTTATGATAGCAAAAGAAGAACGTTAGGTTCAATCGAGTGCTAGCACGATTTTCCTTGAACCTAATTGAATCTCATTCAGATCAATTGAACTAGATCAGTTCAATTGATGATCACCAGATTCAAACCCTTGTTTGTGTGACCCAGTTAGGTTCAGTTCTGTATGGTAATGGGATATGTCATGATCTCTATCATCGACATCATCGAAACTCCTTTCGATGGATCAGAACTCTTCTGATTCGAACAGCTAGAATGATCGATCATCTAAATCATTCTAATTGCTCCCAAAATCCACCAGTGACACCTAGCAGTATATGGTGGCAACCCATCAGAGCTGAATGCGAACCTCTTGGTGCAGCTACCTGTGTGATTAAGTTCTTCTATCTTGAGCCCCGATCAGATTAGGGTTAAGGTGAACTCGTCAAACCCTAGTCTCTGTCATATGATGTAATCATTCGATTCGAGTCCAATGTGAAAATCTAAATAGAAACTCTTTCTATTATTTCACTCTACCATGGCCATGGGCTTTCTGGACTTGATTCTCATGATCATCATAGGGCTACTCCTCTACCACCGAGGTAGATAGATTCCATCTTGATGCAATCCAGTTCCTACAATGAACATGTCTATAGCCAACATACACCTCAGGATTTCCATATGGCTAGGAGACCGAGTAATGGTGTAGTCAAACTATAACACCCTCAAGGTGAACTGTCCGATGCATCTCAGGTCAAAGAACCAGACACACTACTGCAGCATCGAGTCAGTCATTGACGAGAAGGTAGACTTCCTAATGACTACTCGAGGTGGTCACGCTCAGTGCCCTCGTTCTCTAACGAGTACCTATACTCTCGCTCCGGTGTCTCCACACCGTAGACTCAAGACTCATCTACTAAAGAGAAGCGATTATACACCAACCTTCCAGATCAATCACCATCCTCGTGATGATCCTATGGTCGGGAGCATTTTATGAGTTAATAATGATTATTCATGTCTTAAATTTTCAACTCTTGAAAATATGAATTATCATTATCATTAACTCAAAGGATATATCACAGACACTAAATACACATATGTGATAGAAAATAATCCATTTTATTGATAATAGTCAAAATTATAATTTTGCTTCTAGAAGTGTATTACAAGTGTCAGCCAATTCTGACTTCGAGGGCACATATATCTAACATTAGGCACTTCCTATATTTATGTTACTCGAACCTTTAACCTCCAATCTATTCTTTGATCACCATTAATTTGATCAATGAAATCAAATCTCAAAGCCACTAGTATAGTTAACCTGGTATCAGAATAAAACAAAGATGATAATCTATATTTTTAACATAACTATAAGAGTTGCAGTAGAAGGCAGGGCATAATAAAAACATATCATGAACCTTATCATTACTATTAATGACTATAATAAAAACAAAAATTATGTTTGAGATGATGATCTATGATGCCGACAAACTTTTATATTGGACTAGATCGTTACTATTAACCACCACAACAAAATCAAAACATACGTTGGAGATGACAAAGATATTTGTCATGGTGAGGGCACAGTTTACATCCAAGCTTGCTTGCAAAACCAATAAATCAGGATTCAATAATAATTGTTATTCTCAATATTTAACACATGATATGATTTTTCAACTATTGTTGTATCTATCAGACAAAAGTCAAGTTCTTCTATGCATTTCCTAGTATTTCATAACATAGGTCAACCTGATGAAGGCATGAAACATTCAGAGGTGGTCTTTTGCAAAACAAAAAAAAAAAACCAATAAGAAAATATTATCAGTTTGTATATGATCAAAGGATTAAATGGAAAGAGCAGATTTATTAGTCTCTTAATTACCTAAGAATGAATTATATAGAAGAAAGGAAGGAAGAAGGATAGCCTCGAGGAAGGAAAATGGCTTGGAGGCATTGAGTACATGCAAATAAGATATTATACAGATGAGAATACTTGAAGCGTTCTTGGATCTCCACAGGAAATTTTGGAAATGGTATATATTTGCCTCCATTAACGTGTTTTTGTTATGGTTTCCAAAAAGTTTCCAACACAACAGGTTTAGTCTTGAGAATAGATTTATTATATAAAGAATAGCAATTGTACTTATTAATAAATGTGAGTTTGTAGCATTTGAGGTTTAGCCTTGAGAATAGGTTTATTGATATAGAGATACGTGAATTTTATAGCTATTCTCCTTATCCATCAATAAATATGGTTCATAATATTTTCAAAAGGGTCAAATGTAAGTGAACCAAACAAAAGAATGTGAGAGAGTGACAAATGAAAGACATTGAGATCAGACTGTTCCATTTTAAAGAGGTGCAACTTTTGGAGAAAAAAATCTGAAGTGACAAATGATAGCCTTTAGGCCAAACTATACTACTTTATATACATATACAAACATACATACATACACACACACAGATATATATAGACACACACACACACAGATACACACACACACACAAAGGTTGAGAAGTGGATACATACATACATACATACATACATACATACATACATATATATATATATGTGTGTGTGTGTGTGTGTGTGTGTGTATGTATGTATGTATGTATCTATCTATCTATATGTGTGTGTGTGTGTGTGTGTGTGTATGTATGTATGTATGTATGTATCCACTTCTCAACCTTTGTGTGTGTGTGTGTGTATCTGTGTGTGTGTGTGTGTCTATATATATCTGTGTGTGTGTGTATGTATGTATGTATGTATTTATATATAGAAACCCTAGCAAAGAAAAGGCCTAAGTCTATTAATAAATCAATTATAATTATAATATAGATAATGTGCCAAGTGGCTTTAGAACAAGTGAGAGTTGTTGAAAAATCTGTCCCAAAGCCAATCGTCAACCTATTGGTGGTTGAGCTATATTATAATTATAATTAATTTATTAATTAATAAAATATATTTTTGATATTTTCATCATAAGTTTTAATCTTCTAACGAACTCCATTAATGTGATGAAATTCTTAGGATAATTTAGGTTCGATAAAGAGAGGATTTATCGATTAGTTCTTAAAACTATTTATGACCAAATGATAGGCTGTTAATTAGGACGACAGCATCTATCGAGCATAGGTCACTGTATACCATACAGGTTGGTTATTTTCTTAACCAAGGAGTATGGAGATACTGGTATGACAAACAAGTGAGATGTAGGGGTATATCATCACTGAACATGACCAACTCCAGAGTATTCTACTATCGAGAATATCTCTAATGGGATATAAGTATAAGTATTTCTTAGACCTGAGATTACCTCAGTGACTTACAAGCAACTCACTGTGCTTTGGTACCGGACTAACTAAACTTTTAATTCAATAATGGAAGGCTATTGGGCACAGTCAAGTACTTGTAAAGTCAGTGTGTGATCAAGATAGAATTGACCACTTCAAGAGTTAGAGAATAATGTATCACTGTATTTCAATATAGCAAAACCTTAGCTAGAGTAATCCATCAGATGAATTTAATATTTTGAAATATAATATGGACAACCTGATCAAAGTTGATAGTTGAACTTGAGGTATTCTATGAGCATTTTGATCAAATGGATGAATTATATGAAAACTATATCCGCATGGATTCTAAGGATGTTGTTCTACACATTCGACCTATCCGACCGTCGAATACCATTGCTAGTGGTTACTTCGATTGGTACAGAAATTTATTTCTATACTATCGGCTTAGATTTGGATCTGTGAGATCACACACGTTAAAGTTCATGATCCGATCAGATGGTTGATCAATGATTAAGAATCGTTCTAAGGATAAACGATCAATACGATTGATGTTTAACCTAGTGCAAGTGTTACAAGAAGATTGATTAGCAATTCGATTGCTAATTGACTTAATTTGATTAAGCCAGAGGACTGAGATTAAATTTAATTAAATATAATTTAATTAAATTTAATTTGAACTTGATTGGATCAAATCTAATTGATTTATTGGATAAGCCAAGTGCAATGAAGAACTAGTCCTAATTCAACTAAGACTTGGGTCAACCCAATTTTCTAATTTGATTAAAAATTAAATTAGTATTAAATTTAATTTAATCTAATTTAAATAAGTCTTTAATTAGTTTAGAACCTAATTCAATGGGGTTGAATTAATTTTGGTTTGACTTGATTTGAGAAACCATGTTTGACCAAATCAAAATAAGAATCCTAGTGAGACTAGAAACTTTCCTCCTTGCGCCACCTTAGTCCCAACGCCCCCATGCCCACTCCCTCTATTTTGTGTGATAAAAACCCCCTCTCCCAGGTATCTCATGCATGCCCCTTCTCTTCCTCTCTTTCTCTTATGGCAATTTATTATGGACTAGGTCAAAGGAGGAAGTTTGAATATGATTTGAATTTTTCCTTGGATGGAGTTTTAGGAAACAAAAACTCCTCCCATGCATGCCACCCTCCTCTTCCTTTTTTCTCTCCTTTTGTTTGGTGGAAAAGGAGGAATTTTGTGTGAAAATTTTAGGTGGTCCGTGCCTAAAACTTAGGAGGAGGCGCCCAAGTGTTGAGCGCCCCAACTAGTTGCCTATTTAGGTCTTTCCTAGTCTAAGAGTTTAACCCAACAAGGACTCCTCTATATCTCTCTATATAGGAAGAATTTTGGGCTGATTTTTGGACATGTTCTACACCATTGAGAGACCTTTAAGTAATGTGAAAATTAAAGAGAAATAATATTAGGGCTTGGAGATTTCATAGATACTAAACTAGATGTCTAGGTGAGAGAATAGAGAAGAAGAAGAGGGTCTTCTTCTAGGGTTTTCTTATTCATCTCTTTTCCTCCTCCTTTTTTAGATTATTTGAGAGTATATCAAATCTGTAATCTCTCCTCCTTCCTCTTATCTTTGGAAGAGTCCAAATTTAGAAGAAGAAAGCATCGGATCGACTATCGAAGAAGGAACAGCACAGTACCAGCATACTGTGCTGATTTCTTATGTAGGACTTCTGATCATGGATCGTGGGCTCGTATGGATGACTCTTAGAGGTTGGATATATGTGTGGCTCATAATATTATCCTCAAGCCTGGATTAATAAGTTAGAACATCTAACTTGCATAGGTAATAGATCTGATCTATTTTACATACCCGCATTAGATGTAATATAGATGCATGTTGATGTAATCAAAATATTTTATTTTCTTTCTTATGTTTAATTTTTGATTTAATATCATGTCATAATCATATTAAAAAAAATTAGATCTAGGATATTCTCTAGTATTAAAAATTAATTTTGATTAATTTTAGTCTTCCACTACTTGATCTTAAAAAAGTTTCAAGATCTAGTCCTGAAATCCTAGATCTGGTTCCTTCAATTGGTATCAGAGCCAGGTTGATTATTACATGATTATGTATGCATGTTTAGATTATTTCTTAGATTAGATCTAATTTATAATTTGATTATTAAATCTAAAATTAAAAATCATAATCACACGAACTGTTATAAAGTTATCCTGCTGTAAGGTTTATCCCTTACAGTGGAGAAATTATTCTAGTTCGTGTAGATTGCTTCTTATCATAAATTTGCTAGATATGATCTAATTTTATTTATAATTTATTAGATTTAAAATAATTTTAGATTTAAAAATAAAATTTTTAGATTGCACGGACTACTATAAGATTGTCCTGTTGTAAGGTTTATCCCTTACAGTGGAGAGGTTGTCCTAGTACGTACTGATCTAAAATATTGATCATAAAATTTTAGATTAGATCTAAAAAATTTTATAATTTAATTAAAAATATTTTAATCTAATGTTAATCATTATAAATATATTAGATTTGATCTAAGATAATTTATGATTGATTAAAGTTGAAACTATTTCAATTACATAAACCTGTTTAGATTAGATCTAAAGTAGTTTCACATTTATCTTACTTACATATTGATTATGAATCAAACATGCAACTTGATTGGTAGAATCATATTGTAAAAATATTTTATAAATATAAAAATCATTTTCGAAAAGCCAAATTCCAACCCTCAATCCAAAACTTAATTAAGAATTAAAAAGTTGTTTGATCAGGATCTAGGATTGTGAATTGAAGATCCTAAGACATAAATTATAACACATTGGGTTAAATGGATTAGTGGGGGTTAGGTCCATTAATTGGATTAGACCTAAGGTTAGATTAAAGAATGAACTTAATTAGAGAATTGACTAAATCTAATTAATTATTGTCTTAGATTAGGTCAATGATTCTCTAGATCAATTACAATAGTTATAGTTGATCAAGTCCACGTCTTTAACAAGATCTGAGATGGACTTAATTCTTGGCTATGCGGTCTAGCTGAACTGTTAGGTTGATCTAATTAAGACTGATTAAACTAAT
The DNA here is from genome assembly GCA_006176705.1 of Cocos nucifera. Taxonomy (NCBI): domain Eukaryota; kingdom Viridiplantae; phylum Streptophyta; class Magnoliopsida; order Arecales; family Arecaceae; genus Cocos; species Cocos nucifera. The sequence goes on from QRFJ01003668.1 coordinate 63,692, forward strand.
TGGTATCTAAGATAAACTAGATCGGTGGTCTTTAATTAGTAGCCTACTTACCTGATCATTTTTTATAGTGTCTAAGGCAAGCTTTGGCAGACCCTCTCATTGATTGAACTTACCTGGTCTCTTAGTGAAATTATATTTTGATCAAATTACTTGACTATTCAAACTGATCCATGTCAGTTAGGTAAATCAGTGTGACTGATTTAGGTGCTCCTAGATCGGTCTATTAATGGTCTCTCTTAAGCTGACTTGGTGAAGTCAGTGGAAAGATCATGACAAACTGATTTATCTAACCTTTTCTCTTCTTTAAAATAAAATCTTCTAAAATTATTAAGTCCTTAAAATGAATAGTTATGAGGATAACTAGATCATAGCCTTTCATTAAGTGGATGATAATGGGTCAATTAGTTGGGTAGTCATTGGAGGCCCATAGGCCTGATGCTTATCCACTAATGGAATTATCATTCATAATATGATTTCTTAGCTGCATCTCTCTAAATGATGATTAGGTTGACCAACCATAGTTGGACTTAATCATTCATTAGTTAGATGGACTAAATATGATCATGTTAATGGTTGGACCTAACCAGAACTTTCAGTGGAGGTCCTAACCTATTGAAAAGATACCCAGGGCAAAATTAAATTATTAAGAATTATTTGAAGAAATAATTGATTATGAACCTACCCTTATATGTACATGGGTTGACCAACCATAGTTAGACTTGTGTGTGGATTCTAGTATCCACTAAGAAGTTAGGATAATTCCTCAAATTGAAAGTAGAGGCTATCAGTTTCAATAAAATAGTATGAGAACCTTTTGATTAAAGTCCAAATCTTTAGGTTTAATGAATCAATTACTAATTAGAATTTTGGTTCTCCTTTATGCAGTTAAACCAAAACCACGGTTGCTCTATTCACTATTAGATAGTGATAAACTTATGGGACCCAACTTAGATAATAAGTATCGAAAGTTGAATATTGTTTAGCAGCACGAAGTGGTTCGTGCTGAGGCCTTTATGCCCAGTTTAAACATAAGGTTCAAGAATAACCTAGATCAGGTAGAATGCTTCCACTGTAAGAAGTAGGGGCATTGAAAGAGGAACTATCCTCAGTATCTTGATTTTCATAACCCTAATAGGCTGAATAAGAGAGATGATCAAGTAATTGCTGATCAAGGATGTTATATGATAACATCTTATAATTTTTCTACTTGTGATACTTCTACTTGGATATTAGATATCAAAAGTCCAGTCCATATTTGTAAGACGTTGCAAGGATTTTAAATTAGTAGAAGATTTGAAAATAATAAGCGATTCCTGAATGTTGGAGATGAAAGGTTTGTTCCAATTCTAGCTAAGAAAATAGTTCAACTTATTCTCAATACTAATATCATTTCTTTAAATAAATGGCATTACTGTCCTTTCTTTCTGATGAATATAATCTCTGTTAGCCTTTTGGCCAAAGATGGTTGTCATTTATCTATAAAAATAGATTATTGTGATATCATTATAAATGATATTATAATAATACAAGGATAATAAAGAAATAGTATTTATATTTTATCACAGCCTGTGAGTGTAATATACACTTCTAGAAAATATTCTAGATTAGATAATATCTCTGATATCTACCTATGGCGCTGTAGGCTAGGTCACATTAACAAGAACAAGATAAACAGATTGACCCAAGAGGGAATCCTCAAAGTCAGTGATTGTGAATCACTTCCAATCTGTGAGTCTTATCTTCTTGAAAAAATGATCAAGTCATCTTTTATTGAAAAATGTGAGAGAGCCATTAAGCTTTTAGGTCTTGTACATACCGATGTATGTGGACCAATGAGCACAGGTGCTAGAGATGGTTATTTCTATTTCATCACTTTTACAAATGATCTATCTAGGTACGAATATATCTATCTAATGAAACATAAGTCAGATTCATTTAAAATATTCAAAAAATTTTGAAGTGAAGTAAAAAAATAAACTGAAAAGAGTATTAAAACTCTTCGATCAAATCGAGAAGGTAAATATCTATCCAGTGAGTTCTTGATATATCTAGGAAAGAATAGGATTATGTCATAGTGGACTTCTCCAGGAACACCATAGCATAATGGTGTACCAAAAAAGAGAAATCGAATCTTGTTAGACATGGTTCGATCTATGATGGGATTTGCTAGTCTGCCTATTTCATTTTGAGATTATGCTCTTGAGACTGTATGTTTTATAGTGAACAATGTATCGAATAAATCTATCGCAAAGACTCCATATGAGATATGGACTAGATGTAGGCCTACACTCTCTCACCTATGGGTTTGGAGTTATCCGGCCTATGTCAAATGTTTGCATATAGATAAGCTTAGATCCCAGTCTGATAAATGTGTATTTATAGGGTATCCCAAAGAAAGTAAGGGTTACTATTTCTACCATGCTGATGAACAAAAAGAGTTTGTCAGTCTTAAGACAATCTTTTTAGAAAAGGAGTTTCTTGGTGAAGGAACTGTTGCCTCTAAGATTGAACATAATGTAGAAAAAATCGACACCTATAGCTGAACCTGAGTCAGATTTGATTAGATCAGATCCAAAGTCTAGTGTACCTGCATCATTAAGATGATCTGGTAGAGTACTGCATCATCCGAATAGTACTATGATTTTTTGGTCTGGAATGATGATCCCTTTGAACTTGATGAGAACGATGAGGATCCGATCACCTATATGGATGCTATACAGAGATCCAATTCTGAGAAATGACTTGAGGCCAAGAAATCCGAAATGAAGTCCATGAAAGTCAACGATATGTAGACATTGGTTGATCCATCCGAAGAGATTAAATCCATTGGGTGTAAGTGGATCTTCAAAAGAAAAAGAGGTACAGATGGAAAGGTGGAGACCTATAAAGTCCGTCTGGTTATCAAGAAGTATCATCAATGTTATGGTATTAACTATGACAAGATATTCTCTCCTGTGGCAATGCTTAAATCGATTTGGATAGTGCTTGCAATAGCTGCCCATCTGAATTATGAGATCTGGTAGATGGATGTGAAGACAACTTTTCTAAATGGAGAGATGACCGAAGAGGTGTATATGATACAACCTGAGGGGTTCACATCTATAGATGAGTCCAAGGTATACAAGCTTTAGAAATCCATTTGTAGATTGAAGCAGGCATCTCAAAATTGGAACATGCATTTTGATAAGGTAATCAAAATGTATGGCTTAGTTAAGAATGAAGAAGAGCCCTGCATCTACAAATGGGCAAATGATCAAGTAGTGGTATTTCTTGTCTTGTATGTGGATGACATTCTCTTAATTGGGAATGACATCTCCATATTGTAAGAAATAAAAATTTGGTTGTCATCATATTTTTCCATGAAGGACTTGGGTGAAGCATCCTACATCCTAGGGATGAAGTCTATAGGGATGGATCTAAAAGGATGCTTGGTTTATCTCAGTTCACGTACATAAATACTGTACTAAAGAGATTCAGCATAGAGAATTCCAAAAAGGGCTACTCTCAATAGGCCATCGAATTTCTCTTTCTAAGAAGAATTTTCCGACAACTCCTAAAGAGAGAGAGAGCGAATAAGTAGAGTTCCATATGCTTCAGCAGTGGGATCTATCATGTATGCTATGATATGTATGAGACCAAACATGTTATACTCACTAGGAGTAGTGAGTAGATACTAGTCTGATCCTAGAGAAAATCACTAAAAAGTGGTTAAAGTCATCCTTAAGTATTTAAGAAATACTAAGGACCAATGGTTGGTTTATGGCGAGTCAGATTTTGAAACTTATGGAGTTTACGAACTCCAACTTTCAATCTAACCATGATGATAGCAGAAGCGTGTCAGAATATATCTTTACTCTGAATGATGGAGCCATTTGCTGGAAGAGCTCTAAGCAACATATTATAACAGACTCTATTTGCAAAGCAGAGTACATCGCAACATCAGATGCCATGAAGGAAGCTGTGTGGCTGAGAAAGTTTATCATCGAGCTTGGAGTAGCACTTTTCCTCGATGGTTCGATCTTGCTCTACTACGAAAGCACTGGTGCCATGGCTTAGGCAAAGAAATCAAAGGCACACCAGCAGATGAAGCACATTCTATGCCGCTTCCACTTGATCTAGGAGATCATGGATCGAGGTGATGTTGACCTTCAGAAGATCGATTGAAAGGAGAATCGGGCCAATCCTTTTACTAAATCCCTGATGATAAAGGAGTTCGACAACCACAAGTCGAAGATGGATATTAGATACTATGCCAAGTGGCTTTAGGATAAATAGGAGTTGTTGGAAGATATATCCCAAAGCCAATCATTAGTCTATTGACGGTTGAGCTATATTGTAATTATAATTAATTTATTAATTAATAAAATAAATTTTAGCATTTTCATCATAAATTTTCATCTTCTAACAAACTCCATTGTTGTGATGAAGTCCTTAGGACTATTTAGGTTCGATAAAGAGAGGATTTATCGATTACTCCTTGAAACTATTCACGATCATAAGATAGGTTGTTAATTAGGATGACAGCATCTATCGAGCATAGATCACTGTATGCCATATAAGTTAGTTGTCCTATTAACTAAGGAGTGTAAAGACACTGGTATGGCATACATGTGAGATAAAAGGGATACTTCATCATGAAATGTGACCAACTCCAAAGCATTATACTGTCAAGAATATCTCTGATGGGATATAGATATAAGTATCTCTTAGACCTGAGATCACCTTAGTGACTTGCAAGTAACTCACTGTGCTTTGGTACCAGACAAACTAAATTTTTAATTTAGTAATGGAAGACTTCTAGGCACAGTCAAGTACTTGCAAAGTCGGTGTGTGATCAAGATGGAATTAACCACTTCAAGAGTTGGAGAAGAATATATCACTGTATTTCAATATAGCAAAATCTTGGATGGGATAATCTATCAGATGGATTTGATATTTTGAAATATAGTGTAGACAACCTTATCAGAGTTGATAGTTGAAATCTAAGGTATTCTACAAGCATTTTGGTTAAGAGGATGAAAAACTATATTTACATGGGTTCTAAGGATGTTGTTCTATACATTCAACCTATCTGACCATCGGATATCATTACTAGATGGTTACTTCGATTAGTATAGAAATTTATTTCTATACTACTAACTTAGATTTGGATCTATAAGGTCACACATATTAGAGTTCACAATCCGATCGGATGGTTGATCAATGATTAAGAATCATTCTAAGGTTAAACGATCAATACGATTGATATTTAACCTAGTGCAAGTATTGTAGGAGGATAGATTAGCAATTCGATTGCTAATTAGTTTAATTTGGTTCAGCCAGAAGGTTGAGATTAAATTTAATTGAATATGATTTAATTATATTTTATTTAGGTTTGATTAGATCAAATTCAATTAGTTTATTGAATAAGCCAAGTACAAGAAAGAACTAATCCTACTTTAATTAGGACTTGGGTCAACCTAATTTTCTAATTTAATTAAAAAATTAAATTAAAATTAAATTAAATTTAATCTAATTTAAATAAGTTTTTAATTAGTTTAGGACCTAATTCAATTAGGTTGAATTAATTTTAGTTTGACTTGGTTTGAGAAACCATGTTTGACCAAGTTAAAATAAGAATCCCAGTGAGACTAAGAACTTCCCTTCTTACACCACCTTAGTCCCAACGCCCCCATGCCCACTCTCTCTATTTTGTGTAACAAAAATCTCCTCTCCCAGGTATCTCATGCACGCCCCTTCTCTCCCTCTCTTTTTCTTATGGTAATTTATTGTGGACTAGGTCAAAGGAGAGAGGTTGAATATGATTTGAATTTTTCCTTGGATGGAGTTTTAGGAAACAAAAACTCCTCCCATACATGCCACCCTCCTCTCCCTTTTTCTCTCCTTTTGTTTGGTGGAAAGGGAGAAATTTTGTGCAAAAATTCCAGATAGTCCATGCCTAAAACTTAGGAGGAGGCGCCCAAGTGTTAGGCACCCCAACTAGTTGCCTATTTAGGTCTTTCCTAGTCTAAGAGTTTGATCAAATAAGGACTCCCCTATATCTCTCTATATAGGATGAATTTTGAGCTGATTTTGGACATCTTCTAGACCATTGAGAGACCTTTGGGGCATGTGAAAATTGGGAAAAAAGAATATTGAGGCATGGAGATTTCATAGATACTAAACTAGGTGTCTAGGTGAGAGAACAGAGAAAAAGAAGATGGTCTTCTTCTAGGGTTGTCTTGTTCATCTTTTTTCCTCCTTCTTTTTGAGATTATTTGAGAGTGTCTCAGATCTGTAATCTCTTCTCCTTCCTCTCATCTTTAGAAGAGTTCAAATCCAGAAGAAGAAAGCACCAGATCGACTATCGAAGAAGAATCAGTATAGTACTAGCATACTATGCTCATTTCCTGCATTGGTTCATGGGCTCATGTGGACGACTCCTGGAGATCAGATGCATGTGCGGCTCGCAACATCATTTTCAAACTCAGATCAGCAAGTTAGAATGTCTAACTTACACAAGTAATAGATCTGATCTATTTTATATACCTACATTAGATATAGTGTAAATGCATGTTGATGTGATTAATATATTTTATTTTCTTCTTTATGTTTAATTTTTGATTTATTGTCATATCATAATCATATAAAAGGATATTAGATCTAGGATATTCTTTAATATTAAAAATTAATTTTGATTAATTTTAGTCTTCTACTATCTGATCTTGAAAAGTTTCAAGATCTAGCCCTGAAATTCTCAATCTAGTTCCTTCAAACCAAATAAAGAAACGCAAATTCCAATCATGATTTTACCAAACATACAAGAAAATAATAACAACCTTGCTCTAACCGCATCCCACATAGTTTTGCTGAGTACAATATTTAATGGCCAAGATGCTAACAAAAATAGTAGGTGTTTGATAAATCCATTCAATTTGTCCATGTAGTTCATACTTCTATTACCAATTTAGATGCCCATATTAGCCAAAGCAAGTAGGCATTTCTTTTACTAAGCGTCTTATAGATGCGTATGCAAAAATATGCATCCACTATTAAATAATGTATATAATTTTTTTATCTATATAAAAATATATAAATGTATGAATGCGGTAGAATATATACATTAATCAAAAGATGGGTTTACGGTTCTATGCAATTCAAAATTTTTAAAAACAAGCATTTGAATATTAAAAAAACATAACTTATACATGTCCCAAAATATAATATAGTATTGCAATCAAATGCAAAAACAAAAAAAATAATGAAAAAGGAAAGGGGTTCTACATCATGTTTTTGTATTGGCAAGAAAATCCTTCAAACCACCCTCTCACTTTTCAACTTTTTTGCCCTCTGTCAGTGGGTAGCCTGTGAAAGGAGATTCTTGTACTTCAAGTGTAACTCTGTCTTTGCTTGGAAGAAGAGATTAACTTCATTATCTATGTTTTATTAGAGTTAACTATGTATTAATGAGCTGTTGCCATAGTGTCATGTTTCTGATTACAAGTTAGATACACAACTTGTTTGGGCCAGTTGCATGGAAGCAAATCATGTTCTATTTGAATTTATATAAGGCTTCCCTTTTTTTCTAGCGAGTGCTTCCCGTTGCATTAGCTGATGATGAGTAATGTTCTGTTTGAATTTATAACTTGCTTGAAACCTTTATATACCTGAACCTATTATAATGGAGGATCCTACTTCCACTGTACAATGTTGGAATTACATCCAAAAGGTTGCATGCCCACAAGGAATCTAAATCAATTCCCCCAGCCTATTCTAATTGATCAAAACCACGAAAGAAACTGATTAATTAAGGAAATAGAATTCCATTAGCTTCCCTACTAAGAAGTTCCCAGGGTTTTTCCATTAAAAGAAAAAAGTCCTTAGAGATTTTTGATGCCACGAAATTTAATTCTACAGGTCAATTTGCAAGTAGGAAAAAAAAATCCTGTTATCCTGGTTATCATGCAGAGCATTTGATGTATGTTGGCACCAATGCACTTTTCTATTAACCATACAAGGATGATTTTTGAACAAGATCAGAATCTGGGGATAACTCCCCTTTTGTACATGCGGCAATGGAGTGGAGCCATGGGACGAATGACTCAGAGAGCCATTCTATGGTAGGACAGGCTAGAAAGTCGCCCTTTCAAAGGGCGACTTATCCAGCTCACCATACCTACTATTCTGAGTCAGCACGAAAAATCAGAGAAAGTTGATCTTTGAAAGGGCGACTTTAGCTTTAGCAACAATTTCGTAAATAGTTTGAAAGGAACATTATTTTCGTAATTATTTTTAAAATAAATATTATTTTAAAAATTTTACCATATTAATTAGATGTAAAAATTTATATCTATATTTATTTAAAAAAATATAAATTTAATAATAAAAATATAAATATAAATTAGATAATTAAATTTTATAATCATAAAACTAAGAATACTACTAAATGGAAGATAAAACAAGTTAATATCACACTAACATGATCATTTATTTTTTAAAAAAAATATGAATATTATATAAAATTAATAAAATTATAAAGATATTATGATATGAATTTAATAATTATTTATTTTTTTATATTTATTTTCTAATATAAATAAATATTAATTAAATATTTAAATTTTTATTTGTTGGTGCAAAATCTAGTTGACGTCGGAATTGGTGTTGGAGTCGGAGAGGACAAGGTCGTCATCGGCGACTTGCAAAATAAGTCTCACCCAAAGTCGGGGATGGTAGCTCTGGTAAGATCCTTCGATGATCAAGTCAGCCCTTTCGGCCAACAGAAATGGAGTGCTCAGGAAAGAAAGTGGTAGAGTGTCGAGAAGGAAAAGAGAGTTTAGGAAACAAAGTATACTAGACGTTCTCTTAAATAGGCGAAGCCTGTAATAAATTGATAGTGATAGCCGCAACCGCCTAGTAGTGGACCGTTCGGGACCATATGAAGTTTGTTATAAAGGATAGTGTCTGTTGTCGCGACGTGTCGGCCTGTTGGGATCTGACAGCTGAAGTTCGGATAGGATAGCTATAGGCGATGAAGAGTTTCTAGTTATTGTTATTCCAAAGAAGCTCAGAGGTTATCGAGGTTGACTGTGCATAGGCTGTTGCTTGCTACATCAAGGACGTGCGTCGAGGTCCTTTCAGGCTGCTGGAAGGGGTTCGGATGGAATCCCGCTAGGAGTATCTAAGAGAAGCTCAACCGAGTGGAGCCCTTTAGATAACTGGAGGAAGAAATCTAACTGAAGAAGAAGTCCAAAAGGAGTTCGACTGGTGGAGAGGTCCGGTTGGAGGAGAAGTCCGGAAGGAATTTGATTGGTAGAGAAGTCCGATTGGAGGAGAAGTCCAGAAGGAGCTCAATCATAGGAGAAGTCCGATTGGAGGAGAAGTCTGGAAGGAGTTTGACTGGTGGAGAGGTCTGGCTAAAGGAGAAGTCCGGAAGGAGTTCGACTGATGGAGAAGTCCGACTGGAGGAGAAGTCCAAAAGAAGCTCAATTGTAGGAGAAGTCTGATTGGAGGAGAAGTCCGAAAGAAGTTTGGCTGGCGGAGAGGTCCAACTGGAGGAGAAGTCCAAAAGGAGTTCGACCAACTTCCAAGCTAGCCAGGCTAGATTGCCTAGGGGGCCGCTCTCACTGTTCAAGTTCATCCGGAGGGGATCCAATGATAGGAGGATGGTCGAGATCACTCCGAGACTAGACATTCAGCCAAACTTCGGCGGGAGCAGGTCTATCCCCAACAATAGTCCTCCTATTCCTGAGTTCGAAACTCGAAGGAAGAGAGTATCGATGCGACTATTGAAGTTCCTTTTAGCCTCCCGCACCTATCAAGATAGGATATTTTGACATCTACCGCACTGACGTCGAAACTTCATAAACACAAGGTGATCCAAAAAGACATTTTTTTGAGTCACCCACCGAAACTCTGCCTAAGATATGATGCAATTAAGGATCTAGCCCATTGCCACTTCTCTACCATGATGAGTGGGACACGCGGTGCACATAGGTCGACCGAATGAGATCTGCAATCATAACCATTTTGGGCTTTCCTTGGCTATCAAAGGCCTCCTTTCTCCTTCAGAATCCATTCCATCCGAGTCCTCTTCCTTTCTTCCCAAGTCCTCGCCTTCCTTCTGCCCGAGAGTCCTGATTCCTTCTCGCATCCTCTCTACTCCGAGGCGCTCTTTTGCTTGATTTCTATTGTGCTCACCATCTTCTCATCTTTTTCAGCTGACTTAGGTCAGCTTCCCTATCTTTTTTTTGAGCATTCGTACTTTTTAGATTTCTTGCTCTTTCGATTTTCTTTAGGAAGTCTCTGCATTTTATTTTTCTTGACTTTTGGAGGTTTTTTTGGGATTTATTTTGATCTATATGTATTTCGAAACCTTCCAATCTGTTGGTTCATCAAGCTCATCCAGGCGACCTTCTTAGACCCCACTCCTCTAGCCGAGGTTAACCTTAGGAGTATGTCCCATCAGCCTTTCATCCTAGATACCATCTCTTCTATCCTCACTCTGAACGACCTCTTCCTGATTAGGATGCAGTATGGCATCCCACCAAAGTATGATCTCAAACTCCCCAGGTCTAGTGACCATGCTAGTTCACCTCCAATCGGTCGGTTATGTCTGTATCTAGAAGCCTTGCATGTCGGACTTCGACTTTCACTTTTCCCATTCATTGTCATGCTCTTTTGCTTTTTGAACATTTTTTTACTTCTGTCATATCGAACTTCTTTCGATTTGTAATTGATTTTCTTTCTCTTTGTCACCTGATCGAAGTCCGGCCAACTGTCTCACTCTTTCAAAATTTTTATACCTTCAAACACTATCCTTCCACCAAGGACTAGTGATACTTCTCCCCTCGATTCGATAAGAAGGGGTTACTGAAAGGTGCTCCTTCCATTCATAACGGAAAAGAGAAGTACTTCTTCATCCGATGTCCGACCTTGATGCTTGACCTTCCTTCCTGGGGCTTCCATAGGAAATCAATCGATCAAGCCTCTAGTCTAGATGGAACTGACCTCGAGTCTTCTAACAAGCTTAAGGCATACTAAGTTTTTCTCCTTCCCGACCTTCTGAAGGAGCAGATATTATTCAATCTTGGCCTTAACTGACTATAGTTTTTTCTTTGTTGCAGAGATGGATACTACTGCTGTGGAGAGGCTCTCCAAAAGCCTTTATGCCCAGAAAAGGAAAGGGGCGGCAGGCGGAAGCTCGAAAAGGGTGAAGGTCGGCAACCCAAGTTTCGAGGTTCTAGATGTCCCCGCAATCGACCCCGAAGTCATTCTGGGTGTAGAGGTCCTTTCAATTGCCGGGGCCAACGTCGGAGGTGAGGACTCTTAGCCTCCCGCATCCTCAGACCTCCCTGCTGGAGGGCCGATGTCGGAGACCCCTATTGAGAGGGAAGGAGGGAATGGAGACGATAGGAAGAGGAAAAGGGCCGCTGTCATGAAGGTGGTTCAAAAGACTCGTCCGGGCGGATCAAGCAACAGCGATGGCAATGATCTGGGGGGTAGACCCCTTCGGCAATCCGAACATCATCCAAAATTTGATCGACAAGTTCATCATGCCCGGAGAGGTGGACCGCCTAGCTGACCTCGATCAGACGTAGTTCGTCTGGGAATCCCTCAGAACTTTCCTCAAGATAATCATCTTGCCACATTTTCTTTTCATCATATACATATATATTATTTTTTTATCTTACTATGACTCATCCATGGTAATTGGGCCACCACATACTAGCCCACCTCAAGAGGACAAATCATCAGGAGGTGGAAGAGCTGAAGGTCCATGGGGACCTTCAAGTCGAGACCGATTGCCTTCAAGAGAAGGCCACCAAGAATGAGTGCCTCGTGGAGGTGAAGGCAGCGGAAAATGAGAATCTCCGGAGGGTGCTTCAGAAGGAGGAGCTCATCTCGACCGGGCCCAAGGCTGCATTGATCTTGGAGAAGGAGAAAAAGGAGGCTGAGATCAGAGTCACTGAGTTGGAGGCTTGAATGTTGAAGTCCATTTCGGAGGCGATAGCCCGAGCCGTGGAGGAGTTCAAGGCCTCCTCCGAAATGAAGGACTTAAATATTGCATTTGGCCAGGAGGCGTTCATAAAGGGCTTCAAACTCTATGAAGGCAGGATGGCCCGAAAGTTTTTTGAGCTTGACCTCAACTTCCTGAAAGAGGAGTCCGATGAAGAAGCAGGGACGTCTGATGCTGCAGCCAACTCTCCCCCGTCGAAGTGGTCCCTGAATCCTCCAAACCTACTATCGAGATGCCTGAGCCCGTGTAAGAGCCTATGGTTGTTACCGAAGCATCTATCGAACCCACTTCTGAGCCCGCAGCTACCCTGGAGTGCTGATCTCCTCTGCCGCTTTTCCTTCAGAGATCGGGGGCCTTTAGTAGTTGTATTTTTTCCTTTTTCTCTTTTGTTTTGCTTTGTACCTGAAAGATTTTAGTTAAATGAAAGTAAATTTATTTTTGTCTATGCTTTTCTTTATATTGGTGTTGTGCCATGTGTTATCCAGAATCCCTCCAATAATCAGAGCCATAACCCGCCATCTCCAGTCAACGCTGACCTCTTAGCTTAGGAAGTTTTGCTAAAATCTTTAATAAAAAGCTTAAAGAAGAAAGTCCACCATCTAAAGAGGAAGTTGATGAAGAAAAAATACTGTTTTCCACCGTAGGATCATGCAGATCTGATCTGATCTAAGAAAGATTTTTCTAAAAATTTTTAAATAATCCGATCAGATTTAAGAGTTCTCAGATTTAATCATGGTAATCTAATATTAAAAATTAAAAATTAAAACTAAATCAGATTTAATTTAAAGTACCTGATTGGGTAATCTAATTATCCTGCAATGATCCTATTAATTTCTGAGGTTCTGGAAGGAGCCATGCACGCGCCTGGCCTCTATCTGTATCCACTCGGGCAGGATCTGAATGTCTTCTCCTCACGAACTTTTTTTTCAAAAATCAGACCTAGATCTAATCTGAAGGATCTTCAAAACTATTTCTGAAGGCAATTCGTCCGTCACACAAACACCGTCGCATAGATCCTGAATATTGTGCCAAAAATCTTGGACCTTCTTCTCAGATTTGTGCCTAACTTTTTAGGCTTATAGAAGAGAAGAAGAGAGAGGATAGATGGGGCATGGGATATCAGGGATGGCAGACTTTGGGCATGAAAAATTATTTCTTGCATTGAATGCACTTTGACGTGAGAAAAGCTTTTATGTCCAACGCCTACTTGGAGTCCCTTTTGACCAAAATAACTCATTTATTTTATCATTAGGACTCTAGAACTTATTCACCATGAAAAACCACCAGATATCATCTATTTTTTCACTAAAAATAATTCAAAAAGGTATCGACATGAGTAGATAAGGAAGAGTCCATTGCGCCTAGGACTCTTCTCTCAAGAGTTTGATCCAGATCAAACTCTATTATAACTTAGTCTAGACAACTCTAAAAATCATGAAATTTGACACACCCAATGCATAACTCATGCTCTATCACATATCCAAAAATTAGGTCAAAATGATATTTAAAAAATTTTTTAAAAATATCTAATCAGATGATCCTCAATTATCTCAAACATGTCAACTTTTGACCTTAGTCCAATTTGATTATGAATGGATTTAATTTCTATAATTAATCTCACCTGAACTTATTCTAGTTAGATAAAAATAAACCCATTCAAAATAAAAGAATGAGTCAAATCAAATTTAACTTGGTTGTAATGAATTAGAAAGATTTTAGAAGGAGAAAGTCAGGCTCAATCATGTGCTAGCACGATTACCTTGAACCTAATTGGATCTAATCCAAATCAATCAAACTGGCTTAGCTCAATTGATGACATCTAGACCCAAACCCTTATTTGTGTGATCAAATTAGATTCAATTCTATATGATAATGAGATATCTTCTCT
>QRFJ01003669.1:0-32874 GCA_006176705.1 Cocos nucifera
ACATTCATATTAGTAATTTTGATGATTATTCCTTATTTCTTTTCATGAGCTTTTTGATGTTGACAAAAAGAAGAAGAAAATATATGAATGTCAATCTTAATTGAAAAGAAAATGTATAACAATATAAAAAGTAAGGATCACTTAATTTCAAACAAATCATAAAGAGCACATCATAGGAGGAGCATTGATAAAATATTGGAATCTTGAGCACTTTAGAAATTAAATATTTTACACTGAAGAATTACCACTTGTATTCAGATATACATGCTCTATATATTGCTTATATTTTTTTTTTTAAGTGCTTAATATTTTGTCATCATCAAAAAGAAGGAGACTGTTGACCTCCTAAGTGATTTTGATGATGACCAAACATTAAAAATCTTAATTACTGATAAATTTTATTTTATATATTTAAAGATTAGAAGAAAGAGTGCTCTTTGACCAAAATAAGGATGTGTTGAAATGAGATCTAGGATTTCAGGGTTAGATCTTAAATTTTTTTCAGGATCTGACAGTGAAAGACTAAAATTAATAAAAATTAATTTTAAATATTAAAAATATTCTAGATCTATGATCTATTACATGATCATGGCATGTTATTAAATCAGAAATTAAAATCGAAAGAAGAAACTAAAACATGTTGATCACATCAATATGTATATACACTACATCTAATGCAGGTATGAAAATAATAGATCAGATTTATTACCTATGCAAGTTAGACATTCTAACTTACTGATCCAAGCTTGAGGATGAAGTTGTGAGCTACACATGGGTCCGGCCTCTAGGAGTAATCCACATGAGCCCACAATCACGATCAGAAGTCCTAATGCACGAAATCAGCATAATATGCTAGTGCTGTACTGATCCTTCTTTGATGGTTGATCAGATACCTCCTTCTTCTAGATTTAGACTCTTTCAAAGAGGAGGAGGAGGAGATGAGGTTTTATATGTAAGACACTCTTAGAAAACTCAAAGAAGGAGGAAGGAAAAAGGTGAACACAGCAACCTTAGAAGAAGACCCTCTTCTTCTTCTCTTTGCTCTCATCTAGATACCTAGTTTCGTGTTTATGGAATCCCAATGCCCAAGGATACTCTCTCCCTAATTTTCACACACCCCAAATCTCTCTCCATAGTCTATAACATATCATAAAATTGGCTTAAAATTCAACCAAAATATATAAAAGAAGAGGAGTCCTTGTCTAGGTCAAAAACTAGACAAGGGAAGACGAAAAAGGGCAAGTCAGGAGGCGGCCAACTCTTAGACACCCTCTCTAGAATTTTTTGGCATGGACCCACATGAAAATATTGCCCAAAACCTTCTCTTCTTTACCAAGAATATCAAAGAAAAAATAGGGAGGAGGGCGACACAAAAGGGAGGAAGAGTTTTCATTTTTCAAAATACTATCTGATAGGATTGGAAAGCAAAACAAATTCATCCCTTCTTTAACTTGGTCCACTACCTAACTTCCATATGAGAAAGAGAGAAGAGGAGGGCGCATGTGAGAAGGCCTGGGAGAAAGGTATTTGTCGTAGTAAATAAGAGAGAAAGATGGCGTGGGGCATGAGGGGCTAAGATGGCACAAGATGGAATCCTAGTCTTACTAGGATTCCATCTATGACTCGATCAAAGTGGTTTCTCAAACCAAATTAAATCAAAACCAAGTCAACCAAATTAAATTAGGCCCTAACCCAATTAAAAATTTAATCAAATTAGATTAAATTAGATTTAATTTTAATTTAATTTTTTAATCAAATTAGAAAATTGGGTTGATCCGAGTCCTAGTTAAACTAGGACTAGTTCTTCCTTACACTTGGCTTATCCAATAAGTCAATTGAACTTGATAATCAGGCCAAACAAATCTAATTAAATTATATTTTACTAGACTTAATCTAATTCTAGCTTAATCAATTAAGCAATTATTTAATGTGCCTAATTGAAGAGTCCAGGGGCTTTTAAATTTGGGGCCTAATTGAAACATTGAAGACTAAATCAAATTTAATGTGCATGAGTTAAAAGTCCAGTGGGACTCTTCATCAACCATCATCAGGTAGGAACCTCTAATCTATGTGTTCATAGGTTTGAACCTAAGCCATAATAGGAACATTTTGTACCAGAAGTGACCATCTAGCAATGTACAATGTCTAGATAGGTCAAATAGTCACAATCACAATATTTAGAACTACCAATATGGTTACCATGTATTCATCCCTTTGACCTTTGTGTATATGATGATTAGAGTTAAACTGCCAGCTCTAAAGAATACATCCATATATGTCTTAATGCATCAGTCTTGTGAACCTCACTAGACTACCTAGCATGCTTTGCAAATTAAACATATTGAACTAGCTCTTGATCTGAGTGCTTATGCCATCTTGATTCACACATGACTCCTCAAATACTTGACTATGCTAGATCTTTATCACAGAATTAACTTTAGATAGTCGAATAAAATATAGTGAGTTGTTGAAAGTCACCATGGTGATCTCAGATCGAAGGGATACTTATACTATATTCCATTGAAGCAAATTTACAGCAAAAAAGTCAGAGTTAGTCTGTTCGTGCAGATTATCCTTATCTTATCTACATAACAGGTCTTCACACTCTGGTTATGAGGAACCAACCATATGGCCCATGACTCACTTAATACATTATGTTCCTTAGTAAAACATATCATTTGTTGAACAGTAAAAGGACTAAATGATAATTTCTTTGTCGTTCTAATATCCTAAGCATTTACCACACACAAAAGTTCTTAGAGATGAGACTTTATTTGAAAATGTAAATAATTTTATTCTTATTATATAGTTCTATCAATACAAATATATAGCTCAACATGT
Source organism: Cocos nucifera (assembly GCA_006176705.1). NCBI lineage: Eukaryota > Viridiplantae > Streptophyta > Magnoliopsida > Arecales > Arecaceae > Cocos > Cocos nucifera. The sequence goes on from QRFJ01003669.1 coordinate 2,842, forward strand.
CAAATGGTTGATGATTAGCTTTAGGACACTATTCTTCACAGATATTACTAATCATTTGATAAATACCAGTCAGTAAGTATTAAATTCATCTTCGATTGAAGTCGTTGAACTCTCACTGTATGCTTTGTGAAGAGTTGGCTAGGTTCTTCTTTCCATCCATCTTCTAATGGTCACGTCATCTGATCCTGCTTTTCGACAAGTGGTAGCCATCGAATATGCTTCATCGCTGGTGTGCTTTGATTTCTTTACCTGAGCAATGGATCTAGACTATGTAGTAGAGCAGATTAGACTCAAGGGACGGTGCTAATCCAAGCTTGTGATGACTTCTCAACCACCCATTTTTGGCAGATAATAATCACGACTTACTCTACTTGCAAATGAGTCGCCCAGCGTGTTGCCTTGAACTCGTCTAGTAAATAATCACGTTAAGGATAAATGCATATCTTGACACACTTTTGCTATCATATGATCAAATGAAACTAAGTCCGTAAATCCATAAGTCTTAAGTCTGCTCATCATAAATAAGCCTTGTCTTAGTATTTCTTAAATACTTCAAGATGATTTAATACTTTTAATGGTCTCTAGATCAGATGGTATCTACTCAATATCCTGTGTTAGCACATTGGTCTGGTACATGTATAGGTACGTGATGGATCACTATCGAAGCATATAAATTTGCTCATATGCTTTTCTCTTGAGGTGTATCGGATAATCTCCTTTGAAGAAAATTTCATGGCTATCGTGGTAGTCTTTTTTGGATTAAATATTTTTATAAAATAGAACAATTCAGTGGGTATGCAGGCATAGAGTCCATCGATATGCAATCCTTGATCGAGGGTCCAAATAGTGGCTCTTGATCCATTTTCAACGAGTGGAATCATGATCAAGAGTTTTAGATGAGTAGAATCTCTTCATAGGTCTAATGAAGCAAAACTCAGTTTTATGTAGTATATTCTTGTGTTAGATATAGGTGTCTAGAAGTTAGAATTGGCTGACACTTGTAATACACTTCTAAAGGCAAAATTATAATTTTGACTATAAATAATAAAATGGATTATTTTTATCACATAAGTGTATTTAGTGTCTGTGATACATCCCTTGAGTTAATGATAATGATAATTCATATTTTCAAGAGTTGAAAATTTAAGACATGAATTTTCATTTATTAACTCATAAAATGCTTCTGACCGTAGGATCATCATGAGGATGGTGATTGATGGAAAGGTTAGTGTACAATCGCTTCTTTAGTAGATGAGTCTTAAGTCTATGGTGTAGACACAGAGCGAGAGTACAGGTACTCGTTAGAGAACGAGGGCACTGAGCGTGACCACCTCGAGTAGTCATAAGGAAGTCTACCTTCTCGTCGATGACTGACTCGATGCTGCAGTGGTGTGTCTGGTTCTTTGACCTGAGGTGCATCGGTAGTTCACCTTGAGGGTGTTATAGTTTGACTACACCATAACTCGAGTCTCCTAGCCATTCAGAATCCTGAGGTGTATGTTGGCTATAGCATGTTCATTGTAGGAATTGGATTGCACCAATAGGAAATCTATCTACCTCGGTAGATGAGGAGTAGCCCTATGATGATCATGAGAATTAAGTCCATAAGCCCATGGCCATGGTAGAGTGAAATAATAGAAAGAGTTTTTATTAATATTTTCATATTAGACTAGAATGATTAATCATATGATAAATATTAGGGTTTGATGAGATTCATCCTTAACCCTAATCTGAGTCGGAGCTCAAGATAGAAGAACTTAATCACATAGGTAACTGCATCGAGAGATTCATTTTTAGTTCTGATGGCTTGCCACCATATGCTGCTAGGTGTCACTGGTAGATTTTGAGAGCAATTAGAATGATTTAGATGATCAATCATACTAGTTGTCCAAATCAGAAACGTTCTAATCCATCGAAAGGTGTTTCGATGATGTCGATGATAGAGATCATGACATATCTCATTATCATATGGAATTGAACCTAACTGGATCACACAAATAAGGATTTTGATTTGGATATCATTAATTGGACTAACCTAGTTCAATTGATTTAAAGTAGATTTAATTAGATTCAAGAAAATCATGCTAGCACATGATTGAGCCTAATGTTCTGCTTTAATTATCATTGAAGTTTGTCTCGACTGAGCCAAATATATCTGGGCTCACTTAGGTACCTTTACTTGGTCTGACTGAAGCTTGTCCAGGTCAAAAAAGTATTGTCTTAATTTATGAGATGAATTTGAGACAACACTTGCCATTTTCCGTCACCTGCTAAATCCTATTTTGAATATTTGGTCAAACGTTGGCCTTTGATACTTAGACATCTATCCATATGTCAAGCCATCATACGGGAGAGTTCTTGGACCAGTCCACCAGCTAAAAAGTAGATGGATATGGGGCACACACCTAGGAAGGCATGCACCCATGGATAAAGCATCTGGAGTCCCATATAGATGGGACTCCAGTTGCTTCGGAGATTCTACTTGGATGATGCCTAGAAGACTGCTTTGACCCAATCTTGGCACCATCTAAGGATGATTCAGAGGGGCTCTCATCTGATTAGATTAGATGATGTCATCTTACCAATCAGACTTAGATCTAATTGCATAAAAAGCCATGATTGGTCGGGATGATGTGGCACTGCATGGTGCAATAAGGTCTATAAAAATCCTATCTGCACCAAGATCAATGATGCTTTACCCAATGCCCATGCCACAAGACTGCCCCTCTTCCTCCTCCATGCCACCTTCAGGTGTTCTCTCTCCTATCCATGCCCAAGAATTTTTGGGCACAAGTTTGGTGCGATCCAAGCAAGAGAAAGGCGATAGGAAAAGGAAGAAGGCAGCACTACTGCAAGAGATAACTCACATCTTTGAAAGGAGTTTTGAAGATCTTCAAAATCAGATCCAGATCTGATTTTTGAAGAAGTGATAAAGAAGAAGGAGATGTTTAGATCCTACCCAAGTGGATACCGATAGAGGTCAGGCACTTACGTGGCTAGATCCAGAACCTCAGGCAAACATCAAGACCATCATCGGTAAAGGTAAAGGTAATGAAGTAGACATACCCATACCTAGACTTTCATCCTTGAGATAGTCTAGGAATTTTCTACTTCATGTCTGAATTCTTTGAACTTTTCAAAGGCTTCAGACTTATGTCTCATAAGATACACATACCCATACCTAGACAGATCATCGATAAAGGTAATGAAGTAGACAAAATTGCCTCTAGCCGGCACATCGAATGGGCCGCACACATCAGTATGTACAAGGGCAAGGAGATCTGTGGCCCTCTCCCCTTGTCCAACAAAAGGGAGTTTAGTCATTTTGCCAGAAGACAGGATTCACAAGTTGGATATGACTCGAAAGTCAATGGACTCAATAGTCCATTTTTCTCCAATTTGTTGATCCTATCTTCTGCTATATGACCTAATCTTAAGTGCCATAGATATCTGTCATTTGGACTATCCCTAGGTCGTTTGGCATTCACGTTTTGCTCGATGGTTAGAACAGGTACATCAATATGTAGCTGATAAAGACCATTAATAAGGAAACCATTTGCAATTTTATTTCTTTCATAAAGAATGTTACAATGGTCCTTAAAGAAGGTGATCACATAACCTTCTTGTGCTAAGCATGAAACAGAAATCAAATTCCTGCTGGCTGCAGGCACAAAATAACAGTCTTGCAAAACTAAGTCTAAACCAGATGGTAATCGAAGAGGGTATGTTCCCACGGCTACTGCAGCAACTCTTGCTCCATTACCAACGCGTAGGATCATGTCTCCATCCCTCAGCCTCCTGCTATCCTCAAGACCCTGCATAGAAGTGCACAGATGAGCACTAGAACCAGAGTCAAGCACCCAACTGGATGCAGAAGAAACCGTAAGGTTAGACTCAATAACGAGCATACCTCCAGAAGGACCTTCCTTCTTGTTCTTCAGGGTGGCCAGGTAAGTAGGGCAGTTCCGTTTCCAATGGCCGTCGCTGTTGCAATGGAAACACTTTCCTTTGCCATCGGCCTTTTTCTTCGATTTTGCCTTCTTCTTCTTTGATCCTTCCACCTTTTGCTTTTTCACAGACTTCTTTTTCTTTCCATAAGACTTTCTTTTGGAAGAAGTCCATTCCATAGCAAGAACTGAGCCTTTAGAATCTTTCATAGAAAGCTCAGCGGTAACCAGCATATTCATTAACTCGGCCAAGGAATTCTGAAGTTTATGCATGTGGTAATTCATGATGAATTGCCCATATGCATCAGTCAAGGATTGCAGAATGATATCGTTGTGCAGGTCCAAGTCCAACTTCACACCGAGCTTCTCAAGCTCTTCCATGTCCTTGATCATTGTCAGACAGTGATCTTGGACTGACTGCCCATCATGCATCTTAGCCTTAAAAAGTCATTTTATGACTTGATATTTGGCTGCGCGACTCTGTTCACCAAACATCTCCTGCAGGTGAGCCAACATTTGGCGAGCAGTCCCGATATCCTCATGTTGGCGCTGGAGCTCATCAGACATCGAGCCCAACATGTAATATCTGGCCTTATTATCTTCGTCAATCCATTTTTCCAGAGACGCTCTCTGTTCAACAGATGGATGGGCTGGTAATGTGGGAGGGTCCTGGTCCAAAACATGGGTTAACTTCTCGGAACCCAAAATAATTTTGTAGTTCCTGAGCCAATCTTTATAATTGGGTTCGGTCAGTCTATGTGTGTCCAGGATACGTGCCAATGGGTTGGACGCAGACATATTCCTGTAGAGAGTCAAAGATTCTAGTTAGATACTGTAATTTTGACTTGATCAATTTATTTAGGGATTTTATTTTTAAACAAATTAGCTCCCACTATTTTCTCGGATCCCTACACTCCCTCTGTAGAGATGCAAAAATCTCCACGATTAATGATTTCTAGTGGGTGGTGCGGTCTCACCAACTTACTCATCACCTCACCTAATAATTATTGGTGATGGGTTAGCCAATGAGTGAACAACTCTTGTTCAATGATTCTCTAATCATGGTGCACCCAAACTTGGTCTCTAATTCATGAATCTCACCATATCTGGAATATTGATCCACTCCTTAGTTAAGTCAGACCCACCATTTGCATAGACTGGGTTCCTAATTGAGTCTCTCACCGTATCCGGAAATATTGAGCTCAACTCATCCTCCAGCCCATAGCATCCAATGCCTAATAGACATGGTTGCGTCTTTCTGGTGCAACTGAGCCACTGTATCCAGCCGAGAACAATCAACCCCGGGAAGGGCCCGCACATCTACAATGGTGGAAGACCTCAGACTTAATCTTTTCTTAGGGAGAATTGATTCCGGTCTCATTAAACTAGACTTGGCTTAGTCATAACAATTATGACTAACCTAGTGGCATGGGTTAGCTCGGATTATTGACCACCTCAGATCAGAACTGTATCAACAGATATGGCCAGGTAAGTGAGACCGGTGGAAGGAATATGCCATTAACTCGTACAAGAACTGCATTCAGGTCGAGTAGCTTCCAATTAAAAACCAGTCGGTCGTCTGTGCCAAACTTACCTTAGACACCAAATTGTTGAGTCAGAACCAATTGGGTTAGCCTACAATCCAGACTCTAACCTCTGAGCCTAATTAGGTCTTGCTTGATCGTGACTCGATCTTGACCCAGACTTAATCCTATTAGGCTGGTCAATTTAAGCATTGTTGATCCCATCTAACCAACTCTTGATTCGGTTTGATCAACCGCTTAGACCTAATTGAGCTACCCAAGCCCAAACCCAGTATTATGAATATATCTTAGATCTGAAATTCTCAATTTTAGACCTAATTAATATTCCATAAACTTAATTCTTAATTAAGTAAGGTTCATAAACAAAATATGCACAATAAATCCTAGGGTTTCAGGATCTAGGGTTTTGCAGAAAGTAAGTTTTGGGTTTCTGATTAAGGACGAACACGCAGCACTCCTACACATCATAAGAACACCCCATCGAATGGGAAGAGAGGGCCTTTAAACCCTTCTTCGTTCTTATGACCGGACGGCCAAGAGGAATGCCTTAATCAGGAACATTCAATACTACAAAACAATATCAGATCTATATCATATATCTCATATATAAAGTAGATCTAATCATGGCATATTTTGCATACATCTCATGTATCATAATCATGCATATTTTCAGATCTAAATTATCTCATAATAATCTAAAAATTAGATTTAAATTGATCTAATCAAAATAAATTCTAATCTAGACAATTATGTAGAACTATTCTACAACTAGTCTAGACATGCATCAATCATATCTCATATGATATTCAAAAATTAAATAATTTTTATTTGCTATTTTTTAGATGTTATTATAACACTTATAATATCATAAAATAGTAAATAAAAAGATCTAAAACATGATTTAATCAGATTAAATCAAAAATATGCAAGAATATTCTATAGAACTATTCTATTCTAGAACTAGTCATGCATATCTTCTAATCTTAGATCCAAATTATTTAATTTTAATTTTTTATGATTTCAGATCTGATCACATCTCATGTGATATCTAAAATCAATTATTTTCTAATTAAAATAAATTTTAAAATCAGATCTAAATAATTTAGAACCATGGCTCTGATACCAGTTGAAGGGAAATCCTAATTTCCCGGTCCAGGTTCGTTCAGATCTGATCAGATCAAGAGATATATTTCAAAAATTTTTCTCTTAATCCCAATTAGATCTTGATATGTTTCAGATCTAATTCTTATTATTTTAATAAAATAAAATTAAAATATAAATTAAATCAAATTTAATTTACCTGATCTGGGTAATCCTATTACCCTGTTGATGATCCTGTTTGCAGCGGAAGGTTCTGGATCTTAGCCATGCAAGCGCCTGGCCTCTACCGGTATCCACTCAGGTTGGATCTGGAGATCCTCTTCTTCTCTATCACACCTCCAAAAATCAGATCTGGATCTGATCTGGAGGATCTTCAAAACTCTTTTGAAGATGAGTAGTCGTCCTTTGCAGCAGCGCAGCCTTCTTATTTTTGATCGCCTTTCTTTGATCTGAATCGCACCAACCAAGGTCCAAAACTCCTTTTGGATGTGGAGAGCAAGGGGAGAAGAGACTATGGTGTGGAGAAGGAGGGGAGAGGCAGCCTTGGGGCATGGAGAAACTATGATCTCATCATATCATTATTATCTCATACAATCTGAGTTGGGTACAGGGTCTTATTTATAGACTAGCTGTGATCCAACTCCTCTTCTTCCCAACCAATCACAATCCTTTGTGAAATCAGATCTAAATCTGATTGGTGAGAATAGAGACCCCTGGATTCCTCCTTAGAGGGCGCCTAAGACCAGTCAAAGTTGGTTCTTAGAAGAACTCTAATTGGAATCCGAAAAGGAGATGGAGTCCTTATCCAATAAGGACTCCTAGGCGCCTCCAACTTGGGCACATGCCTAGGGTGGCATGCGCCCTTCTCCTTGCTAGGTTCTGGCAGGGGGATAGTCCCCCACCAGCCCTCCAATAGGTGCATAACATGTGGTCAAAAGTCAAAGTATCAATGGTCAACGTTTGACCAGTCAAAGGTAGACTTTTGACCAAAGTCAAAGAACAAGAAATGGCAGGTGACCAAAAATGGCAGGTAGTGTCTTACAAATAAGACAACCTTTTCTGACTTGGACAACCTCCTATCAGACCATATGAAGGCCTCTGTTTGAGCACAAACTCCTTTGGCTCAGACAAGACAACTTATTTATGATAGCAAAAGAAGAACGTTAGGTTCAATCGAGTGCTAGCACGATTTCCTTGAACCTAATTGAATCTCATTCAGATCAATTGAACTAGATCAGTTCAATTGATGATCACCAGATTCAAACCCTTGTTTGTGTGATCCAGTTAGGTTCAGTTCTGTATGGTAATGGGATATGTCATGATCTCTATCATTGACATCATCGAAACTCCTTTCGATGGATCAGAACTCTTCTGATTCGAACAGCTAGAATGATCGATCATCTAAATCATTCTAATTGCTCCCAAAATCCACCAGTGACACCTAGCAGTATATGGTGGCAACCCATCAGAGCTGAATGCGAACCTCTTGGTGCAGCTACCTGTGTGATTCAGTTCTTCTATCTTGAGCCCCGATCAGATTAGGGTTAAGGTGAACTCGTCAAACCCTAGTCTCTGTCATATGATGTAATCATTCGATTCGAGTCCAATGTGAAAATCTAAATAGAAACTCTTTCTATTATTTCACTCTACCATGGCCATAGATTTCTGGACTTGATTCTCATGATCATCATAGGGCTACTCCTCTACCACCGAGGTAGATAGATTCCATCTTGATGCAATCCAGTTCCTACAATGAACATGTCATAGCCAACATACACCTCAGGGTTCCATATGGCTAAAAGATCGAGTAATGGTGTAGTCAAACTATAACACCCTCAAGGTGAACTGTCGATGCATCTCAGGTCAGAGAATCAGACACACTACTGCAGCATCGAGTCAGTCATTGACGAGAAGGTAGACTCCCTAATGACTACTCGAGGTGGTCACGCTCAGTGCCCTCGTTCTCTAATGAGTACCTGTACTCTCGCTCTGGTATCTCCACACCATAGACTCAAGACTCATCTACTAAAGAGAAGCGATTGTACACCAACCTTTCGGATCAATCACCATCCTCGTGATGATCCTATGGTCAGGAGCAATTTATGAGTTAATAATGATTATTCATATCTTAAATTTTCAACTCTTGAAAATATGAATTATCATTACCATTAACTCAAAGGATGTATCACAGACACTAAATACACATATGTGATAGAAAATAACCCATTTATTGATTTTAGTCAAAATTATAATTTTGCCCCTCGAAGTGTATTACAAGTGTCAGCCAATTCTGGCTTCTAGGGCACATATATCTAACAGTAAGAATGCAATTGGAGGAGATCGTCTGAAAGAGGTGCAATTGGAGAAGATCATCCGAAAGGGATGTGACTGGGAGAGATCATCTAGAAGGGGTGCGACCAGGAGAGATTGGTAGACTGAAGGTTGGAGGGAATTTGGCTTCTAGGTGGCTGTCTAGCAATTGAGAGGAGTTCGACTGATGAGAGAACTCGATCGACGGTTGCAGGAGGTGGACAATTAGGATACTCTTGCAACTCATCCATTTCTTTAAAGCTCGATCATTCTCGAGGTCGTTTGAGGGCTAATAAGGTGGACAGGATCCTTTTGTCCGCATAATCAAAATTTTTGATATGAGAATTTAGAGGTACTCTACTCTTCATAAGTTGCCAAAGTTTGTCCAGGAAGAGGCTCTATCATCAAGCCAGGTTGTGTCAGATTCAAACACTTGATTGCTTAGAAGACTGCCATCACCATTTGAGCTCATCTAGATAAAGTCCGTATGACCTTGTAGATTTTGAAGTTATCTAAGAAAGTTGGCAATCAGAATAAGCAAGGTCAGTCAATAAGTCTAAGTCAAAAGTCTACGATCTTGGAGCGAAGCAAGAATTCCTCATTAGCCGAAGTTAGCCATGGTTATCACCGTCGGACAAGGTCACCCCAAAACTTGACGTCCAATCGGACTTCGATAGGCGAGGGTTTGCCCCTAACAGCATGGAAAACATCAAGAGGGGTTTAGTACCCTTTAGATATGGCATTCATCTCTCTAAGAAGATGTGCCCTAGCACACCTGAGGAGATTGAATGCATGAGCAAGATCTCTTATGCTTCGACAATAGGGAGTATCATGTATGCCATGCTATGTACACAACCTGATATTGCCCATGCTGTGAGTATTACGAGTAGGTATCAATTGAACCCAGGCAAAGAGCACTGGTTTTCTATTAAATGTATCCTTAACCACTTGAGAAGGACTAAGGATATGTTTCTAGTTTTTGGTAATGGAGAACTCTAGGTCCAGGGGTATACAGACTTAGATTTTATGTCCGATATAGATAATCGAAAGTCAACATCTAAAAGTCTATTTATTTGTAATGATGGAGCTATCAGTTGGAAGAGTTCTAAGTGGACCGTGATAGTAGACTCCACCATGGTAGTGGACTACATTGTTGCATCGAAGGCTGCAAAGGAGGCATTCTGGTACAAAAAGTTCACGTTAGAGCTTGGAGTGATGCCATTAGATGCCATCTCCCTATACTACAATAACAATAGCACCATAGCCCTCACTAAAGAGCCGAGGTCTCACTAAAAATTCAAGCACATCGAGCAGTGATACCACCTCATCCGTGATTACCTCAAGAAGGAATATGTCAAGGTCAAGAGAGATGACATTGCAGACAATGCGGCTGACTTGCTGACAAAGCTATTGAGCCAACAGAAGATCGAAGCCCATCTTGAGATGATGGGACTTAGATTTATAGCCAATTAGCTTTAGGTCAGGTGGGAGTTTACTAGATATGTGTCCTAGAAGCTAGATTGGCTGACACTTGTAATACACTTCTAAGGATCATTTTATAATTTTGACTATAAATTAATAAAAAGATTATTTTCTATCGTAGTGTGTATTTAAAGTGTCTATAATACATCCTTTGAGTTAATGGTAATGATAATTCATATTTTCAAGAGTTGAAAATTTAGGACATAAATTTTTATAGTTAACTCATAAACTGCTTCCGACCATAGGATCATTACAAGAATGGTGATCAATCTGAAAGATTGGTGTACGATCGCTTTCTTAGGATAGATGTATCGTGAGTCTGTGGTATGAAGACACTAGAGCAAGAGTACATGTACTCATTAGAAAATAAGGACACTGAGCGTGACCACCTTGAACAGTCATAAGGAAGTCTATCTTCTCGTCGATGACTGGCTCAATGCTGTAGTGGTGTGTTTGGTTTTTTGACCTGAGATGCATTGATAGTTCACCTTGAGGGTATTAGTGTTTGACTACACTATAACCCAATCTTCTAGCCATTCGAAATTCTAAGGTGTATGTTGGCTATAGCATGTTCATTATAGAAATTGAATTACACTAATAGAGGATCTATCTACCTCGATAGATGAGGAGTAGCCCTATGATAATCATGAGATTGAGTTCTTAAGCCCATGGTGACGGTAAAGTGAAGATGATAAAAAGAGTTTCTATTAGGATTTCACATTGAACTCGAATCAAATGATTAATTTACATGACAGATGTTGGGTTTGACGAGTTCACCTTAACCCTAATCCTGTTGGGGCTCAAGATAGAAGAACCCAATCAAATAGATAGCTACACTAAGAGGTTCACTTTCAGTTTCAATGGGTTGCCACCATATACTACTAGATGTCACAGGTGGATTTTGGGAGCAATTAGAAAGATCTTGATGATCGATCATTCTAATTGTATGAATTAGAAAAGTTCTGATCCATCGAAAGGTGTTTCGATGATGTTGATGATAGAGATCGTGACATATCTCATTACCATATGAAACTGAATCTAATTGGGGCATACAAATAAGAGTTTGGTTTTGGATGTCATCAATTAAGCTAATCCAGTTCGATTAACTTAGATTAGATCTAATCAAGTTCAAGATAATCGTGCTAGCACACGATTGAGCCTGGCTTTCTCCTTCTGTAATCTTTTTGATTCATCGCAATCGAGTCAAATTTGATTTGACTCATTTTTTTTATCTTGAATAGATTTATTTTCATCTGATTGGAACAAGTCCAGGTCAGATAAATTATAGAAATTAAATTCATTCCTAGTGCAATTAGACTAGGATCAAAAGTTAACCCAATTAAGAGAATTGAGGGTCACCTGATCAGATGCTTTTAGAAAATTCTCTAAAACTTCTTTTGATCTAATTTTTGGATATGTGATAGGGCTCAAGAATGCTATGGGTGTGCCAAATTTAATGATTTATGGTGATGGTTTGACTAGGTTTCAATAGAGTTTGATTTGGATCAAACTCTTGAGGAAAGAGTCCTAGGCGCAATGGACTCTTCTTTATCTACTCATGCTACCACCTTCCAAGTTGAATTTTGGTGACAAAAATAGAAGAGATCTAGGTTTTCACATGAAGAATAAGTTCAAGAGTCCCTTTGATCAAATAATATGTGATTTGGTCAAAGAAGGACTCTAAATGGCATTGGGTTTAAGAAACCTTTCTCATGCCAAAGAGAGCATCGCATGATTTTATTTTCCATGCAGAGGTGCTTTCACCCATACCATATCCCACACCCCCTCTATCCTCTCTCTCCCTCTGTTCTATAAGTCTAAAAGGTTAGGCACAAATCTGAGTTGAAGGTCCAAGGTTTTTGGCCCAAGATTCAGGATCTACGCGATGGTGTTCGTGACACGGACAGGCTGTCTTCAGAAATAATTTTGAAAGATCTACAGATTAGATTTAGATCTAATATTTGAAGAAGAGATTCATGAGGAGAAGATGTTCAGATCCTGTCTGAGTGAATATTGGTAGAGGCTAGGCGCATGCGTGCCTCCTTCCAGGACCTCAAGAACCAATAGGATCATCGCAAGATAATCAGGTTATCCAACAAGGTACTTCAAATTAAATCTAATTTAATTTAATTTTTAATTTTTAATATCAGATCATCACGATCAGATCTGAGAACACTTAGATCTAATCAAATTATAAAAATTTTTATAGCAAAATTTATCTCAGATCTGATCAGATCTAGACGATCCTACGGTGGAAAATCAGATTTTTCCTTTGTACTCCTCATCTACCGAGGTAAATAGATCTCCTATTAGTGCAATCCAATTCCTACAATGAACATGCTCTAGCCAACATATACCCTAGGATTTTGAATGGCTAGGAAATCGAGTTATGGTATAGTCAAACTATAACACCTTCAAGGTGAACTGTCGATGCACCTCAAATCAAAGAACTAGGCACACCACTGTAGCATCTAGTCAGTCATCGATGAGAAGGTAGACTTCTTTATGACTGCTCGAGGTGGTCAGGCTCAATGCCCTCATTCTCTAATAAGTACCTGTACTCTCACTCTGGTCTACACCATAGACTTAAGATACATCTATCCTAAGAAAATGATCGTACACCAACCTTTCAGATCGATCACCATCTTCATGATGATCCTATGATTGAGAGCAGTTTATGAGTTAATTAAGAAAATTCATGTCTTAAATTTTCAACTCTTAAAAATATGAATTATCATTATCATTAACTCAAAGGATGTATCACAAATACTTTAAATACACACTATGATAGAAAATAATTTTTTTATTAATTTATAATCAAAATTATAAAATTATCTTTAGAAGTGTATTATAAGTGTTTAGCCAATCTGACTTCTAGGGCACACATCTAACATCGACTTCATAATTACTTGACTATTTTTAGAAATCTTTCATCACTAAATTAGAAATTTAGATAGTCTAGCACCAAAGCATAGTGAGTTATTTGGAGGTCACCATGGTGATCTCAGAGGAACACTTATACCCATATTTCATCGAAGCAAATCTTAGCAGCAAAAAAGCTTCGAAATTTGTCACATTCAATGTAGATGTATCCCTACATCTTATGTGCATGCCATACTAGTGTCTCCACACTCCTTGGTTAAGAGAACAATCAATCCATATGGCATCCGATGATCTACACTCAATAAATATTATCATTCTTAGTAATAATATATCATTTAGTCATGAACAGGTTTAAGAACTAAATGATAAATCCTTCTTTATTGATTCTAAATAGTCCTAAGGACTTCACTACAACACAGGAGTTAATTAGAAGATGAAAGAATTTATGATAAAAAATGCCAAAATATTTTTTATTAATTTATAATTCATATGCAAATACAAACATATAGCTCAAGCATTAATAGGCTGACAATTAGCTTTGGGATACTTTGCTCAATAATTTATTGATCACAAAAACCCTGAGAGTGGAGACTCTAGGGTTTCGAATGTGAAAGACCCTAGGGTTTGGACCTAGGATTCAGATGGAGAGATTGAGTGTTGTGAGTGCCCGATCACCATGAAATCTTTCATCCCACCTCGTCATCCTTCAAAGTTTATTTTTTGATCTTTTGGAGCATCCAAAAGATTGAAAGAAGGTGGTCGATCAGATCGACCAAGATCGGCCATCGAAGGCTCTAGCGAAGAGCAAGCACTCTAGTAGAGTTGGTTGGGATCAGAAGCTCTATATGGACTATCCATAGAGGTCGGACGACCGTGCAGCTACATCACGATGTGAGGAGGTTCTTTTCAGTGGTTTCAGATTATGACGTTTGACTATCCATGGTCGGCTATCATCTTCTAAACTCCAGTTGGTCAACAAATGTGATTTGCTGATCGATTGCAATTATTTTCTAATACATATAAACAAGTTTGGATCCTTATGTAGGATTTTATGATTAGATCATAGCATGCATAAATTAATATTAGATTAATTTGGCCTTTTGCTATATTTTTAATTCAAAAAGATTTTGGAAAACATGCCTAGAACCCTGCACCATTTCCTTTAGTGGTATCAGAGCATTAGGTTATTAGACATGTTTTATATGTTAATTAAAAAAATTAAGTGCTAGTATATTTGATATGTTTGATCTGAGTACCAAGTAATTAGATTGGGTTGGTTGCCATGGCCATTTGGTCATAGGAGAAAAGTAGGATTTAAAAGTCCTTTCCTCCCATTCAATGGGGTTCTCCTATGGTGGTAGAAGCACCGCTGCGATTATATCCCATGAAAATGAAAAGCAAAAGAAATAATTGAAATGGTTTCAATTAAAAAAATAAACATGAATTTGTTAGATTCGATCTAAAACTTGATTTATGGTTTAATATTTGATTGTTTTATTTTTTGTTATGAAACTAGCAATAGGTTGTTGTTTATGAAATAAGCTAACCCATTTCTGAAATGAGCCAACCCATTTGGTGAACAAAAAATAAAAAATTCTAAAAATATTTTATAAAATTTAAAAATAATTTTCAAACACCAAACCCTGACCCATCAGTCCAAAACTTAATTAAAAATTAAGTGTCGTTTGGTTGGATCTAGAATTATAATTTAAAGATCCTAAGATAAATGCATAAGACTGTGGATTAAAGGGTTAGATGAGTTAGGTCCATTAATTGGGTTAGACCTAAGGTTAGTTAAAGAATGGACTTAACAAGAGTAATTAATCAAATCTAACCAAGTGTTGACTTTGATTAGGTCAAGGACTCTTTAGAATCAACTCCAATAGTTGTAGTTGATCAAGTCCATATCTTTAACAAAGACCAAGAAGGACTTGGTTCATGCCTAAGCGGTCAAGCCCAAAATTACTAAGTTGATCAGATTGAATATATTTAACTAGTTAATGTCTAAGTTAAGTTTGGCAATCTAGACCAGTGGATTTTAATTGGAAGCTACTCACACTAATTCGATCTTTGATGAGTTAATTGCATATTCCTTCCACTGATGTTACTTACCAAGCCGCTATGGTTGATTGAATTTGATTAGATCACTTGGTGATTCAAGCTAAACCATGTCAATTAGGAATCAGTTTGACTAATTTCAATTAGTAAGACTGAATTAGGTGCCCATGGACCAAAATTGATCCTACTCCTCATCTATTGACTTAGTTAAGTCAGTAGGAGGATTTGACTTGGTGAAGTCAGTGGGAGTATTTTGGTCCGTATTTTTTCTATCCCTAAATTACATGTAATCAAAATTTTTTAAATTGTTAGATCCTTAAAAATGATAAAGTTATGGAAATAACTGAGTCATAGCCTCCCAGTAAGGTGAATGGTAATGAGTCCAATTTTTTAGGTAGACAATGGAGGTGCCTTACACCTCATGTTCATCTAGATATTGGAATTAGTATCCATCAAATGATGATTAGGTCACATTCTCTGAATGACGATCAAATTGGCTAGAGCTTTCCTCAAGCCTAGCCATCATTCGTTTGATGCACTGAACTCAATCATGTTAATTGTTAGACCGAACCAGACCTTTCAATGGAGGCCATAGCCTACTGAATTGGCTTCTAGGGCAAAATTAAATACTAAAATTTTTTTGAAGAAATAATTGATTACGAACCTACCTATAGATGCACATGGTTGGCCAGAGCTTTCCTCGGGCCCATTTCTAGTCTATGTAGATTTTAGTATCTACTAAGAAGTTAGTGTAATTTCTTGAATTGGAGGTAGAGAATGCCCATTCATAAAAATAATGGAAAGATCTTAAGACTAAAATCTAAGTCTTTAGGATTAAATAATTCAAGTACTAATATGGTCTTATGTTTTTCTTTTACTTAATAGAATGGCTAGTGTAAGTTCACTCCATTTGCTATTGGACTGTGATAAGCTTTTAGGACTTTATTTTAAGAAATCTAGTGTTGACCCTAATCAGGCAAACCTGAAGATAAATTATCCTCTAGACCTAGATAGGTTGAATAGAAGAAATTAGCAAGTAGTTACTGGTCAAGAATGCTATATGATAACATCATGCAATTTCTCAATTTATGATACATCTACCTGGGTATTAGATACTGAGAGTCTAATTCACAAATGCAATTCATTGCATGGACTTCAAATTAGTAGAAAGTTTGAGAATGGTGATAGATTCCTAAATGTTGGGGATAGAAGAAATGTCCCAGTCCTACCATTAGGAATTCTTGAGCTTATTTTTAAAATAAATAATATCATTTTTAGTGATTGTCACTATTGTCCATCTTTTTTGATGAATATAATATCTGTAGGACTTTTAGCCCAAGATGATTGTAGTTTATCAATAAAAAAAAATATTATGATATCATTATGAATGACGTCATAATAATACATGGATAATTAAGAAATAGCATTTATATTTTATCACAGTCTATTAGTATAATATATACATCAAATAAATATTTGAAACTAAATAATGTCATCGATGCCTATCTCTGACACTATCGGCTCGATCATATAAACAAGAATAGGATTGACAGGTTAGTCAAGGAGCGTATCCTTGACATCGATGATTATGACTTATTGACTACATGTGAGTCCCGTCTTCTTGGTAAGATGACCAAATCACCTTTTATTGGAAAGGATGAATGAGCCACTAAACTTCTGGGTCTAGTACATACTGATGTATATGGGTCTATGAACACAAGTGCCAGAGGTGGGTATTACTACTTCATTACATTTACTAATGACTTATCTGGGTATGGGTATGTCTATCTTATAAAGAGCAAATCGGATTCATTTAAAATGTTCAAATGATATCATAATGAGGCAGAAAAATAAGTTGGAAAAGGTATTAAAACTCTTCGATCAGATCGAGGAGGTGAATACCTTTTCAATGGATTTTTGACATATCTAGGAGAGAATGGGATTCTCTCATAATGAATCTCTTCTAAAATACCATAGCATAATGGTGTGTCTAAAAGGAGGAATCAAATACTATTAGATATGGTTCGATCCATGATGGAGTTTGCAAGTCTGCCATTTTTTTTGGAGTTATACACTTAAGACTGCTTGTTATGTTTGGAACAATATTCCAAAAAAGTCTATTACAAAAACTCCATATGAGATATGGACTGGGCATCGGCCAACACTCTCTCATCTTAGTGTTTTGGGGTGTCTGGCTTATGTAAAATATTTGAAGGTAGAAAATTCTGGACCTAGGTCTGATAAATGCTTGTTCATAGGGTATCCCAATGAAACTAGAGGTTATTACTTCTACCTTACTGCAGAACAAAAGATATTCATTAGTAATAAGGCAATCTTTTTGGAAATGAAGTTCCTTAGAGAATGAACAATTGTCTTTAATGTTGAACATAGTGAAGTTCGATAGATGGAAGAACAAACACATTCTAGAGAACCTACGGAATTGGATTTGATAAGATCAAACCTAGAGCCCATTGTAGAGGCACCCTTGAGGAGATCTAGTAAAGTACCACATCAACCAAATAGATACTATAATTTCTTAGTCTGGAATGATGATCTTATTGAACTCGATGAGAATGACGAGGATCCGATCATCTATATAGATGCCATGCAGAGGTCCGACTCTAATAATTGGCTAGAAGCCATGAAATCTATAATGAAGTCCATGAAGGTCAATAAAGTATGGACATTGGTTGATCCACCTGAAGGGGTAAAATTCATTAGGTGTAAGTGAATTTTCAAAAGAAAAAAGAGTGCAGATGGGAAGGTGGAGACCTACAAAGCCTGTTTGGTTGCCAAAGGATATCTCAGTGTTATGGTATTGACTATGATAAGACATTTTCTCCGATAGCAATGCTTAAGTCCATTTGGATTATGCTTGTGATTGCAGCATACCTAGATTATGAGATTTGATAAATGGATGTGAAGACAGCTTTTCTAAATGGAGAGCTAGATGAAGAGGTATATATGATACAGCTTGAAAGTTTCACTTCCACAGATGAGTCCAAGGTATGCAAGCTTTAGAGATCCATCTGTGGATTGAAGCAGGCATCTCGAAATTGGAACATGCATTTTAATAAGACGATCAGAATGTATGGCTTCATTAAAAATAGAGAAGAACACTACGTGTATAAATGGGCTAATAATTCTATAGTTATATTACTATGTGTATAAAAATAGAGAAGAAACAAGTTCAACCTCCAACCCTTACCTTAACTCATGCATTTTTTTTATTGACTCTCACCCATTTAAATGTTAGACTTTTTGTGGGCATGCATGAGAAATCTAAGAGTGCGTGAGGGGTTTTTGGAGAGAGAAAACCAATGAGCCATGCTACCTTTTGGGCATGAGAAAAGTCAACAAGGAGAGTTCTTGCGCCACTTCTTTTTCTCCTTTTAACTCACACACATTTTAAAAGAAGTTTTAAATATGTGCGTGAGCCCTTTCTAAGAAAGAGTTTCTTAAAAATTATAGAGCAAGGTGTCAGGATCTCTTGGGGGTGAGGACATTTGTTGGTCACAACAACCCTGAGAGTAGAGACTTTAGGGTTTTGAGTGTGGGAGTCCCTAGGGTTTGGACCTAGGATGCTGGTGGAGAGATTAAGCACTGTGAGTGCCCGAGCATCATGAAATCTTTCACACCACCTCATCATCCTCTAAAGTTTATTTTCTAATCTTGTGGAGCATCCAGGAGGTCAGAAGAAGGTGATCAATTGGATCGACCAAGATCGACCATCGAAGGCTTCAACGAGGAGCTAGCACTCTAGTGAAGCTAGTCGGGATCAAGAAATCCATGTGGACTATCCGTAGAGGTTGGACGACCATGCATCTACATCGCGATGTGAGAAAGTTCTTTCCAGTGGTTTCAGATTGCAGAGTTTGACTATCCGCACTCAGGTATCATGTTCTGAACACGAGTTAGTCAGCAAATATGATTTGCTAATCAAGTGCATTTATTTTCTAATACATATATAACATGTCTACATCCTTGTGTAGGATTTTATGGTTCGATTATAGCATACATAAATTAATATTAGATTATTTTTTTCTTTCACTATATTTTAAATTCAAAAAAAATTTGAAAAGCATGCCTAGAATCCTACACAATTTTCTTCAAGGCCATCATCCAATCAAACTTGGACTTCCATCAGCACTAGTCGAAGGTTTTGATGAACAAAGCAATTCATAGGATCTCAGGACAAATCTTGATTTATTGAAAGAAAAGTAGGAGAGAGCCTAAATTTGGATGATAGCTTACTAGCAGAAAGTAGCTCGGTATTATATCCAAAGTCAAGAGCAAAATATTCAAAGTCGAAGATCTGGTGTTACGACAAATGGAGATTTCTCAGCCACAAAATCAAGGCAAGCTAGCTTTAAACTAGCAAGGTCCTTATGAAGTCGAGGAAGTGATCTGGCCTAAAATGTACCACTTAAAGGAGCTTGGAGGAGCTACACTACCTCAACCTTGAAATGCTGAAAATCTATGAATGTACTATCAATAACCATATTTAAATAAAAGTTCTTTATTCTTAACATCCTCACTTCTTGTGCAAATTGAGTTGTGATAGAAAATAACCAAGCCAAGTTTCGTTCTTAAATGAAGTCGTATATGAAGGCATCCGATTCTTAAATAGGAGGTTAATCTCATTTTAATGAGGATGAAGGCCTCTAGTTCTTAAATAAGAGGTTAACATCATTTTAACTAGGATGAAGACCTCTGATTCTTAAATAGGAGGTAATGGGGAAAGACCCTCTCAATGGCTCTTTTGTGTTCCGACAATCTTGCTAGGAAAAGAAGGTGGACCTCATCCTAACAAAGATAAAAGCCATCCCATGATGGGAATAGAAGGCGGACCTCATCCTGATATGAGTGAAGATCCTTATGGAAGATTGAAGGTCTCTAATTCTTAAACAAGAGATAATGGGGAGAGGCCCTCTCAATGATCCTTTTGTGCCCTGACAATCTTATTAGGAACAAGAGAAGGTGGATCTCATCCTAATAAGGGTAAAAGCCACCCCATGTCAAAAATAAGAGGTAGAACTCATCCTAACATGGGCGAAGACCGTTACAAGAGATTGAAGGCCCCTGATTCTTAAACTAGAGGTTAAACACATAAGGAATAGGAGGATGACCTCATCTTGATATGGATGAAGATCCTTATGAAGGACATGAAAAATCCTGATTTCTAAAATAAAGCTAAATGCAAAACAAGTTTGGAGGATCCTTGTTCATAAATAAGAGAGACATGCCTACGGGACATCGAACCAGAATTATCATTCTAAAACAACACCAACAGTATAGACATGACACAGAAACAAGAAATTCTACAAGTACTAAATCAAAGCAAGATAGTGAAGGATGATCAAGAGAAGTATCATTTCATTGAAACAAAGCTCATTAAAAATAAAGGTCTTCGAGACTGATCACATCAAAAAAAAATAGAGAGAAAAGAACAGAAACAAAGTCCTACTCGAACTTCGAACTACCGGCTACGATCATTAGAGGCAGTGCTTTAAGTTATTTACTTTCTCCTCGAGATCTCGCCTTGCCACCAAGCTCTCATGAAGTAATTTTTGAAACCTTTAGAAGTCATCTTCTGCTTCTCTCAATCTCTTCCATAAAATTAATGATTTGGCCTTAGCATCCTTCACCATATTCTCCTGGTAGGTCATCTAGATTTTGAGTTGAAGGAGCTTATTCCTTCTCGAATGTTATAGTAAGATCTCCAAGGATATTCTTCAAAGTAGCAACCACGTTCGGATCTGCACTGGGGCAGCTTGAGCCCTATCTGCTAATCAATTTCGAAGCAAGGTTACTTCTTCTTCGGTCAATCAAAGTTTCCATTTAAGATGGATAATTTGATCATGCTAGCCAAGCCTATAGGTATTGTATGAATCCTCGACTATGGGCAACCAACTTTGAAGCTTGGAGAACATCCCAGCCATACTCTTCTCGATCGGTGGACCATGTCGAGCTCGTCTCCAGTAGCAGAATCTTCTCTTTCGCTGCTCTAAGCTCGACTTCAAGGGAACTAACTTTTATGGTTAAAGCCCAAGATTTTTCACTAGTGCATTTCTTAGTCTCCTCAAGCTCTTCACTCAAATGGTATTTCTTGGTAGTGTATTCTTTAAAAGTTTGTTTGGAAGCCTGGTGAAGATGGTTGATCATGACTACGTACTCTACATAGTTTTTCTTGGATTTTTGGAGCTCATCTTCAGTTTTCTTCAACTTTTTGCTAACTTGATGAACTTCCTTCCTCAAATTTCTAAGATGGGCCTTTAGGAGAATACCCTGAGATAGTGGTGCCGCTTTGGCCAGAGATTGCACTCGATGTATAAGCATATCACAACATAGAGATATGACAAAATAGAAAACTTAATTTCATTAATTGAAACATTTAAGTACATGGAGTGAGAAAGAAAATAAAAGGTATAATAATAAGAGGTCTCAGACCTCTGAAGGTGGAGCAGTAGAAAAGCTCGATGTGGTCTCAGTAGATGCCAGCTCCTCAATAGGTGTAGGAGCGGGTTCGACAGTAGTAGGCTTAGCATCTAGAAGATTAGCTCTGACCATAGGAGGCTCTGCCTCATCCTCAGAAGATACCTCTACCAGGAAGTCGAAGTCCAACTTAGGAAACCTTTTAGCAATCTTTTTCTGGCAAAGTTTGAACCCTTTGTTGAAGGCTTCCTTGGCGAATGTCACCCTGATGTTTTTTTATTCCTTTAAAGTTTTGAAGGAAGAAATGGCTTGCTCCACAGCCTCAATGACTCACCTTCTTTCTTCTATGATCTTGACCTCGCTTTCTTCCTCTTCTCCTCCTCTAAGGTCAGTGCGGCCTTCAACCCTATCGAGGCTTATTCCTTCCTCTTGAGTGCCTCTTGAAGATGCCCAATCTCAGTCGAAAGATGGTCTACTTCGGCCTTGTATTCTTGGGCTGCCTCCACTACCTTCATGACCTTAGTCTTTTGGTGGTTGATCGCCTTTACATTTGTGAAGAGTTGGTGCCCCAGCTGCAAACAGCAAAATGTGAGTTACTATTAAGAGTGCACATGTATTCAGATTAAAGAGAGAAGCAGTTACCTCTAGGAAGGCCCCAAAGGCATCTCTCATCCTCTGCTTATCATCTATCTAAAGCATTCTCTCAATTATATTTGGGAGGATGCACCCCTCCATAAGAAGCTGGATGACTTTCCAGTTATCAAGTGAACCATGGCCCAGGTCGGCGCTGTCACTGCCAGAGTTGTCAGACTTTCTCTGAGCCTTCATAGTGACCATCTTCTTTCTCCTATTCTTGGCCTCCTTTTTCTTTTCAAGAGACGTAGGAGCAATGGTCATGGGAGATGGAGTCAAAATCGATGGAGGCACTGCCACCTCTAAAGCAGAGGCCACTTGGGTGGGGGTGGCCAAGCTTAGGCCTCCAACCCTTGCTCACTTCGATGCCCTTCCTAATGTACCCTCTTTCTCTTTTGGGCCCAAAGTCCCTTGGACAACATCTCCAATTCTTTGGGAGTCATTTCTACAATAGCAAGTAAGCCGAGGTTAGAAAAAAAATAAAAAGAATAAAAGAATATATAAATGTATACCTTTGGGATTGAACGGCTCAGGCCAAGGTTGTATAAGGTTTGATTATCAACTAGTTTGGATCAGTGGATGAGCTTTATAGTTTCTCAATTTGCTGGTAGAGTCAAGGTCCTCTCTTTCTAGCCTAGGGGCTCTATGGACCAAATCCCTCAATTGACCCATAGGAAGAAGCCCTAACTCTACGGAGGGATAGGAAACAAAAAAGAACTTCCCCTTCCAATTATAAATAGAGGAAGAGGCATGTTTAAGCAACCTTTTCTTATCGAACTAGAGGGATAAGTACCACCAGTCCTTGGTTGAAGGATAGAACTTGAAAGTAAAAAAGTTTGGAACAAAAAAACTATAGGACGGACCTCGGACTAAAAGATAGAGGATAAGAAATTTCATAATAAATCTAAAAGAGTTTGGAACAATCGAGGCAGGAGATATGGCTAAAAAGCAGAAAAAGGATGACAATGAAAGAAAGAAGGGGAAGCCTCAGTCTGGCATGAAAAGCTTTCAAGTATAAATAGAAATGAACCTAAGGGAGGGGTGCAAGCTCAGCTGCTCGATTCAGGAAGCTTCAGTTCATATTCTGAAGGGATTCCGTATTGAACTTTGATTAAAGATAGATCTTCGAGAGAAAAAGAATAATGAATAGTTTCTAGAATGAAACCTAGATGAGCTACCTCCCTAGGCTTAGTTTCATTCCTAGGGCCAAGGTTAGGAGAGCTCAGGTTGGATGGACTCCTAGAACTGGTGGACCATGAAACTTCAGAAGTTATTTTGGATCAAACAAAATTGGAAAAATACACCAAAATTTAGAAGAAATTTGCAATGAAATTTTTGAGAAAATAGGAAAGAATGACTAACCCTCTCCAAAAAAGCTCCTGAAGAATAAAAAATTGAAAGATAAGGGAATATAAGAGAAGAGTCAAAATGCTAACCTAGATTAGATGAAGAGCTTGGTGGTACTATTGGAATGATGAAGGAAAGATGGAGTAGGCATCAAAAACTAGTGGGATCATAGAAGAAATGAGACAGGACACTTGGGCTTGAAGAAGATGAAAGGCGAAGAAGAAAGAAGAAGAACCAGAATGGGAGAAGAAGAAGGGAAGAATGTTTAAATAGTCGGACAGAGTTCAAGGTAGTTATGATTGCAAATCAATGTTGCTAAACCCTGTTCTTCTGCATGTCCTTCCCATCATGGCAGCAACGGACGTCTGATAAAATTTTTATGGCATCGTACGGTCGAGGTCCTTACTGGGGGAATTTTGGAGGTTGAGGTCATTTCAAGTCATTCAATAATAAAGAAGTTTTCGTGCTAGTGAATGAGCCAAATCTTTTCATCTTCCAAAGGCAAAAGGCTAGAAAGGACTTTGACGGTCTCAAATTTTGGTACTTTCTTTGTCTGAACTTCAAACCTGGAAGTAGGAGGACAAGCATTGGGAGAAAAATAGCCCCCATCGAAGTCCAGTGTAATGTTCGACCTTGATATAACACCATCTGTAGTAGCGACGCCCAAGTATGAACCACTACCGAGTTGATTTCCTGGTCAAAGCAGATTCTAGAAGGTCGACCCTCAAATCTTGTGCATCGATCAACCTTCTTAACAGTAACTCCTCTGGTTCCTTTCTGTTGATAACAGATGATAATTATCATAAATACACTAATAAAAATATTAATTTATAAATTAATTTATTTTTATTTTTAAAAATTTATATTTTTATTTATTTATTAGGAAATATGTTCATCAATAAAAAGAGCTCATTTTCCTAGTCAAAATGAAGTAAATTTGGAGCAAATTTGATTTAAAATGGATTTGATATGAAGATTTAAAGAAAAAAAGAAAAAAATAATGAGCAAACTGGTAGGGCCAGTTTGGCTCAGCCAGTTCACTCAAAAGCTCAGCCCGATGCCTGCCAGCCAATGCAAGCCCAAAGCCCACACATGCGGGTGAAGCCAGCTCGCCCACAGCCCATTCCCCCTCTAGATGACGTCACCCTGACATCAAAATAATACGTGGTCTACCATGGACTGATTCCAACATGGAAGGCATGGAACCTTAAAGGGTCCACACAATTAGTCACGCAGCTCATAGGTGTGTTTTTGGAATTTTAGGTGGCATGTCAAGCACTGATTCATTCAGGTCTACGATATGAAGGAAAACCTAGTTTTTTTATCATAGGATCGATATGATCTGAAGTGAAAATTTCAAAATTTTTCCTAATAATTTGATTTGATCTAAGCATTCTCAAATCTGATAGGAATGATGTAATAATGAAAACTAAAATTAAAATTAAATTAGAAATTCTAATGTTACCTATTTTGAGTAAATCTTTTACACTATCGATGATCTGATGTAGTTTGAGGCTCCAGATCTTGCCGCGCATGCACCTGGCCTCTACTGAAGTCCACTCAGATTAGTTTTAGAGGTCTTTTTCTTTGGAATTTGATCTCCAAAGATCAGATCTGGAATCTTTCTAATTCACCTTAGATCGAATCTTCGATAGCAGCACGATCGCCTCATGATCGAGATTGTCTTGACATGTTCTTCGCAGTAGTAGCACTCAACTTTTGAATCTGATTTCGCCCAACATCTTGAGCGTGAAGAAGAGGGAGAGGATCAGAGAAGGGGACATGGAGATGGAGAAAGAGGCAGGGCTTCATCGTGGATTATTTGCAGTTCATCAAACACCTTTGATCATGGTCTATTTATAGACCTATGCACGGCCCTGGAGTCCTAGGGATTTAAGCAACCAGTTTGCTTAAAAAAGAACTCCTCCCTTAATCCCATGCCTACACCGGATTTCCTCTTTAATTTGTCATACAAATACCAAGGAAAATTGGTGCCATTTAATTTGGATAATAGTCTAGGCGCAGAGATAGAATTATCTCTAGTAGTTTGAACAATTCAAACCTCCTCTACCCTTATCCACTAAGGGCACACACCATAAGGGGGCATGCACCCTCTTTCTTTACATGAAAACCATATAGGCACATGTGTCCTCAAATAATTTCTAGGAGGGTGTGCACCCTCTTTCTTTATGTGAAAACCATATAGGGACGTGCACCCTCTTTCTTTACGTGAAAACCATATAGGGGCATGCGCCATTAGATAATCTCTAGGGAGCGCATGCCTCTTCCCTCATTTCCAGCAAAAATGGGGTCAAAAAGGTTTTGTCTAAATTTCATTTCATGATTTTAGGACAAGCCCTGATCTCATCAAGACAAGCCTTGTTTTGACCAGAACAAGCCCTGTTCTAACTAGGACAAGCCTATTCTGACTAGGACAAGCTCCAGTCAGACCAGGACAAATCCATATAGGATTTTTGAATGAGCCAAATCTAATTTGACTCAGTTAAGATGAACCAAAAGGTCAATAGAAGAAGAATGTTAGGCTCAATCATGTGCTTGCACGATTTTCTTGAACCTAATTGGATGTAATTCAAATCAATCAAACTAGGTTAGCATAATTGATGACATCTAGATCCAAACCCTTGTTTGTGTGATCTAGTTAGGTTCGGTTCTATATGGTAATGAGACATATCGTGATCTCCATCATCGACATCATCGAAATACCTTTCGATGGATTAGAACTTTTTTGATTCACCCAATTAGAATCATCGATCATCAAGACAATTCTAATTGATCTCAAGATCCAATAGTGACACCAAGCAGTATATGGTAGCAATCCATCAGAACTTAAATCGAACCTCTCAGTGTAGCTACCTATGTGATTGTGTTCCTCTATCATGAGCCCCAATAGGATTAGGGTTAAGGTGAACTCGTCAAACCCAACATCCATCATTTGAATAAATTATTTGATTCGAGTGTAATGTGAAACCCTTATAGAAACTCATTTCTATTAATTCACACTGCCATGACCATGGGCTTAAGGACTCAATCTTATGATCATCATACGACTGATCCTCTACCGAGATTGATAGATCTCTTATTGGTGTGATCCAATTCCTATAATGAATATGCTATAGCCAACATACACCTCAGGATTCTGAATGGCTAGAAATCTAAGTTATGGTGTAGCCAAACTATAACACACACAAAGTGAACTGCCGATGCATCTCAGGTTAAAAAATCAAACACACAACTATAGCATCGAGCTAGTCATCAACGAGAAGATAGACTCTCTTATCAGTACTCGAGGTGGTCACGCTCGGTGCCCTCATTCTCAATGAGTATCTGTACTCTTGTTTCGATATCTCCACGCCATAGACTCAAAACTCATTTATCCAAAGAAAGTGATTGTACACCAATCTTTCAGATCGATTATCATCCTCATGATGATCCTATGATCGGAAGCAATTTATGAGTTAATTATGATAACACATGCCTTAAATTTTTAACTCTTGATAATATGAGTTATCATGCCTATTAACTCAAAGGATGTATCACAGATACTTTAAATATGTAATGTGATAGAAAATAACATTTTTATTAATTTTAGTCAAAATTATAAAAATGCTCCTAGAAAGTATTTTACAAAATGTCAGCCAATCTAGCTTCTAGGGCTCACATCTAACAAACTCCCACTTGACCTAAGACCAATTTGCTACAAATCTAAGTCTCATCTTCTTAAGGTGGGCTTCGATCTTCTGCTAGCTCAACGATTTCGTAAGTGGGTCAGCCGCATTCTCTATGGTATCTCCTCTCTTGACCTTAACGTATTCCTTATTAAGGTAATCACGAATGAGATGATACTACCGCTCAATGCGCTTAGACTTCTGGTGAGATCTCGACTCCTTAGCTAGGGCTACGGCGCCATTGTTATGATAGTATAGAGGGATGACATTTGATGGCATTACTTCAAGCTCTAAAGTGAACTTCTTGAATCAGAATGCCTCCTTAATAGCTTTAAAGGCAGCGATATATTCTGCATCCATGGTGGAGTTTGCTATCATGGTCTACTTGGATCTCCTCTAGCTTATAGCACCATCATTGCATAAGAATAGATTACCAAATATTGACTTTTGATCATCTATGTTAGACATAAAGTCTGAGTCTGTATACCCCTAGACTTGGAGTTCTCCATTACTAAAGAATAGAAATATATCCTTTGTCCTTCTCAAGTACGTAAGGATACATTTCAAAAAAGTCAAATGCTCTTCACCTAAATTCGACCAATACCTACTTGTGACACTCATAGCATGAGCAATATTAGGTCGTGTACATAACATGGTGTACATGAGGCTTCCTATTGCTGAAGTATAAAGGATCTTGCTCATGCATTCAATCTTCTCATGTGTGTTAGGGCACATCTTTTTGGAGAGATGAATGCCATGTCTAAAGGATACTTGTCTCCTCTTAGAGTTTTTCATGCTGAACCACTTCAGCACCTCCTCTATGTACATCTTCTGTGAGAGACCCAGCATCCTCTTCGCTCTATCCATATAGATCTTAATTTCTAAAATAAAGGATGCTTCTTTTAGGGCTTTCATAAAAAACTCTTTCGATAATCATACTTTGACCAAAGTTAACATGAAAATATCATTCCTAATTAGGAGGATGTCATCCACGTATAGTACGAGAAAGACAATAGTACTTCCACTGATCTTTTTGAAAATACATGGCTCCTCATTATTGATGAAATCGAGTAATTTTATTATGTCATTAAAATGAGCATTCCATCTTCGAGATGCTTGCTTTAGTCCATAAATGGACCTTTGTAGCTTGTAGACCTTGTGATCACCATCGCCGGATGTGAAACCAAGCAGCTATTTCATATAGATATCTTCCTCAAGATATCCATTTAAGAATGTCATTTTCATATCCATCGATCATATTTCGTAATCAAAATAGGCTGCAATTGCTAGCAACGTGCGGATGGATTTAAGCATGGCTACTGGCGAGAAGGTATCCTGATAGTCAATGCTTTTACACTAACTATATCCTTTCGCCATTAATCTAGTTTTGAATATCTTCATATTTTCATCTACACCTATCTTTCTCTTGAAGATTCATTTACACTCAATAGGTATTATACCTTCAGGTAGATCTACCAAGGTCTAAACTTGGTTCAAATGCATTGAGTCAATCTCTAACTTCATTGCCTCTCACCATTATTTAGAGTCAATATCTGATATCATCTCATCACAGATTTTGGGATATCACCAAGAATCCCATTTTCTGTGAGGAATATTTTTACTATATCCTCTAAAATCATACCTAAATACCTCTCAGGAGGATGGAAAATTCTAGTTGATCTATAAGGTGTAGGATGTAGTGTATGGATTGGCTCAAACTGACATGGCTTCTCAGGTTTCTCAGCTCGTTGCTCTTGGGAGACTTTCTCCTCGAGCCTGATCTACCTTCTGATGCCACTATCTTGAATAAACTATTTTCAAAAAAAATGGCATGTTGACTCACAATCATATTATTATCTTTCAGAAGATAGAAATAATATCCTAATCACTTTTTAGGATATCTGATAAATCAAGCTCTAAGGAACCTAGACTCTAACTTGTCTGCCTGCTATCTCTTAACATAGGCTGGAAAACCCCAAATTCTGAGATGACTCAAACTTGATTTCTTACCATGCCATTGAAGGAAAAAGCCTTATTTTTTAGGTTAGATTCGTTCATATCTGATTGGATCAAGAAGGATATTTCAAAAAAAAAAATTCTGAGATTCTAATCAGATTTGAGACTCCTCAGATCTGATTTTATTGATCCAATAAAAAAATAATAAAAATTAAATCTAATTTAATTATATCTTTATTTTGGATAATCTAATTATCCTGTGATGATCTCAATGTTTGCTTGAGGTTCTGGATGTAGCCATGCAAGCGTCTGATCTCTACTGATATCCACTCAGGTAGGATCTAGAGATCTTCTCTTTCTCAAGCAATCCTCCAAAAATTAAATCTAGATCTGATTTTAAAGGTCTTCAAAATTTCTTTTGAAGAACAGCCATTGTCTCTTGCAGCAGTGCTGTCTTTTTTCTTTCTTGGTGCCTTTCACTTGCTTGGATCGCACCTTACACTTGCCCAAATGCCCTTGGGTGTGGAGAGGAAAAAGAGGACCAGAGGGTGGCATAGGCTAAAGGTAGAAGCATTAAATTCTAGGTGCAGATAGGGTTTATATAAACCCTACTGCAACATGCAGTGCCACATCATCCCGGCCAATCATGGC
>QRFJ01003669.1:33874-62021 GCA_006176705.1 Cocos nucifera
GAAGGAATTGACTATTAGGATACCTTTTCGCCAGTAGCCATGCTAAAATCCATCCATACATTGCTTGCTATTGTAGCCTATTTTGATTATGAAATATGACAAATGGATGTGAAAATGACATTCTTAAATGGATACCCTGAGAAAGATATCTATATAGAACAGCTGTTAGGTTTCACATCCATTGATATAGATCACAAAGTATGCAAGCTACAAAGGTCCATATATGGACTTAAGCAAGCATCTCAGAGCTGGAATACTCATTTTAATGATATGATTAAATTATTTAGTTTCATCAAGAATGAGGAGAAACCATGTCTTCTCAAAAAAGTTAGTGGGAGCATTATTGTCTTCCTCATACTATACGTGGATGATATCCTCCTTATTGGAAATGATATTTTCATGTTGACCATAGTTAAAATATGGTTATCTAAAGAATTCTCCAAGAAAGACCTAGGAGAAGCATTCTTCATTCTAGAAATTAAGGTCAATAGAGATAGATCGAATAGAATGCTAGATCTTTCACAGAAGATGTACATAGAGGAAGTGCTAAAGAGGTTTAGCATGAAAAACTCTAAGAGAGGATTGGTACCCTTCAGACATGGCATTCATCTCTCCAAGAAAATATGTCCAAACACACCTGAGGAGATTGAACGCATGAGCAAGATCCCTTATGCTTCAGCAATAGGAAGCCTCATACATGCCATGTTATGTACACGACCTAATATAGCCCATGCTGTGAGTGTCACGAGCAGATATCAGTCAAATTCAGATGAAGAATACTGAACTTTTGTGAAATGTATCCTTAAGTACATGAGAAGAACTAAGGATATGTTGTTGATTTTTGGTAATGGAGAACTCCAAGTCCAAGGGTATATAGACTCAAATTTTATGTCCGATATAGATGATCGAAAGTCGACATCCAGGAGTTTGTTTGTGTGTAATGATGGTGTTGTCAGTTGAAAGTGTTTCAAGCAGACAGTGATAGCAGATTTCACCATGGAAGTAGAGTACATTGCTGCATTAGAAGCTGTGAAGAAGGCATTCTAGTGCAAGAAATTTGCTGTAGAGATTGGAGTGATACCATTAGATGCCATTCTTCTGTACTGTGATAATAATGGCACCATAGCCCTTGCTAAGGAGTCAAGGTCTCACCAAAAAATTCAAGTACATCGAGCGGTGATACCACCTCATCTACAATTATCTCGAAAAATGGTTATGTCGAGGTCAAGAGAGTCGACTCTGCAGATAATGCGGCAAACCTACTTACAAAGCTGTTGGGTCAGCAGAAGATCGAAGCCCACCTTGAGAAGATGGGACTTAGATTTGTAGCCAATTGGCTTTAGGTCAAGTGGAAGTTTGTTAGATATGTGTGCCCTAGAAGCCAGATTGGCTGACACTTATAATACACTTCTAAGGATAAAATTATAATTTTGACTATAAATAATAAAATAGATTATTTTCTATCATAGTGTATATTTGAAAGTGTCTGTGATACATCCCTTGAGTTAATGGTAATGATAGTTCATATTTTCAAGAGTTGAAAATTTAAGACAAGAATTTTCATTATTAACTCATAAAATGCTCCCGACCATAGGATCATCATGAGGATGGTGATTGATCCAGAAGGTTGGTGTACAATCACTTCTTTAGGGTAGATGAGTCTTGAGTCTATGGTGTAGAGACATCAGAGCGAGAGTACATGTACTCGTTAGAGAACGAGGGCACTGAGCGTGACCATCTCGAGCAGTCATAAGGAAGTCCACCTTCTTGTCGATGACTGGCTCGAAGCTACAGTGGTGTGTCTGGTACTTTGACCTGAGGTACATCGAATAGTTCGCCTTAAGGGTGTTATAGTTTGACTACACCATAACTCGATCTCCTAGCCAATCAAAATCTTGAGGTGTATATTGGCTATACCATGTTCATTGTAGGAATTGGATTGCACTAATAGAGGATCTATCTACCTCGGTAGATGAGGAGCAGCCCTATGATGATCATGAGAATCAAGTCCATAAGCCCATGGCCATGGTAGAGTGAAATAATAGAAAGAGTTTCTATTAGGGTTTTCACATTGGACTTGAATCGAATGATTAATTCATATGATGGAAATTAGGGTTTGATGAGATCACCTTAACCCTAATTTGGTCGGAGCTCAAGATAAAGAAACTTAATCACACAGATAACTGCACTAAGAGGTTCACTTTCTATTTTGATGGATTGCCACCATATGCTGCTAGGTGTCACTGGTGGATTTTGGGAATAATTAGAATGATTTGGATGATCGATCATACTAGTTGTTTGAATCAGAAAAAATTTGATCCATCGAAAGATATTTCGATGATGTCAATGATAGAGATCGTGACATATCCCATTACCATACAAAACTGAATCTAACTGGGTCACACAAATAAGGGTTTGGATCTGGATATCATCAATTGGACTAATCCAATTCAATTAATTTAAATAAGATTCAATTAGGTTCAAGAAAATCATGCTAGCACACGATTTAGCCTAATGTTCTTCTTTAATAATCATTAAAGCTTATCTCGACTAAGCAAAATGTGCTTGGGCTCACTCAAGAACCTTTACTTGGTCTGATTGAAGCTTGTCCAGATCAAAAAAGAATTGTTTTAATTTATGAGATAAATTTGAGACAACACCTACCATTTTCGGTCACCTACTAATTCCTATTTTCGGACATTGGTCAAATGTTGACCCTGGATACTTGGACATCTGCCCATGTGTCATGCGCCTATAGGAGAGTACCTGTGGCATTGTCTCCTTGCTAAAATGCAGGCAGGAAGAGGGTGCACGCCTCCCTAGGCATGCACCCCATGAGGATAAAGATGGAGTCCCATACAGATGGGACTCCAGTGTTCCTTCAGGGATTAAACTCTGTGGCGCCAAGAAGTCTTGTTTGACCCAATCTTGGCACCACCTTAGGAGGGTTTTGAGGGTCTCTCATCTGATTCGATCAGATGATGTCATCCCATTAATTAGATTTAGATCTGATTGCACAAAGGGCCATGATTGGTCGGGATGATGTGGCACTACATGTTGCAGTAGGGTTTATATAAATCCTATCTGCACCTAGAATTTAATGCTTCTGCCTTTAGCCTATGCCACCCTCTGGTCCTCTCTTTCCTCTCCACACCCAAGGGTATTTGGGCATGAGTAAGGTGCGATCCAAGCAAGTGAAAGGCACCAAGAAAGAAAAAAGACAGCACTG
Source organism: Cocos nucifera (assembly GCA_006176705.1). NCBI lineage: Eukaryota > Viridiplantae > Streptophyta > Magnoliopsida > Arecales > Arecaceae > Cocos > Cocos nucifera. Next base: position 37,104 of record QRFJ01003669.1, read on the forward strand.
CTGCAAGAGACAATGGCTGTTCTTCAAAAGAAATTTTGAAGACTTTTAAAATCAGATCTAGATCTAATTTTTGGAGGATTGCTTGAAAAAGAGAAGATCTCTAGATCCTACCTGAGTGGATATCAGTAGAGATTAGATGCTTGCGTGGCTACATCCAGAACCTCAAGCAAACATTGAGATCATCACAGGATAATTGGATTATCCAAAATAAAGATATAATTAAATTAGATTTAATTTTTATTATTTTTTTTATTAGATGAATAAAATTAGATTTGAGGAGTCTCAAATCTGATTAGGATCTCAGAATTTTTTTTTTGAAATATCCTTCTTGATCCAATCAGATATGAACGAATCTGACCTAAAAAATAAGGCTTTTTCCTTCAATGGCATGGTAAGAAATCAAGTTTGAGTCATCTCAGAATTTGAGGTTATCCAGCCTATGTTAAGACATAGCAGGCAGATAAGTTAGAGTCTAGGTTCCTTAGAGCTTGATTTATCATATATCCTAAAAAGTGATTAGGATATTATTTCTATCTTCTGAAAGATAATAATATGATTGTGAGTCAACATGCCATTTTTCTTGAAAATACTTTATTCAAGATAGTGGCATCAGAAGATAGATCAGACTCGAGGAGAAAGTCTCCGAAGAGCAACGAGCTGAGAAACCTGAGAAGCCATGTCAGTTTGAGCCAATCCATACACTACATCCTACACCTTATAGATCAACTAGAATTTTCCATCCTCCTGAGAGGTATTTAGGTATGATTTTAGAGGATATAGTAAAAATATTTCTCACAAAAAATGGGATTCTTGGTGATATCCCAAAATCTATGACGAGATGATATCAGATATTGACTCTAAAAAATGGTGAGAGGCAATGAAGTTAGAGATTGACTCAATGCGTTTGAACCAAGTTTAGACCTTGGTGGATCTACCTGAAGGTATAATACCTATTGAGTGTAAATGAATCTTCAAGAGAAAGATAGGTGTAGATGAAAATATGAAGATATTCAAGACTAGATTAATGGCGAAAGGATATAGTCAGTGTGAAAGCATTGACTATCAGGATACTTTCTCGCTAGTAGCCATGCTTAAATCCATCCACACGTTGCTAGCAATTGCAGCCTATTTTGATTATGAAATATGATCGATGGATGTGAAAATGACATTCTTAAATGGATATCTTGAGGAAGATATCTATATGAAATAGTTGCTTGGTTTCACATTCGACGATGGTGATCACAAGGTCTACAAGCTACAAAGGTCCATTTATGGACTAAAGCAAGCATCTCAAAGCTGGAATGCTCATTTTAATGATGTAATAAAATTACTCGATTTCATCAATAATGAGGAGGAGCCATGTATTTTCAAAAAGATCAGTGGAAGTACTATTGTCTTTCTCGTACTATACGTGGATGACATCCTCCTAATTGGGAATGATATTTTCATGTTAACTTTGGTCAAAGTATGATTATCGAAAGAGTTTTTTATGAAAGACCTAGAAGAAGCATCCTTTATTTTAGAAATTAAGATCTATATGGATAGAGCGAAGAGGATGCTGGGTCTCTCACAGAAGATGTACATAAAGGAGGTGCTGAAGAGGTTCAGCATGAAAAACTCTAAGAGGGGACTAGTATCCTTTAGACATGGCATTCATCTCTCCAAAAAGATGTGCCCCAACACACATGAGAAGATTGAATGCATGAGCAAGATCCTTTATGCTTCAGCAATAGGAAGCCTCATGTACACCATGTTATGTACACGACCTAATATTGCTCATGCTATGAGTGTCACAAGTAGGTATTGGTCGAATTTAGGTGAAGAGCATTTGACTTTTGTGAAATGTATCCTTACGTACTTGAGAAGGACAAAGGATATATTTCTATTCTTTGGTAATGGAGAACTCCAAGTCTAGGGGTATACAGACTCAGACTTTATGTCTAACATAGATGATCAAAAGTCGATATTTGGTAATCTATTCTTGTGCAATGATGGTGCTATAAGCTAGAAGAGATCCAAGTAGACCGTGATAGCAAACTCCACCATGGAAGCAGAATATATCGCTGCCTTTAAAGCTATTAAGGAGGCATTCTGATTCAAGAAGTTCACTTTAGAGCTTGAAGTAATGCCATCAGATGTCGTCCCTCTATACTATCACAACAATGGCGCCGTAGCCCTAGCTAAGGAGTCGAGATCTCACCAGAAGTCTAAGCACATTGAAAGGCAGTATCATCTCATTTGTGATTACCTTAAGAAGGAATACGTTAAGGTCAAGAGAGGCGATACCATAGAGAATGCGGTTGACCTACTTACAAAACCATTGAGCTAGCAGCAGATCGAAGCCCACCTTAAGAAGATGAGACTTAGATTTGTAGCAAATTGGTCTTAGGTCAAGTGGGAGTTTGTTAGATGTGTGCCCTAGAAGCTAGATTGGCTGACATTTTGTAAAATACTTTCTAGGAGCATTTTTATAATTTTGACTAAAATTAATAAAAGTATTATTTTCTATCACATTACATATTTAAAGTATCTGTGATACATCCTTTGAGTTAATAGGCATGATAACTCATATTATCAAGAGTTAAAAATTTAAGGCATGTGTTATCATAATTAACTCATAAATTGCTTTCGATCATAGGATCATCATGAGGATGATAATCGATCTGAAAGATTGGTGTATGATCACTTTCTTTGGATAAATGTGTCTTGAGTCTATGGTGTGGAGATATTGGAACAAGAGTATAGATACTCATTGAGAATGAGGGCACCGAGCGTGACCACCTCGAGTACTGATAAGAGAGTCTATCTTCTCGTTGATGACTAGCTCAATGCTGTAGTTGTGTGTTTGATTTTTTAACCTGAGATGCATCGGCAGTTCACTTTGTGTGTGTTATAGTTTGGCTACACCATAACTTAGATTTCTAGCCATTCAGAATCCTGAGGTGTATGTTGGCTATAGCATGTTCATTATAGGAATTGGATCACACCAATAAGAGATCTATCAATCTCGGTAGAGGAGCAGTTCTATGATGATCATAAGATTGAGTCCTTAAGCCCATGGTCATGGCAGTGTGAATTAATAAAAATGAGTTTCTATAAGGGTTTCACATTAGACTCGAATCAAATAATTTATTCATATGATGGATGTTGGGTTTGATGAGTTCACCTTAACCCTAATCCTATCGGGGCTCATGATAGAGGAATACAATCACATAGGTAGCTACACTGAGAGGTTCGATTTAAGTTCTGATGGATTGCTACCATATACTGCTTGGTGTCACTATTGGATCTTGGGATCAATTAGAATTATCTTGATGATCGATGATTCTAATTGGGTGAATCAAAAAAGTTCTAATCCATCGAAAAGTATTTCGATGATGTCGATGATGGAGATCACGATATGTCTCATTACCATATAGAACTGAACCTAACTGGACCACACAAACAAGGGTTTGGATCTGGATGTCATCAATTATGCTAACCTAGTTCGATTGATTTGAATTACATCCAATTAGGTTCAAGAAAATCATGCAAGCACATGATTGAGCCTAACATTCTTCTTCTATTGACCTTTTGGTTCATCTTAACTGAGTCAAATTAGATTTGGCTCATTCAAAAATCCTATATGGATTTGTCCTGGTTTGACTGGACCTTGTCCCAGTTAGAATAGGCTTGTCCTAGTTAGAACAGGGCTTGTTCTGGTCAAAACAAGGCTTGTCTTGATGAGATCAGGGCTTTGTCCTAAAATCATGAAATGAAATTTAGACAAAACCTTTTTGACCCCATTTTTGCTGGAAATTGAGGGAAGAGGCATGCGCTCCCTAGAGATTATCTAATGGCGCATGCCCCTATATGGTTTTCACGTAAAGAAAGAGGGTGCAAGTCCCTATATGGTTTTCACATAAAGAAAGAGGGTGCACGCCCTCCTAGAAATTATTTGAGGGCACATGTGCCTATATGGTTTTCATGTAAAGAAAGAGGGTGCATGCCCCCTTATGGTGTGTGCCCTTAGTGGATAAGGGTAGAGGAGGTTTGAATTGTTCAAACTACTAGAGATAATTCTATCTCTGCGCCTAGACTATTATCCAAATTAAATGGCACCAATTTTCCTTGGTATTTGTATGACAAATTAAAGAGGAAATCTTGGTGTAGGCATGGGATTAAGGGAGGAGTTCCTTTTTTAAGCAAACTTGTTGCTTAAATCCCTAGGACTCCAGGGCCGTGCATAGGTCTATAAATAGACCATGATCAAAGGTGTTTGATGAACTGCAAATAATCCACGATGAAGCCCTGCCTCTTTCTCCATCTCCATGTCCCCCTTCTCTGATCCTCTCCCTCTTCTTCACGCTCAAGATGTTGGGCGAAAATCAGATTCAAAAGTTGAGTGCTACTACTGCGAAGAACATGTCAAGACAATCTCGATCATGAGGCGAATCGTGCTGCTATCGAAGATTCGATCTAAGGTGAATCAGAAAAGATTCCAGATCTGATCTTTGGAGATCAAATTCCAAAAGAAAAAGACCTCTAAAACTAATCTGAGTGGACTTCAGGTAGAGGCCAGGTGCATGCGCGGCTAAGATCTGGAGCCTCAAACTACATCAGATCATCGATAGTGTAAAAGATTTACTCAAAACAGGTAACATTAGATGTTTTAATTTAATTTTAATTTTAGTTTTCATTATTAGATCATTCCTATCAGATTTGAGAATGCTTAGATCAAATCAAATTATTAGGAAAAATTTTGAAATTTTCACTTCAGATCAGATCGATCCTATGATAGAAAAACTAGGTTTTCCTTCATATCGTAGACCTAAATGAATCAGTGCTTGACATGCCACCTAAAATTCCAAAAACACACCTATGAGCTGCGTGACTAATTGTGTGGACCCTTTAAGGTTCCATGCCTTCCATGTTGGAATCAGTCCATGGTAGACCACGTATTATTTTGATGTCAGGGTGACGTCATCTAGAGGGGGAATGGGCTGTGGGCGAGCTGGCTTCACCCGCATGTGTGGGCTTTGGGCTTGCACTGGCTGGCAGGGATTGGGCTGAGCTTTTGAGTGAACTGGCTGAGCCAAACTGGCCCTACCAGTTTGCTCATTATTTTTTTCTTTTTTTCTTTAAATATTCATATCAAATCCATTTTAAATCAAATTTGCTCCAAATTTACTTCATTTTGACTAGGAAAATGAGCTCTTTTTATTGATGAACATATTTCCTAAAAAATAAATAAAAGTATAAATTTTTTAAAAATAAAAATAAATTAATTTATAAATTAATATTTTTATTAGTGTATTTATGATAATTATCATCTGTTATCAACAGAAGGGAATTGGAGGAGTTACTGTTAAGAAGGTTGACCGATGCACAAGATTTGAGGGTCGACCTTCTAGAATCATCTTTGACTAGGAAATCAACTCGGTAGTGGTTCATACTTGGGCGTCGCTACTACAGATGGTGTTATATCAAGGTCGGACATTACACTGGACTTCGATGGGGGCTATTTTTCTCCCAACGCTTGTCCTCCTACTTCCAAGTTTGAAGTTCAGACAAAGAAAGTACCAAAATTTGAGACCGTTGAAGTCCTTTCTAGCTTTTTGCCTTTGGAAGATGAAAAGTTTTGGTTCATTCACTAGCACGAAAACTTCTTTATTATTGAATGACTTGAAATGACCTCGACCTCCAAAATTCCCCCAGTAAGGACCTCGAACGTACGATGCCATAAAAATTTTGTCAGACGTCCGTTGCTGCCATGATGGGAAGGACATGCAGAAGAACAGGGTTTAGCAACATTGATTTGCAATCATAACTACCTTGAACTCTGTCCGACTATTTAAACATTCTTCCCTTCTTCTTCTCCCATTCTGGTTCTTCTTCTTTCTTCTTCGCCTTTCATCTTCTTCAAGCCCAAGATGTCCTGTCTCATTTCTTCTATGAATCCCACTAGTTTTTGATGCCTACTCCATCTTTCCTTCATCATTCCAATAGTACCACCAAGCTCTTCATCTAATCTAGGTTAGCATTTTGACTCTTCTCTTATATTCCCTTATCTTTCATTTTTTATTCTTCAGGAGCTTTTTTTGGAGAGGGTTAGTCATTCTTTCCTATTTTCTCAAAAATTTCATTGCAAATTTCTTCTAAATTTTGGTGTATTTTTCCAATTTTGTTTGATCCAAAATAACTTCTGAAGTTTCATGGTCCACCAGTTCTAGGAGTCCATCCAAACCTGAGCTCTCCTAACCTTGGCCCTAGGAATGAAACTAAGCCTTAGGGAGGTAGCTCATCTAGGTTTCATTCTAGAAACTATTTCATTATTCTTTTTCTCTCGAAGATCTATCTTTAATCAAAAGTTCAATACGGAAATCCCTTCAGAAATATGAACTGAAAGCTTCCTGAACCGAGCAGGCTGAGCTTGCACCCCTCCCTTAGGTTCATTTCTATTTATACTTGAAAGCTTTTCCATGCCAGACTGAGGCTTCCCCTTCTTTCTTTCATTGTCATCCTTTTTTGCTTTTTAGCCATATCTCCTTGCCTCGATTGTTCCAAACTCTTTTAGGATTTATTATGAAATTTCTTATCCTCTATCTTTTAGTCCAGATCCGTCCTATAGTTTTTTTGTTCCAAACTTTTTTACTTTCAAGTTCTATCCTTCAACTAAGGACTTGGTGGTACTTATCCCTCTAGTTCGATAAGAAAAGGATTGCTTAAACATGCCTCTTCCTTCTATTTATAATTGGAAGGGGAAGTTCTTTTTTGTTTCCTATCCCTCCGTAGAGTTAGGTCTTCTTCCATGGGTCAATTGAGGGATTTGGTCCATAGAGCCCTCCAGGGCTAGAAAGAGAGGACCTCGACTCTACCAGCAAATTGAGAAACTATAAAGCTTCTCCACTTGTCCAAACTAGTTGATAATCAAATCCTTATACAACCTTGGCCTGAGCCGTTCAATCCCAAAGGTATACATTTATATATTCTTTTGTTCTTTTTATTTTTTTTCCTAACCTCGGCTTACTTGCTATTGTAGAAATGACTTCCAAAGAATTGGAGATGTTGTCCAAGGGACTTTGGGCCCAAAAGAGAAAGAGGGGTACATTTAGGAAGGGCATCGAAGTGAGCAAGGGTTGGAGGCCTAAGCTCGGCCACCCCCACCCAAGTGGCCTCTGCTTTTAGAGGTGGCAGTGCCTCCATCGATTTTGACTCCATCTCCCATGACCATTGCTCCTACGTCTCTTGAAAAGAAAAAGGAGGCCAAGAATAGGAGAAAGAAGATGGTCACTATGAAGGCTCAGAGAAAGTCTGAACAACTCTGGCAGTGACAGCGCCGACCTGGGCCATGGTTCACTTGATAACTGGAAAATTATCCAGCTTCTTATGGAGGGGTGCATCCTCCCAAATATAATTGAGAGAATGCTTTAGATAGATGATAAGCAGAAGGATGAGAGATGCCTTTGGGGCCTTCCTTAGAGGTAACTGCTTCTCTCTTTAATCTGAAATACATGTGCACTCTTAATAGTAACTCACATTTTGTTGTTTGCAGCTGGGGCACCAACTCTTCACAAATGTAAAGGCGATCAAACCTCCAAAAGACTAAGGTCATGAAGGTAGTGGAGGCAGCCCAAGAATACAAGGCCGAAGTAGACCATTCTTTCGGTTGAGATTGGGCATCTTCAAGAGGCACTCAAGAGGAAGGAATAAGGCCTCGATAGGGTTGAAGGCTGCACACTGACCTCAGAGGAGGAGAAGAGGAAGAAAGCCGAGGTCAAGATCATAGAAGAAAGGAGGTGAGTCATTGAGGCTATGGAGCAAGCCATTTCTTCCTTCAAAACTTTAGAGGAATAAAAAAACATCAGGGTGGCATTCGCCAAGGAAGCCTTCAACAAAGGGTTCAAACTTTGCCAGAAAAAGATTGCTAAGAGGTTTCCTAAGTTGGACTTCGACTTCCTGGCAGAGGTATCTTCTGAAGATGAGGCAAAGCCTCCTATGGTCAGAGCTAATCTTCTAGATGCTAAGCCTACTACTATCGAACCCGCTCCTACACCTATTGAGGAGCTGGCATCTACTGAGACCACATCGAGCTTTTCTACTGCTCCACCTTCAGAGGTCTGAGACCTCTTATCATTATACCTTTTTTTTTCTTTCTCACTCCATGTACTTAAATGTTTCAATTAATGAAATTAAGTTTTCTATTTTGTCATATCTCTGTGTTGTGATATGCTTATACATCGAGTGCAATCTTTGGCCAAAGCGGCACCACTATCTCAGGGTATTCCCCTAAATGCCCATCTTAGAAATTTGAGGAAGTTCATCAAGTTAGCAAAAAGTTGAAGAAAACTGAAGATGAGCTCCAAAAATCCAAGAAAAACTATGTAGAGTTCGTAGTCATGATCAACCATCTTAACCAGGCTTCCAAACAAACTTTTAAAGAATACACTACCAAGAAATACCATTTGAGTGAAGAGCTTGAGGAGACTAAGAAACGTGCACTAGTGAAAAATCTTGGGCTTTAACCACAAAAGTTAGTTCCCTTTGAAGTCGAGCTTAGAGCAGCGAAAGAGAAGATTCTGCTACTGGAGAGGAGCTCGACATGGTCCACCGATCGAGAAGAGTATGGCTTAGATTGGTCCAAAAGGTTCTCCAAGCTTCAAAGTTAGTTGCCCATGATCGAAGGATTCATACAATACCTATAGGCTTGGCTAGGCATGATCAAATTATCCATCTTAAATGGAAACTTTGATTGACCGAAGAAGAAGTAACCTTGGCTTCGAAATTGATTAGCAGATAGGGCTCAAGCTGCCCCAGTGCAGATCCGAACGTGGTTGCTACTTTGAAAGAATATCCTTGGAGATCTTACTATAACATTCTAGAAGACCAGGAATAAGCTCCTTCAACTCAAAATCTAGATGACCTACCAGGAGAATATGGTGAAGGATGCTAAGGCCAAATCATTAATTTTATGGAAGAGATTGAGAGAAGCAGAAGATGACTTCTAAAGGTTTCCAAAAATTTACTTCATGAGAGCTTGGTGGCAAGGCGAGATCTCGAGGAGAAAGTAAATAACTTAAAGCACTGCCCTCTAATGATCGTAGCCGGTAGTTCGAAAGTTCCGAGTAGGACTTTGTTTCTGTTCTTTTCTCTCTATTTTTTTTTGAATGTAATCAGTCTCGAAGACCTTTATTTTTAATGAGCTTTGTTTCAATGAAATGATACTTCTCTTGATCATCCTTCACTATCTTGCTTTGATTTAGTACTTGTAGAATTTCTTGTTTCTGTGTCATGTCTCTAATGTTGGTGTTGTTTTAGAATGATAATTCTGGTTCGATGTCCCGTAGGCATGTCTCTCTTATTTATGAACAAGGATCCTCCAAACTTGTTTTGCATTTAGCTTTCTCCCATTTTAGAAATCAGGATTTTTCATGTCCTTCATAAGGATCTTCATCCATATCAAGACGAGGTCATCCTCCTATTCCTTATGTGTTTAACCTCCTGTTTAAGAATCAGGGGCCTTCAATCTCTTGTAATGGTCTTTGCCCATGTTAGGATGAGTTCTACCTCTTATTTCTGACATGGGGTGGCTTTTACCCTTATTAGGATGAGATCCACCTTCTCTTGTTCCTAATAAGATTGTCAGGGCACAAAAGGATCATTGAGAGGGCCTCTCCCCATTATCTCTTGTTTAAGAATTAGAGACCTTCAATCTTCCATAAGGATCTTCACTCCATATCAGGGATGAGGTCCGCCTTCTATTCCCATCATGGGATGGCTTTTATCTTTGTTAGGATGAGGTCCACCTTCTTTTCCTAGCAAGATTATCGGAACACAAAAGAGCCATTGAGAGGGTCTTTCCCCATTACCTCCTATTTAAGAATCAGAGGTCTTCACCCTAGTTAAAATGAGGTTAACCTCTTATTTAAGAACTGGAGGCCTTCATCCTTATTAAAATGAGATTAACCTCCTATTTAAGAATCGGAGGCCTTCATATACGACTTCATTTAAGAACGAAACTTGGCTTGGTTATTTTCTATCACAAATCAATTTGCACAAGAAGTGAGGATGTTAAGAATAAAGAACTTTTATTTAATTATGGTTATTGATAGTACATTCATAGATTTTTAGCATTTCAAGGTTGAGGTAGTGTAGCTCCTCCAAGCTCCTTTAAGCGGTACATTTTAGGCCAGATGACTTCCTCGACTTCATAAGGACCTTGCTAGTTTAAGGCTAGCTTTCCTTGATTTTGTGGCTGAGAAATCTCCATTTGTCGTAACACCAGATCTTCGACTTTGAATATTTTACTCTTGACTTTGGATATAATACCGAGCTACTTTCTGCTAGTAAGCTATCATCCAAATTTAGGCTCTCTCCTACTTTTCTTCCAATAAATCAAGATTTGTCCTGAGATCCTATGAATTGCTTTGTTCATCAAAACCTTCGACTAGTGCTGACGGAAGTCCAAGTTTGACTGGATGATGGCCTTGAAGAAAATTGTGTAGGATTCTAGGCATGCTTTTCAAACTTTTTTTGAATTTAAAATATAGTGAAAGAAAAAATTAATCTAATATTAATTTATGTATGCTATAATCGAACCATAAAATCCTACACAAGGATGTAGACATGTTATATATGTATTAGAAAATAAATGCACTTGATTAGAAAATCATATTTGCTGACTAACTCGTGTTCAGAACATGATACCTGAGTGCGGATAGTCAAACTCTACAATCTGAAACCACTAGAAAGAACTTTCTCACATCGCGATGCAGCTGCATGGTCGTCCAACCTCTACAGATAGTCCATATGGATTTCTTGATCCCGACTAGCTTCACTAGAGTGCTAGCTCCTCGTTGAAGCCTTCGATGGTCGATCCAATTGATCACCTTCTTCTGACCTCCTGGATGCTCCATAAGATTAGAAAATAAACTTTAGAGGATGATGAGGTGGTGTGAAGGATTTCATGATGATCGGGCACTCACAGTGCTTAATCTTTCCACCCGCATCCTAGGTCCAAACCCTAGGGACTCCCACACTCAAAACCCTAAAGTCTCTACTCTCAGGGTTGTTGTGACCAACAAATGTCCTCACCCCCAAGAGATCCTGACACCTTGCTCTATAATTTTTGAGAAACTCTTTCTCAGAAAGGGCTCACGCACATATTTAAAACTTCTTTTAAAATGTGTGTGAGTTAAAAGGAGAAAAAGAAGTGGTGCAAGAACTCTCCTTGTTGACTTTTCTCATGCCCAAAAGGTAGCATGGCTCATTGGTTTTCTCTCTCCAAAAATCCCTCACGCACTCTTAGATTTCTCATGCATGCCCACAAAAAGTCTAACATTTAAATGGGTGAGAGTCAATAAAAAAAATGCATGAGTTAAGGTAAGGGTTGGAGGTTGAATTTGTTTCAACCTCCCATCCAAATTCAAATTCAAATGACCCTTTATCCATTCCCAACACACAAACTAAGTGTATGATGTGCAGAAGGATTCTCCTTCTACACGCCCATGCCTAGTAACTCTTAGAAATATGTGCGACAAAGGGTGGATGGCATGGAGAAAGGATAATGATAAGAAGGTTGAATTTGTTTCAACCTCCAAACTACTTGAATTCAAAATTCAAGTAATTCAAATTTGATCCAACACTTGGACCAGGTCAAAGGGAGAATGAGAGGGGCATGCACAAGGTTCTCTAGCATGGGAAAACTGATCCAAATTCTGAATTTGTGTGGAGGGAGAGGGTGTGGTCAAATGTGATGGCGCAGGGAAATTCAAGTTTGAAAATTCAAACTTGTCCAAATTGGTTTTATCCAAACCCTTTTGTCCTAAACCAATTAGATAAGGATAAACCCAATCAAAAAAGGCTTAATCCAATCCAATTAAAATCTAATCAAATAAAATGTTAATTGAGTTTAGATCCTGATCAAATCAGGGACAAATCTTCTATAGCAATTAGGTCATCTCATAACCTAATGGGTTAAACCCAATCAAATCCAATTCAATCAGATTTGATTGAATCCTCATTGCTCAATCAAATTGAGCTAATTAATAATTTAATTGCTAATTAGTCCTCCAATAATATCAAAGTCTTAGTCCAGTGGGACTCGAGAAGTTATAGTCCCAGTCCAATGGGACTTTGATCATCGAGTCCCAGTCTAGTGGGACTGTTGACCATAGATTCTCAGACCATTGGGACTCTTGATCAGCCATTAGATCAGATAGAAACTTTTATTATGTATGACCGTATAGGTTCAAACCCTAAGCTGATAGCACAGAAATCAATTCCTATACTAATCGATGTGACTATTTAGTAATGGTACCCGATGTCCGGATAGGTTGAATAGTCACAATGCAATATCCATGGACCTATGGCATATGGTTATCATATAATTCATCCCCATGATCCAAATGCTCAAAAGATGACCTAGAATTTAATTACCAATCCTAAAAATTATTTATATTATATTTTAAATTTTAATATCCATCATATGGACTACCCCGACAAAGATTTTGCTAAATTGAAATATGGTGATGCATTTGCTTCAACATTTGGAGGGGTCAATCCCATCTTGACTCATGCACCAACTAAACAAGTAGTTGATTGCACCCAGAGACCATCCATCACTGAATTAGAAATTCAGATAGTTTGATACCAAAGTGCAGTGAGTTGCTTGCAAGTCATCATGGTGATCTCAAGTCTAAGGGACACTTATGCCTATATCCTTCACGAGCAACTCTTGATAGCAGAGAGCTCGATAACTAGATCATGTTCAATGAAATATATCCTTACATTTCACCTGCATGCTATACCAGTATCTCCATACTCCTTGGTTAAGGGGACAACCAACGTATATGGCACGTTACGACCTACACTCAATAAACATTATTGTCTTTGGTAACAATGCATCATTTGGTCACGAATAGGTTTAAGGACTAGGTGACAAATCCTCCTCTATCAAGTCTAAATAGTGCTAAGAACTTTATTATATAAGAGTTTATTATAGGAAGATGCACAAACATAATGAAATACTAGAATATTAATTTTATTCATTAATAATTCAAGTATAAATTACATTCAACTCAACCATTTATAACCTAGATGATTGACTTTAGGATATAATTTCTAACAACTCCCACTTAGACTAAAGCCATTCAAAATAGTATTGAATACCCATCTTTCATTTGTGATTATTAAACTCTTTGATTCTAAGGGTTTTAGTTAATGGGTCAGCCACATTCTCCTTTCCATTGATCTTCTGAAGCTTGATGTCATCTTGCTCCATAATCTCTTGTACAAGATGGTACTAATGTAGAATGTGCTTGGTGTATTGATGTGCCTTTAGCTCCTTTGCTTGAGCTATGGCTCTAGTGCTATCACCATAAAGCAAAACCAAACCATCCAAGAAGGATGCCACTCCTAGCTCATCAATGAACTTTCATAGCTACATAGCTTCCTTCGCAACATCGGATATCGTAACATACTCCATTTTGCACATAGAATCGGCCATAGTGTGCTTCTTGAAACTTTTCTAGCAGACCGCTCCACCATTTAGGATAAATACATAACCTGACATACTCTTGCAATCATCATGATCTAATTAAAAACTAGAATCAGTATATCCTATACGTTTTAAGTCAGCATCTCCATAAATGAGCCGCTGGTCCTTAGTATTCCTTAAATACTTTTGGATTGTCTTTACAACCTTCTAATGATTCTCATCTGGATCAGACTAGTACCTACTCACTACTTCTAGTGAGTATGCCACATCCAGTCTTGTACACGTTATGGCATACATAATAGAACTTACTATCAAAGCATGTGGTATTCAACTCACACGCTCTCTCACTTGAGGAGTTGTTGGACAATCCCTCTTTAAGAGAGTAATTTCATGGCCTATCGAGAGATAGCCTTTCTTGAAATTTGCCATGCTAAATTATTTCAGCATGATATTGATGTACGTGGACTAGGATAACCCAAGTAATTTTTTAGATCTATCTCTATAGATCTTCATCCCAAGGATGTCGGAAGCTTCTTCCAAGTCCTTCATGGAGAATTGAGATGACAGCCAAACATTTTTTCTTGTAATACAGGGATGTCATTCTTAATTAAGTGAATATCATCCACATATAATACAAGAAATATAACTATAGAATTATTAGCCCATTTATACATGTAGTGTTCTTCTCTATTTTTAATGAAGCCATACGTTCTGATCGTCTTATTAAAATGCATGTTCCAATTTCGAGATGCCTGCTTCAATCCACAGATGGATCTCTAAAGCTTGCATACCTTGGACTCATCTGTGGAAGTGAAACTTTCAAGCTGTATCATATATACCTCTTCATCCAGCTCTCCATTTAGGAAAGCTGTCTTCACATCCATTTGTCAGATCTCATAGTCTAGGTATGCTGCAATCACAAGCATAATCCAAATGGACTTAAGCATTGCTACCAGAGAAAATGTCTTATCATAGTCAATACCATAACACTGAGATATCCTTTGGCAACCAAACAGGCTTTGTAGGTCTCCACCTTCCCATCTGCACTCTTTTTCCTTTTGAAAATTCACTTACACCTAATGAATTTTACCCCTTCAGGTGGATCAACCAATGTCCGTACTTTATTGACCTTCATGGACTTCATTATAGATTTCATGGCTTCTAGCCATTTATTAGAGTCGGACCTCTGTATGGCATCCATATAGATGATTGGATCCTTGTCATTCTCATCGAGTTCAATAAGATCACCATTCCAGACTAAGAAATTATAGTATCTATTTGGTTGATGTGGTACTTTACTGGATCTCCTCAAGGGTGCCTCTACAATGGGCTCTAGGTTTGATCTTATCAAATCCAATTCTGTAGGTTCACTAGAATGTGTTTGTTCTTCCATCTATCGAACTTCACTATATTCAACATTAAAGACAGTAGTTCATTCTCTAAGGAACTTCATTTCCAAAAAGATTGCCCTATTGCTAATGAATATCTTTTGTTCTACAGCAAGGTAGAAGTAATAACCTCTAGTTTTATTGGGATACCTTATGAACAAGCATTTATCAAACCTAGGTCCAGAATTTTCTACCTACAAATATTTTACATAAGCCAGACACCCCAAAACCCTAAGATGAGAGAGTGTTGGCCGATGCCCAGTCCATATCTCATATGGAGTTTTTGTAATAGACTTTTTTGGAATATTGTTCAAAACATAACAAGCAGTCTCAAGTGTATAACTCCAAAAAAAATGGCAGACTTGCAAACTCCATCATGGACCGAACCATATCTAATAGTATTTGATTCCTCCTTTTAGACACACCATTATGCTATGGTATTTCAGAAGAGATTCGTTATGAGAGAATCCCATTCTCTCCTAGATATGTCAAAAATTCATTGAAAAGATATTCACCTCCTCGATCTGATCGAAGAGTTTTAATACCTTTTCCAACTTATTTTTCTGCCTCATTATGATATCATTTGAACATTTTAAATGAATCCGATTTGCTCTTTATAAGATAGACATACCCATACCCAGATAAGTCATCAGTAAATGTAATGAAGTAGTAATACCCACCTCTGGCATTTTTGTTCATAGACCCATATACATAAGTATGTACTAGACCCAGAAGTTTAGAGGCTCATTCACCCTTTTCAATAAAAGGTGATTTGGTCATCTTACCAAGAAGATAGGACTCACATGTAGTCAATAAGTCATAATCATCGATGTCAAGGATACGCTCCTTGACTAACCTGTCAATCCTATTCTTGTTTATATGATCGAGCCGATAGTGTCAAAGATAGGCATCGATGACATTATTTAGTTTCGAATGTTTATTTGATGTATACATTATACTAATAGACTGTGATAAAATATAAATGCTATTTCTTAATTATCCATGTATTATTATGACGTCATTCATAATGATATCATAATAATTTTTTTTATTGATAAACTATAACCATCTTGGGCTAAAAGCCCTATAGATATTATATTCATCAAAAAAGATGGATAATAGTGACAATCACTAAAAATGATATTATTTATTTTAAAAATAAGCTCAAGAATTCCTAATGCTAGGACTGGGACATTTCTTCTATCCCCAACATTTAGGAATCTATCACCATTCTCAAACTTTCTACTAATTTGAAGTCCATGCAATGAATTGCATTTGTGAATTAGACTCTCAGTATCTAATACCCAGATAGATGTATCATAAATTTAGAAATTGCATGGTGTTATCATATAACATTCTTGACCAGTAACTACTTGCTGATTTCTTCTATTCAGCCTATCTAGGTCTAGAGGATAATTTATCTTCAGGTTTGCCTGATTAGGGTCAACACTAGATTTCTTAAAATAAAGTCCTAAAAGCTTATCACAGTCCAATAGCGAATGGAGTGAACTTACACTAGCCATTCTATTAAGTAAAAGAAAAACACAAGACCATATTAGTACTTGAATTATTTAATCCTAAAGACTTAGATTTTAGTCTTAAGATCCTTCCATTATTTTTACGAATGGGCATTCTCTACCTCCAATTCAAGAAATTACACTAACTTCTTAGTGGATACTAAAATCTACATAGACTACAAACGGGCCCGAGGAAAGCTCTGGCCAATCATGTGCATCTATAGGTAGGTTCGTAATCAATTA
Source organism: Cocos nucifera (assembly GCA_006176705.1). NCBI lineage: Eukaryota > Viridiplantae > Streptophyta > Magnoliopsida > Arecales > Arecaceae > Cocos > Cocos nucifera. The sequence continues at coordinate 53,729 of QRFJ01003669.1, forward strand.
TTTCTTCAAAAAAAATTTAGTATTTAATTTTGCCCTAGAAGCCAATTTAGTAGGCTATGGCCAACATTGAAAGGTCTGGTTCGGTCCAACAATTAACATGATTGAGTTCAGTGCATCAAACGAATGATGACTAGGCTTGAGGAAAGCTCTAGCCAATCTGATCGTCATTCAGAGAGTGTGACCTAATCATCATTTGATGGATAGTAATTCCAATATCTAGATGAACATGAGGTGTAAGGCACCTTCATTGTCTACCTAGAATATTGGACTCATTACCATTCACCTTACTGGGAGGCTATGACTTAGTTATCTCCAAAACTTTATCATTTTTAAGGATCTAACAATTTAAAAAATTTTGATTACATGTAATTTAAGGATAGAAAAAATACGGACCAAATTACTCCCACTGACTTCACCAAGTCAAATCCTCCTACTGACTTAACTAAGTCAATAGATGACGAGTAGGATCAATTTTGGTCCATGGGCACCTAATTCAGTCTTACTAATTGAAATTAGTCAAACTGATTCCTAATTGACATGGTTTAGCTTGAATCACCAAGTGATCTAATCAAATTCAATCAACCATAGCGGCTTGGTAAGTTACATCAGTGGAAGGAATATGCAATTAACTCATCAAAGATTGAATTAGTGCGAGTAGCTTCCAATTAAAATCCACTGGTCTAGATTGTCAAACTTAACTTAGACATTAACTAGTTAATTATATTCAATCTGATCAACTTAGTAATTTTGGGCTTGACCGCTTAGGCATGAATCAAGTCCATCTTGGTCTTTGTTAAAGACATGGACTTGATCAACTACAACTATTGGAGTTGATTCTAAAGAGTCCTTGACCTAATCAAAGTCAACACTTGGTTAGATTTGATTAATTACTCTTGTTAAGTCCATTCTTTAACTAACCTTAGGTCTAATCCAATTAATGGACTTAATTCATCTAACCCTTTAATCCACAGTCTTATGCATTTATCTTAGGATCTTTAAATTACAATTCTAGATCCAACCAGACAACTCTTAATTTTTAATTAATTTTTGGACTAGTGGGTCAGGGTTTGGTGTTTGAAAATTATTTTTAAATTTTATAAAATATTTTTATAATTTTTTATTTTTTGTTCACCAAATGGGTTGGCTCATTTCAGAAATGGGTTAGCTTGTTTCATAAACAACAACCTATTGCTAGTTTCATAACAAAAAATAAAACAATCAAATATTAAACCATAAATCAAGTTTTAGATCGAATCTAACAAATTCATGTTTATTTTTTTAATTGAAACCATTTCAATTATTTCTTTTGCTTTTCATTTTCATGGGATATAATCGCAGCGGTGCTTCTACCACCATAGGAGAACCCCATTGAATGGGAGGAGAGGACTTTTAAATCCTACTTTTCTCCTATGACTAGATGGCCATGGCAACCAACCCAATCTAATTACTTGCTACTCAGATCAAACATATCAAATATACTAGCACTTAATTTTTTTAATTAACATATAAAACATGTCTAATAACCTAATGCTCTGATACCACTAAAGGAAATGGTGCAGGGTTCTAGGCATGTTTTCCAAAATCTTTTTGAATTAAAAATATAGCAAAAGGCCAAATTAATCTAATATTAATTTATGCATGCTATGATCTAATCATAAAATCCTACACAAGGATCCAAACTTATTTATATGTATTAGAAAATAATTGCAATCGATCAGCAAATCACATTTGTTGACCAACTCGAGTTTAGAACACGATAGCCGAGCATGGATAGTCAAACTTCATAATCTGAAACCATGAAAAAGAACCTCCTCACATCGTGATGTAGCCGCACGGTCGTCCGACCTCTATGGATAGTCCATATAGAGCTTCTGGTCCCAAATAACTCTACTAGAGTGCTTGCTCTTCGCTAAAGCCTTCGATGGCCAATCTTGGTCGATCCGATCGACCACCTTCTTTCAATCTTTTGGATGCTCCAAAAGATCAAAAAATAAACTTTGAAGGATGACGAGGTGGGATGAAAGATTTCATGGTGATCGGGCACTCACAACACTCAATCTCTCCATCTGAATCCTAGGTCCAAACCCTAGGGTCTCCCACATCCGAAACCCTAGAGTCTCCACTCTCAGGGTTTTTGTGATCAATAAATTATTGAGAAAAGTATCCCAAAGCTAATTGTCAGCCTATTAATGCTTGAGCTATATGTTTGTATATGCATATGAATTATAAATTAATAAAAAATATTTTGGCATTTTTTATCATAAATTCTTTCATCTTCTAATTAACTCCTGCATTGTAGTGAAGTCCTTAGGACTATTTAGAATCAATAAAGAAGAATTTATCATTTAGTTCTTAAACCTATTCATGACTAAATGATATATTATTACTAAGAATGATAATGTTTATTGAGTATAGATCATCGGATGCCATATGGATTGATTGTTCTCTTAACCAAGGAGTGTGGAGACACTAGTATGGCATGCAAATAAGATGTAGGGGTATATCTACATTGAATGTGACAAATTTCGAAGCTTTTTTGCTGCTAAGATTTGCTTCGATGAAATATGGGTATAAGTGTTCCTTCGATTTGAGATCACCATGGTGACCTCCAAATAACTCACTATGCTTTGGTGCTAGACTATCTGAATTTCTAATTCAGTGATGAAAAATTTCTAAAAATAGTCAAGTACTTAAGAAGTCAGTGTTAGATATGTGCCCTAGAAGTCAGATTGGCTAAACACTTATAATACACTTCTAAAGATAATTTTATAATTTTGACTATAAATTAATAAAAAAATTATTTTCTATCATAGTGTGTATTTAAAGTATTTGTGATACATCCTTTGAGTTAACGATAATGACAATTCATATTTTTAAGAGTTGAAAATTTAAGACATGAATTTTCTTAATTAACTCATAAACTGCTCTCAATCGTAGGATCATCATGAGGATGGTGATCGATCTGAAAGGTTGGTGTATAATCATTTTCTTAGGATAGATGTATCTTAAGTCTATGGTGTAGACCGGAGTGAGAGTATAGATACTCATTAGAGAATGAGGGCATTGAGCATGACCACCTCGAGCAGTCATAAGGAAGTCTACCTTCTCATCGATGACTGACTAGATGCTACAGTGGTGTGCCTAGTTCTTTGACTTGAGGTGCATCGACAGTTCACCTTGAGGGTGTTATAGTTTGACTATACCATAACTCGGTTTCCTAGCCATTCAAAATCCTAGGGTATATGTTGGCTAGAGCATGTTTATTGTAGGAATTGGATTACACCAATAGGAGATCTATTTACCTCGGTAGATGAGGAGTACGAAGGAAAAATCTGATTTTCCACCGTAGGATCATCTAGATCTGATCAGATCTGAGATAAATTTTGCTATAAAAATTTTTATAATTTGATTAGATCTAAGAGTTCTCAGATCTGATCATGATGATCTAATATTAAAAGTTAAAAATAAAATTAAATTAGATTTAATTTGAAGTACCTTGTTGGATAACCTGATTATCTTGCGATGATCCTGTTGGTTCTTGAGGTCCTGGAAGGAGCCAAGCATATGCCTGGCCTCTACCGATATTCACTTAGATAGGATCTGAACATCTTTTCCTCATGAATCTCTTCTTCAAGGATTAGATCTAAATCTAATCTGTAGATCCTTCAAAATTATTTCTGAAGACAGCCTATCCATCTCACAAACACCATCGCGTAGATCTTGAATCTTCGGTCAAAAACCTTGGACCTTCAACTCAGATTTGTGCCTAACTTTTTAGACTTATAGAATGGAGGGAGAGAGAGGATAGAGGAGGTGTGGGATATGGTATGGGTGAAAGCACCTCTGCATGGAAAATAAAATCATGCGATGCTCTCTTTGTCATGAGAAAGGTTTCTTAAACCCAATGCCATTTAGAGTCCTTCTTTGACCAAATCACATATTATTTGATCAAAGGGACTCTAGAACTTATTCTTCATGTGAAAACCTAGATCTCTTCTAGTTTTGTCACCAAAATTCAACCTAGAAGGTGGCGGCATGAGTAGATAAAGAAGAGTCCATTGCGCCTAGGACTCTTTCCTCAAGAGTTTGATCCAAATCAAACTCTATCGAAACCTAGTCAAACCATCACCATAAATCATAAAATTTGGCACACCCATAGCATTCTCGAGCCCTATCACATATCCAAAAATTAGATCAAAAGAAGTTTTAGAGAATTTTCTAAAAGCATCTGATCAGGTGACCCTCAATTCTCTCAATTGGGTTAACTTTTGATCCTAGTCCAATTGCACTAGGAATGGATTTAATTTCTATAATTTATCTGACCTGGACTTGTTCTAATCAGATGAAAATAAACCTATTCAAGATAAAAAAAAATGAGCCAAATCAAATTTGACTCGATTGCGATGAATCAAAAAGATTACAGAAGAAGAAAGCCAGGCTCAATCGTGTGCTAGCACGATTATCTTAAACTTGATTAGATCTAATCTAAGTCAATCAAACTGGATTAGCTTAATTGATGACATCCAAAACCAAACTCTTGTTTGTATGCCCCAATTAGATTCAGTTTCATATGGTAATAAGATATGTCACGATCTCTATCGTCAACATCATTGAAACACCTTTCGATGGATCAGAACTTTTCTAATTCATACAATTAGAATGATCGATCATCAAGATCTTTCTAATTGCTCCCAAAATCCACCTATGACATCTAGTAGTATATGGTGGCAACCCATTGAAACTGAAAGTGAACCTCTCAGTGTAGCTACCTATTTGATTGGGTTCTTCTATCTTGAGCTCCAATAGGATTAGGGTTAAGGTGAACTCATCAAACCCAATATCTGTCATATAAATTAATCATTTAATTCAAGTTCGATGTGAAATCCTAATAGAAACTCTTTTTATCATCTTCACTCTACCATGGCCATGGGCTTAAGAACTCAATCTCATGATTATCATAGGGCTACTTCTCATTTACCGAGGTAGATAGATCCTCTATTGGTGTAATTCAATTTCTACAATGAACATGCTATAGCCAACATACACCTTAGAATTTTGAATGACTAGAAGATTGGGTTATGGTGTAGTCAAATACTAATACCCTCAAGGTGAACTATCAATGCACCTTAGGTCAAAAAACCAAACACACCACTGCAGCATTGAGCCAGTCATCGATGAGAAGATAGACTTCCTTATGACTGTTCGAGGTGGTCACGCTCAGTGTCCTTATTTTCTAACGAGTACATGTACTCTCGCTCTAGTGTCTTCATACCATAGACTCACGACACATCTATCCTAAGAAAGCGATCATACACCAATCTTTCAGATCAATCACCATTCTCGTAATGATCCTATGGTCGGGAGCAATTTATGAGTTAACTATGAAAATTTATGTCTTAAATTTTCAACTCTTGAAAATATAAATTATCATTACCATTAACTCAAAGGATGTATTATAGACACTTTAAATACACACTACGATAGAAAATAATTTTTTTATTAATTTATAGTCAAAATTATAAAATGAACCTTAGAAGTGTATTACAAGTGTCAGCCAATCTGGCTTCTAGGGCACATATCTAATAAACTCCCACCTGACCTAAAGCTAATTGGCTATAAATCTAAGTCCCATCTTCTCAAGATGGGCTTTGATCTTCTGTTGGCTCAATGGCTTTGTCAGCAAGTCAGCCACATTGTCTGCAGTGTCAACTCTCTTGACCTCGACATATTCCTTCTTGAAGTAATCATGGATGAGGTGGTATCTGTTAGATATATGTGCCCTAGAAGCCAGAATTGGCTGACACTTGTAATACACTTCAAGGGGCAAAATTGTAATTTTGACTATAATTAATGAAATGGGTTATTTTCTATCACACCTGTGTATTTAGTGTCTGTGATACATCCTTTGAGTTAATGGTAATGATAATTCATATTTTCAAGAGTTGAAAATTTATTCTGAAGAATAATTTATGACATGAATAATCATTATTAACTCATAAATAGCTCCCGACCATAGGATCATCACGAGGATCGTGATTGATCCGGAAGGTTGCTGTACGATTGCTTCTCTTTAGTAGATGAGTCTTGAGTCTACGGTGTGGAGACACCGGAGCGAGAGTATAGGTACTCGTTAGAGAACGAGGGCACTGAGCGTGACCACCTCGAGTAGTCATTAGGAGTCTACCTTCTCGTCAATGACTGACTCGATGCTGCAGTAGTGTGTCTGGTTCTTTGACCTGAGATGCATCGACAGTTCACCTTGAGGGTGTTATAGTTTGACTACACCATTACTCGGTCTCCTTAGCCATATGGAACCTTGAGGTGTATGTTGGCTATGACATGTTCATTGTAGGAACTGGATTGCATCAAGATGGGAATCTATCTACCTCGGTGGTAGAGGAGTAGCCCTATGATGATCATGAGAATCAAGTCCAGAAATCCCATGGCCATGGCAGAGTGAAATAATAGAAAGAGTTTCTATTTAGATTTTCACATTGGACTCGAATCGAATGATTACATCATATGACAGAGACTAGGGTTTGACGAGTTCACCTTAACCCTAATCTGATCGGGGCTCAAGATAGAAGAACTTAATCACACAGGTAGCTGCACCAAGAGGTTCGCATTCAGCTCTGATGGGTTGCCACCATATACTGCTAGGTGTCACTGGTGGATTTTGGGAGCAATTAGAATGATTTAGATGATCGATCATTCTAGCTGTTCGAATCAGAAGAGTTCTGATCCATCGAAAGGAGTTTCGATGATGTCATGATAGAGATCATGACATATCCCATTACCATACAGAACTGAACCTAACTGGGTCACACAAACAAGGGTTTGAATCTGGTGATCATCAATTGAACTGATCTAGTTCAATTGATCTGAATGAGATTCAATTAGGTTCAAGGAAATCGTGCTAGCACTCGATTGAACCTAACGTTCTTCTTTTGCTATCATAAATAAGTTGTCCTGTCTGAGCCAAAGGAGTTTGTGCTCAAATCAGAGGCCTTCATATGGTCTGACTGGAGGTTGTCCAAGTCAGAAAAGGTTGTCTTATTTGTAAGACATTACCTGCCATTTTTGGTCACCTGCCATTTCTTGTTCTTTGACTTTGGTCAAAAGTCTACCTTTGACTGGTCAAACGTTGACCATTGATACTTTGACTTTTGACCACATGTTATGCACCTATTGGAGAGCTGGTGGGGGCCTGTCCCCCTGCCAGAACCTGGCAAGGAGAAGGGCGCACGCCAAGGGTGGCGTGAGCCCAAGTTGGAGGGCGCCTAGGAGTCCTTATTGGACAAGGACTCCACCTCCTTTTGGATTCCAATTAGAGTTCTACTAAGAATCCAACTTTGACTGGTCTTAGGCGCCCTCTAAGGAGGAATCCAGGGGTCTCTATTCCAACCAATCAGATTTAGATCTGATTTCACAAAGGGTTGTGATTGGTTGAGGAAGAAGAGGAGTTGGATCACAGCTAGGTCTATAAATAAGACCCTGCGCCAACTCAATTGTATGAGATGAAAGATATGAGATCATTCCCCATGCCCCAAGGCTGCCTCTCCCCTCCTTCTCCATGCCATAGTCTCTTCTCCCCTTTCTCTCCACATCCAAAAGTGTTTTGGACTTTGGTTGGTGCGATTCAGATCAAGGAAAGGCGATCAAAAGAAAGAAGGCTGCGCTGCTGCAAAAGGACGACTGCAGATCTTCAAAAGAGTTTTGAAGATCCTCCAGATCAGATCCAGATCTGATTTTTGGAGGTGTGATAGAGAAGAAGAGGATCTCCAGATCCAACCAAGTGGATACCGGTAGAGGCCAGGCGCTTGCGTGGCTAAGATCCAGAACCTTCCGCTGCAATCAGGATCATCTACAGGGTAATAGGATTACCCAAATCAGGTAAATTAAATTTGATTTAATTTATCTTATTTTTATTTTATTTTATTAAAATAATAAGAATTAGATCTAAAACATATCAAGATCTGATTGAGGATCAAGAGAAAATTTTTGAAAATATATCTCTTGATCTAATCAGATCTGAACGAACCTGGACCGGGAAATCAGGATTTCCCTTCAACTGGTATCAGAGCCATGGTTCTAAATTGTTTAGATCTAATTTTAATTTTATTTTAATTAGAAAATAAAGTAATTTCAGATGTCACATGAGATGTGATCAGATCTGAAATCAGAAAAAATTAAAATTAAATGATTTAGATCTAAGATTAGAAGATATGCATGACTAGTTCTAGAATAGAATAGTTCTATAGAATAGTTTTGCATGTTTTTGATTTAATCTGAT
>QRFJ01003670.1:0-67500 GCA_006176705.1 Cocos nucifera
TATTCTACAACTAGTCTAGACATGCATCAATCATATCTCATATGATATTTAAAATTAAATAATTTTTATTTGCTATTTATTTAGATGTTATTATAACACTTATAATATCAAAAAATAGTAAATAAAAGATCTAAAATATGATTTAATCAGATTAAATCAAAACATGCAAGACTATTCTATAGAACTATTCTATTCTAGAACTAGTCATGCATATCTTCTAATCTTAGATCCAAATCATTTAATTTTAATTTTTTCTGATTTCAGATCTGATCACATCTCATGTGACATCTGAAAATCACTTTATTTTCTAATTAAAATAAATTTAAAATCAGATCTAAACAATTTTAGAACCATGGCTCTGATACCAGTTGAAGGGAAATCCTGATTTCCCGGTCCAGGTTCGTTCAGATCTGATCAGATCAAGAGATATATTTCAAAAATTTTTTCTCTTGATCTCAATCAGATCTTGATATGTTTCAGATCTGATTCTTATTATTTTAATAAATAAAATAAAATAAAAATAAATTAAATCAAATTTAATTTACCTGATTTGGGTAATCCTATTACCCTGTAGATGATCCTGATTGCAGCGGAAGGTTCTGGATCTAGCCACGCAAGCGCCTGGCCTCTACCGGTATCCACTCGGGTTGGATCTGGAGATCCTCTTCTTCTCTATCACACCTCCAAAAATCAGATCTGGATCTGATCTGGAGGATCTTCAAAACTCTTTTGAAGATCTGCAGTCGTCCTTTTGCAGCAGCGCAGCCTTCTTGCTTTTGATCGCCTTTCCTTGATCTGAATCGCACCAAACTAAGTCCAAAACACTTTTGGACGTGGAGAGCAAGGGGAGAAGAGACTATGGCATGGAGAAGGAGGGGAGAGGCAGCCTTGGGGCGTGGGAATTCTCTTTCAATTGACTTTGCTTCACTTAGGATTAGGGTTGGGCGCAGGGTCTTATTTATAGACTAAGCTCTTGTGATCCAACTCCTCTTCCTCTCAACCAATCACAACCCTTTGTGAAATCAGATCTAAATCTGATTGGTTGGAATAGAGACCCCTGGATTCCTCCTTAGAGGGCGCCTAAGACCAGTCAAACTGGATTCTTAGTAGAACTCTGAATTGGAATCCAAAAGGGAGGTGGAGTCCTTGTCCAACAAGGACTCCTAGGCGCCTCCTACTTGGGCTCACGCCACCCTTGGCGTGCGCCCTTCTCCTTGCCAGGTTCTGGCAGGGGGACAGGCCCCCACCAGCTCTCCAATAGGTGCATGACATGTGGTCAAAAGTCAAAGGGTCAATGGTCAACGTTTGACCAGTCAAAGGTAGACTTTTGACCAAAGTCAAAGAACAAGAAATGGCAGGTGACCAAAAATGGCAGGTAATGTCTTACAAATAAGACAACCTATTCTGACTTGGACAACCTCCAGTCAGACCATATGAAGGCCTCTGATTGAGCACAAACTCCTTTGGCTCAGTCAGGACAACTTATTTATGATAGTAAAAGAAGAACGTTAGGTTCAATCGAGTGCTAGCACGATTTCCTTGAACCTAATTGAATCTCATTCAGATCAATTGAACTAGATCAGTTCAATTGATGATCACCAGATTCAAACCCTTGTTTGTGTGACCCAGTTAGGTTCAGTTCTGTATGGTAATGGGATATGTCATGATCTCTATCATAGACATCATCGAAACTCCTTTCGATGGATCAGAACTCTTCTGATTCGAACAGCTAGAATGATCGATCATCTAAATCATTCTAATTGCTCCCAAAATCCACCAGTGACACCTAGCAGTATATGGTGGCAACCCATCAGAGCTGAATGCGAACCTCTTGGTGCAGCTACCTGTGTGATTCAAGTTCTTCTATCTTGAGCCCCGATCAGATTAGGGTTAAGGTGAACTCGTCAAACCCTAGTCTCTGTCATATGATGTAATCATTCGATTCGAGTCCAATGTGAAAATCTAAATAGAAACTCTTTCTATTATTTCACTCTGCCATGGCCATGGGCTTCTGGACTTGATTCTCATGATCATCATAGGGCTACTCCTCTACCACCGAGGTAGATAGATCCCATCTTGATGCAATCCAGTCCTACAATGAACATGCTATAGCCAACATACACCTCAGGGTTCCATATGGCTAGGAGACCGAGTAATGGTGTAGTCAAACTATAACACCCTCAAGGTGAACTGCCGATGCATCTCAGGTCAAAGAACCAGACACACTACTGCAGCATCGAGTCAGTCATTGACGAGAAGGTAGACTCCCTAATGACTACTCGAGGTGGTCACGCTCAGTGCCCTCGTTCTCTAACGAGTACCTGTACTCTCGCTCCGGTGTCTCCACACCGTAGACTCAAGACTCATCTACTAAAGAGAAGCGATCGTACACCAACCTTCCGGATCAATCACCATCCTCGTGATGATCCTATGGTCGGGAGCTGTTTATGAGTTAATAATGATTATTCATGTCTTAAATTTTCAACTCTTGAAAATATGAATTATCATTACCATTAACTCAAAGGATGTATCACAGACACTAAATACACATATGTGATAGAAAATAACCCATTTATTAATTATAGTCAAAATTATAATTTTGCCCCTAGAAGTGTATTACAAGTGTCAGCCAATTCTGGCTTCTAGGGCACATATATCTAACAAAGTTTTGAGGGAATATTTCAAGAAGTTGACTAGCACACAGATAGATGAGCAAGGCTAATAGGGAGCCTCATGTATGCCATGCTATGTACACGACCTATTATAGCCCATGCTATGGGTGTCATAAGTAGATATCAGTCTAATCCAGATGAAGAACACTGGATTTTTGTGAAATGTATCCTTAAGTACTTAAGAAGAACTAAGAATATGATGTTGGTCTTTGGTAATGGAGAACTCCAAGTCCAGGGATACACAGACTCAGATTTCATGTCCGATGTAGATGATCGAAAGTCGACATCTGGGAGTCTGTTTGTGTGCAATGGTGGTGCTGTCAGCTGGAAGAATTCCAAGCAAACCATGATAGCAGATTCCACCATAGAAGCAGAATATATCACTGCATCAGAGGCTGCGATGAAAGCATTTTGGTATAAGAAGTTTGCTGCAGAAATTGGAGTAATGCCATCAGATGCCATTCCTCTGTACTGCGACAACAATGGCACCATAGCCCTTGCTAAGGAGCCGAGGTCTCATCAGAAATCCAAACACATTGAGCGGCGATACCACCTCATCTGCGATTACCTCAAGAAGGGTTACGTCGAGGTCAAGAGAGTCAATTCCACAGACAATGCGGTAGACCCACTTACAAAGCTGTTGGGATAACAAAAAAATCGAAGTCCACCTTAAGAAGATGGAACTTAGACTTGTAACCAATTTGCTTTAGGATAAGTGAAAGATTGTTAGATATATGTGCCCTAGAAGTCAGAATTGTATGACACTTGTAATACACTTCGAGGAGCAAAATTATAATTTTGACTATAATCAATAAAATGGGTTTTTTTCTATCAATATGTGTATTTAGTATCTATGATACATCCTTTAAGTTAATGGTAATGATAATTCATATTTTCAAGAGTTGAAAATTTAAGACATGAATAATCATTTTTAACTCATAAAATGCTTTCGATCGAAGGATCATCACGAGGATGATGATTAATCCGGAAGGTTGGTGTACAATCGCTTCTCTTTAGTAGATGAGTCTTGAGTCTATGGTGTGGAGACACCAGAGCTTGAGTACAGGTACTCATTAGAGAACGAGGGCACTGAGCATAACCACCTCGAGTAGTCATTAGAAAGTCTACCTTCTCATCAATGACTGATTCGATGTTGCAGTGGTGTGTCTGGTTCTTTGATCTGAGGTGCATCGATAGTTAATTTTGAGGGTGTTATAGTTTGACTATACCATAACTCGATCTCCTAGCCATTCAAAATCCTGAGGTGTATGTTGGCTATAGCATATTCATTATAGAAACTGGATTGCATCAAGATGGAATCTATCTACCTCGATAGTTGAGGAGCAGCCCTATGATGATCATGAGAATCAAGTCCAGAAGCCCATGGTCATGGCAGAGTGAAATAATAGAAAGAGTTTCTATTTGAACTTGAATCGAATGATTACATCATATGACAGAAACTAGGGTTTGACGAGTTCACCTTAACCCTAATCTGATCGGAACTCAAGATAGAAGAACTTAATCACATAGGTAGCTACACCAAGAGGTTCTCATTCAGCTCTGATGGGTTGCCACCATATACTGCTAGGTGTCACTGGTGGATTTTGGGAGCAATTAGAATGATTTAGATGATCGATCATTCTAGCTGTTCGAATCAAAAGAGTTTTGATCCATCGAAAGGAGTTTCGATGATGTCGATGATAGAGATCATGACATATTCCATTACCATACAGAACTAAACCTAACTGGATCACACAAACAAGGGTTTGAATTTGGTGATCATCAATTGAACTGATCCAGTTCAATTGATCTAAATGAGATTCAATTAGGTTCAAGAAAATCATGCTAGCACTCGATTGAACCTAACGTTCTTCTTTTACTATCATAAATAGTTGTCCTAACTAAGCCAAAGGAGTTTATGCTCGATCAGAGGCCTTCACTTGGTCTAACTAAAGCCTGTCCAGGTCAGAAAAGGGTTGTCTTATTTTGTAAGATAATACCTACCATTTTTGGTCACCTACCATTTCTCGTCCTTTGACTTTGGTCAAAAGTTGATCTTTGACTGGTCAAATGTTGACCATTGATACTTTGACTTCTGTCCACATGTCATGCACCTATTGGAGAGCTAGTGGGGGCTTGTCCCCCTACTAGAAACTGGCAAGGAGGAGGGCGCACGCCAAGGATGGCTTGCACCCAAGTTTGAGGCACCCAGGAGTCCCTATTGGACAGGGACTCCATCTTTTTATTGGATTCTGATTAGACTCCTCCTAAGAACCAACTTTGATTGGTCTTAGGTGCCATCTAAGGATGAATCCAAGGGACTCTATTTCCACCAATCAGATTTAGATCTGATTTCATAAAGGGTTGTGATTGGTTGGGATGAAGAGGAGTTGGATCACGCATAGTCTATAAATAAGACCCTACACCCAACTCAAAGAGGAGAACAATTCTCTATGCCCCAAGGCTGCCTCTCTCTTCCTCCTCCATGCCAATTTCATCTTCTCCCTCTCCTCTCCACGCCCAAAGAAGTTTGGGATCTCAGTTGGTGCAATCTAGGTAAGAGAAAGGCGACAGAAAGCTAGAAGGCTGTGCTACTACAAAGGACAACTGCTGATCTTCGAAAGCTATTTTAAAGATCCTCCAAATCAGATTCAGATCTAATTTTTGGAGATGTGATAGAGAAGAAGAGGATCTCCAGATCTAGCCTAAGTGGATATCGGTAGAAGCCAGGCACTTGCATGGCTAGATCCAGAACCTTTCGCTGCTTAAAGGATCATCAACGAGTAATAGGATTACCCTACATCAAGATAAATTAAATCTGATTTAATTTATCTATATTTTATTTTAATTATTAGAATAATAAAAATCAGATCTAAAATATTTTAGATCTGATTTGGATCAAAGAGAAAATTTTTTGAAATATATCTCTTGATGCGATCAGATCTGAATGAACCTGGTCTGAAAAATCAAAATTTTTCTTCACCTACAGCAAGAAGAAATTTGATTTCTATTTTGTGCTTAGCATAGGAAGGCTATGTAATTAGTTTTCTTAAGGACCATTGTAATATTCTTTTGAAAGTAATAAAATTGCAAGTAGTTTTCTTATAAATGGCTTCTACCAGTTACATCTTGATGTTTCTATTTTTAATATCGAGCAAAATGTGAATGCCATAGGATCAAAGCGACCTAGGGATAGTCTAAATGATAGGTATCTATGGCACCTTAGGCTGGGTCATATAGCCGAAGATAGGGTTAACAAATTGAAAAAATTTGGGCTATTGAGTCTGTTAACTTTCGAATCATATCCAATTTATGAATCATGCCTTTATGGCAAAATGGGCAAGCTCCCTTTTATAGGACATGGAAAAAGGGCCACGAACCTACTTGCCTTAGTACATTCAGATGTATGCGGTGTTAGAAATTATATTCCAAAGCAAATCGTCAGCCTGTTGATGGTTGAGATATTATAATTAATTTATTAATTAATAAAAATATTTTGGCATCTTTTTTCATCATAAGTTTACATCTTCTAATGAACTCCATTGTTGTGATGAAGTCCTTAAGACTATTTAGTTTTGATAAAGAGAATTTATCGATAAGTCCTTAAATTTATTCATGACCAAATGATAGGCTATTAATTAGGACGACAGCGTCTATCGAGCATATGTCACTATATACCATATAGATTGGTTGTCCTCTTAATCAAGGTGTGTGGAGACACTGGTATGGCATATAAATGAGATGTATGGTACATCATCATTGAACTTGACCAACTCCAGAGCATTCTACTATCGAGAATGTCTCTCATGGGATATAGGTATATGTATCCCTTAGACCTGAGATCACCTCAGTGACTTGCAAGCAACTCACTATGCTTTGGTACGGAACTAATTGAATTTCTAATTCAACAATGGAAGGCTTCTGGGCATAGTCAAGTACTTGCAAAGTTGGAGTGTGATCAAGATGGAATTGACCACTCCAAGAGTTGGATAAGAATGTATCACTATATTTCAATATAGCAAAATCTTGATCAGGATAATCCATCAGATGAATTTGATATTTTGAAATATAATGTGGACAACCTAATCAGAGTTGACAATTGAACTCTGATGTGTCATACGAGCATTGTGGTCAAGGGGATGAATTATATGAAAACTATATCCGCATAGGTTCTAAGGATGGTGTTCTACACCTTTGACCTATCCGACCGTCGGGTATCATTGCTAGATGGTCACTTTGATTGATGTAGAAATTTATTTCTATGCTACCAACTTAGATTCAAATCTATGAGGTTATACACATTAGAGCTTACAATCTGATTGGATGGTTGATCAATGATTAAGAATCGTTCTAGGATTAAACAATCAATACGATTGGTGTTTAACCTAGTGCAAGTGTTGCAGAAGGATCGATTAGTAATTGAATTACTAATTAACTTAATTTGATTAAGCTAATAGATTGAGATTAAGTCTAATTAAATATAATTAAATTAAATTTAGTTTGGGCTTGATTGGATCAAGTCTAATTGATTTATTGGATAAGCCAAGTGCAAGGAAGAACTAGTCCTAATCTAATTAGGACTCAGATTAACCCAAGATTAGGACTCAGATTAACCCAATTTTCTAATTTAATTAGAAAATAAATTAAAATTTAATTTAATTTAATTAAGTTCTTAAAAGGGTTAAGGCCTTATTTAATTAGATTAGTTTAATCTTGATTTTATTTGATTTTAAGATCTTATTTGACCAAGTCAAAATAGGAGTCCTAGTGTGACTAGGACTCCCTATCTCCTTGCGCCACCCTGGTCCCAACATCCCCCCATACCTATCTTTTAGATATTTTTCATGGAAAATCTCTTTATCCCTGATTTCCACACCCTCCCTCTCCCTCCAAGTCATATTTGGAGGTTAGGTGGAAGACCAAGTCATTGGAGGAATTGGTTTTGCTTAGGATTCTATGAGATAGAATCCTTATTGACCAAAACATCTTTCCTTAAGTGCTACCCTCTTTTTTAATTAATTCTTCTCTTATTTCATGAAAATAATCTCCTTTTTTTACACCCTTCCTTTCTAGTCCATGCCAAAAAATTGTGGAGGAGGCACCCAAGAGTTGGGTGTCCCAACAACTTCTCATGTTTGGATATTCCTGGTCTAGAAATTTGACTTAACTTGGACTCTTCTTTTTCTCTATTTATTAGATAAATTTTATTTTAATTTTTTTTATAAAATATAGAGATTTAGGAGAGGTTTTGGATGTGCAAAAATTAAAGAAAGTGGGTCCTTAGGTGTGGGGGTTCCATAGGCACCAAACAAGGTGTCCATATGAGAGAAAAGAGAAGAAGAAGAGGGTCTTCTTCTAGGGCTATTTTATTTTCAACCTCTCCTCCTTTCTTTTGAGTTTTTTTTAGAGAGTCTCAAATCAGCAAACTCTCATCTTTCTTCTCATATTTTGGAGAGTTCAAATTTTGAAGAAGGAAGCATCAGATCGATCGTCGAAGAAGGATCAGCACAGTACTAGCATGCTGTGCTGATTTCCTGCATCGGACTTTAGATCAGAGATCGTAGGCTCGTGTGGACAACTCCTAGAGGCCAAATGTATGTGCAGCTCATGACTTCATCCTCAAGCCTAGATCAGTAAGTTAGAATGTTTAAACTTGCTCAGATAATAGATCTGATCTACAAACTTCATACCTGCATTTGATGTAGTATAGATCTAGGTTGATTTGATTAACCTTTTTCTTTCTTATTTGATTTTAATTTTTGATTTAATATCATAGCTTAATCATGTAATATATCTAGGATCTAGGTATTTCCATGGTTATTTAAATAAATTTTAGATTTATTTAAGTCTTCTTTCAAGATCTATCTATGAAACACTAGATCTGGTTCCTTCACTTGGTATCAGAGCAAGGTTCTAATTACATGATTTTTGTGCATATCTAAATTATTTTTTAGATTAGATCTAATTTATAATCTAATTATTAAATCTAAAAAAATAAAATATTTTAGATTGCACGGACTGCCATAAGGTTGTCCTGCTATAAGGTTTATCCCTTACAGTGAATAGGTTGTCCTAGTACGTGCTGATCTAAAATATTGATCATAAGATTTTAGATTAGATCTAAGAGATTTTATGATCTGATTAAAAATATTTTAATCTGATTTTAATCATCATAAATGTGTTAGATTTGATCTAGGGAGACTTATGATTGATTATTATTAAAACTATTTTTATTACATGAATCTGTTTAAATTAGATCTAAAGTAGTTTTATATTTATTTTACTTGCATATTGATTATGAATCAAACATGCAACTTAGTTGATAAAATCATATTATAAAAATATTTTATAAATATGAAAATTATTTTTGAAAAGCCGAACCCCAACCCTCAGCCCAAAACTTAATTGAGAATTAAGAAGTTGATTGATTAGGATCTAGGATTGTGAATTGAAGATCCTAAGACACAAATCATAACATATTGGGTTAAATGGGTTAGTGAGGATTAGGTCCATTAATTGGGTTAGATCTAGGGTTAGATTAAAGATTGGACTTAATTAGAGAATTGACTAAATTCAATCAATTGTTGTCTTAGATTAGGTCAAGGATTCTCTAGATCAATTACAATAGTTGTAGTTGGTCAAGTCCATATCTTTAACAAGACCCAAGATGGACTTGATTCTTTGCTATACGGTCTAGCATGAATTGTTAGGTTGATCTAATTAAAATTAATTAAACTAGTTGGTGTCTAAGGTAAATCAGACTAGTGGATTTTAATTGGTAGCCTGCTTACCTGACCATTTTTTATGGTGTTTAAGGCAAGCCTGGCAGACCCTTCCACTGATCGAACTTACCTAGCCTCTTGGTGAGATTATGTTTTAATCGGATCGCTTGACTATTTGAGCTAACCCATGTCAGCTAGTAAATCAGTTTGACTGATTTAGGTGCTCCTAGACCAGCCTATTAATGGTCTTCCTTAAGCTGACTTGATGAAGTTAATGAGAGAATCATAACAAGTTGGTTAATCTGACCTACTCACTTCTATAAAAAAAATTCTCTAAAATTATTAGGTCCCTAAAATAAAATAGTTATATGATAACTGGATCATAGCCTCCCATTAAAGTGGATGATAATGGATCCATCAGTTGGATAATCATTGAAGGTCCAAAGGCCTGATGCTTATCGATTGATGGAATTATCATTCATTATATGATCTGTTGGATACACCTTTCTAAATGCTGGTCAGGTGGGCCAACCAAAATTGGGCCTAATCATTCATTGATTAGATGGGCCAAGTATGGTCATGTTAATGGTTGGACCTAACTGGATCCTTTTTTGAGAAGGCCAAAGCCAACTGATTAGGGCCTGGGGCAAAATTTAATTACTGAAAATTATTTGAAGAAATAATTGATTATGAACCTACCCTTAGATGTATATGGATGGGCCAACCAAAGTTGGACTTATGTACAGTCTATGTGGATTCTAGTACCCACTAAGGAATTATGGTAATTCCTCGAATTGAAGGTAGAGACTGCCAATTTGAATAAAATAGTGGAAGAAATCTTTTGATTAAAGTCTAAATCATTAGGTTTAATAAATCAATTACTAATTAGGTTTTGATTTTTCTTTGTGCAGACATGGCCACTTTTCATCACTTCGATCATTGTTGGACAATGATAAGTTGGTGGGATCCAACTTCGGTAGCTGGTACCAAAAGTTGAAGATTATCCTGAAGCATGAATGGATCATAAATATGCTGATGAATCCTGCACCTGAGGAGCTAGCTACCAATGCATGTGGAACAGTCAGAAACACTTATCAGAAGTGGCTCAATGATCGAACCATGGTGCGCTGCATTATGCTGGCTATATGAGTGACGAGTTCAATCGCAAGTTTGAGATAGCTCAGCCAAACAAAATACCCCAAGTGTTGGAGGATTCTTTTGGCACACCCGATGATGTTGAGAGGCACAAGACTAGTTGTGCCATCTTCAACGCCAGAATGCAGGATGGTGCCTCTGTCACTGATCATGTATTGTACATGATCGAGCTGATAGAACGCTTGAGCAAGCTCGGCTTTCCTTTACACAAACAACTTAGGAAAGATGCAATACTGAACTCACTGCCCAAGTCTCATCTCCCATTCCTTACACATTATAGAATATCAAAGCCTGAAGTGGACTACTATGGGTTACTGGGGTTACTTCAAAACTTTGAGAAGGATCACCAACTCCATAAGAAGTCGGTGAACTTAGTGGGAGGTTCGTCTTCTCGTTCTTGATCCTTTAAAAAAGGAAAGAAAAAATAAGAAGAAGAAAGCCAAGAAGGTGCATGTCCATGCAAGGACATCTGTGCAGGCTTAGACCCCAAAGACCAAGCTCGATAAGAGTCAAGCCGAATGCTTCTTTTGCAAGAAGCGGGGGCACTGGAAGAGGAACTATCCTTAGTACATTACCTCCCTAGATCCGAACAGGCAGAGAAAGAAGCAAGCTATCACTGGACAAGGTATTTATATGATAACTCCTTGCAATTTCTCTATTTATGATATTACTGATCGGGTATTGGATATCGGTAGCTCTTACCATATTTATAATTCATTGCAGGGGTTGCAGGTCAGTAGAAGATTTGAGCAAGGCAAGAGATTTTTGAATGTTGGAGATGGAAGACTAGTTCCAGTTCTAGCTTTAGAAATTTTGAAACTTGTATTTAAATCTCATATCGTTGTTCTTAGTGATTTTTGTTAGATATATGTGCCCTAAAAGCCAGAATTGGCTGACACTTGTAATACACTTCTAGGGGTAAAATTATAATTATGACTATAATAAATAAAATGGATTATTTTCTATCACATATGTATATTTAGTGTCTGTGATACATCCTTTGAGTTAATGGTAATGATAATTCATATTTTCAAGAGTTGAAAATTTAAGACATGAATAATCATTATTAACTCATAAAATGCTCCCAACCATAGGATCATCACGAGGATGGTGATTGATTCGGAAGGTTGGTGTACAATCACTTCTCTTTAGTAGATGAGTCTTGAATCTATGATGTGGAGACATCGGAGTGAGAGAATAGGTACTCGTTAGAGAACGAGGGCACTGAGCGTGACCACCTCGAGTAGTCATTAGGGAAGTCTACCTTCTCGTCAATGACTGACTCGATGCTGCAGTAGTGTGTCTGGTTCTTTGACCTGAGATGCATCGGCAGTTCACCTTGAGGGTGTTATAGTTTGACTACACCATTACTCGGTCTCCTAGCCATATGGAACCCTGAGGTGTATGTTGGCTATAGCATGTTCATTGTAGGACTGGATTGCATCAAGATGGAATCTATCTACCTCGGTGGTAGAGGAGCAGCCCTATGATGATCATGAGAATCAAGTCCAGAAATCCCATGGCCATGGCAGAGTGAAATAATAGAAAGAGTTTCTATTTAGATTTTCACATTGGACTCGAATCGAATGATTACATCATATGACAGAGACTAGGGTTTGACGAGTTCACCTTAACCCTAATCTGATCGGGGCTCAAGATAGAAGAACTTAATCACACAGGTAGCTGCACCAAGAGGTTCGCATTCAGCTCTGATGGGTTGCCACCATATACTGCTAGGTGTCACTGGTGGATTTTGGGAGCAATTAGAATGATTTAGATGATCGATCATTCTAGCTGTTCGAATCAGAAGAGTTCTGATCCATCGAAAGGAGTTTCGATGATGTCGATGATAGAGATCATGACATATCCCATTACCATACAGAACTGAACCTAACTGGGTCACACAAACAAGGGTTTGAATCTGGTGATCATCAATTGAACTGATCTAGTTCAATTGATCTGAATGAGATTCAATTAGGTTCAAGGAAATCGTGCTAGCACTCGATTGAACCTAACGTTCTTCTTTTACTATCATAAATAAGTTGTCCTGACTGAGCCAAAGGAGTTTGTGCTCAATCAGAGGCCTTCATATGGTCTGACTGGAGGTTGTCCAAGTCAGAAAAGGTTGTCTTATTTTGTAAGACATTACCTGCCATTTTTGGTCACCTGCCATTTCTTGTTCTTTGACTTTGGTCAAAAGTCTACCTTTGACTGGTCAAACGTTGACCATTGACACTTTGACTTTTGACCACATGTCATGCACCTATTGGAGAGCTGGTGGGGGCCTGTCCCCCTGCCAGAACCTGGCAAGGAGAAGGGCGCACGCCACCCTAGGCGTGTGCCCAAGTTGGAGGCGCCTAGGAGTCCTTGTTGGACAAGGACTCCATCCTCCTTTTTGGATTCCAATTAGAGTTCTACTAAGAACCAACTTTGACTGGTCTTAGGCACCCTCTAAGGAGGAATCCAGGGGACTCTATTCCCACCAATCAGATTTAGATCTGATTTCACAAAGGGTTGTGATTGGTTGGGAAGGAAGAGGAGTTGGATCACAGCTAGTCTATAAATAAGACCCTGCGCCCAACTCAGATTAAATGAAAGATTGAGAAAACCCCATGCCCCAAGGCTGCCTCTCCCCTCCTTCCTCCATGCCAAAGTCACCTTCTCCCTCTCCTCTCCACGTCCAAAAGGAGTTTTGGACCTTGGTTGGTGCGATTCAGATCAAAGAAAGGCGATCAAAAGCAAGAAGGCTGCGCTGCTGCAAAGGACGACTGCTGATCTTCAAAAGAGTTTTGAAGATCCTCCAGATCAGATCCAGATCTGAATTTTTGGAGGTGTGATAGAGAAGAAGAGGATCTCCAGATCCAACCTGAGTGGATACCGGTAGAGGCCAGGCGCTTGCGTGGCTAAGATCCAGAACCTTCCGCTGCAAACAGGATCATCAACAGGGTAATAGGATTACCCAAATCAGGTAAATTAAATTTGATTTAATTTATCTTTTATTTTATTTTATTAAAATAATAAGAATCAGATCTAAAATATATCAAGATCTGATTGAGATCAAAGAAAAAAATTTTTGAAATATATCTCTTGATCTGATCAGATCTGAACGAACCTGGACCGGGAAATCAGGATTTTCCCTTCAACTGGTATCAGAGCCATGGTTCTAAATTTTATTTCAGATTTTACTATTTTTGATTTAAAAATAAATTTATTTTAATTAGAAAAATAATTAGATGTGATCAGATATCTAATGAATCACATAAAACAAGAAAAGATAAATAGTTGATCAGATCTAAAATGATTTGAAATTTAAATGATCTAAAATGAAATATTTCTAAATAGAATAATGATCTTAGGATAATATGATGATTGACTGAATAAGTTCATTAGAAGATATATTTAGATGATCTATGATTATATTCTATTGATGAAACATAGAATTTTTGAGTTCAATAATAGTGAATAGTCTAATATTAAAACTATCTGATATCTTTCTGATTTAATATCTAGATTTTAATGATCAAAATAGCATTTTAAAGATCATTTTAGACATAGTTATATAATATTTGATATTTCTAGAGATATTATAAGTTGTTATCTAAATAGATTATAATTTTATTAATATGAGATATGAATAGCAAATTTTAAAGATTATTATATATTTTTTAAGAATTATAATCATAATTAAATTATAGAGATATATTTTAATGATGATGATTAGCATGAAAAGATTCTTGATGACTGTTGCCTCTAAGTTGAACTTGATGAATTCAATAGTAGAAAGTTCGAGAATGTTACTATAATTTGATCAAATAGATTCGAGAGTGATTAAGTGATTTTGATTACTATGATTCTTGTCCAGATTGATATGAATCGATAAATTTCCAATTTTATATGATTATTCCGATCTGAGAAATGGCTAATTCCAAAATGGATTTCATGAAGGTCAATGATTATGGAATTAGTTGCATGAAGGGTTAAACATTTGAAATGGGTCTTAAAAGAAGAAGCATGAGACCTATAAGTCCATTTTGCAAGGGATATCGTCATTATGATTGACTATGAGAATTTTATGGCAATGCTCAAGTATTCGATCATGTTTGCCATTGATCTACTATGAGATCTGGCAGATATTGATTTCCTAAATGAGATATAAGAGATGTATATGATATAATCTGAAGGATTAACATCCTGATAGATTGAGTTCCTGAAGGTGTGCAAGCTTCATAAGAACGAAGAAGGATTTAAAGGCCCTCTCATTCGAGTTGGAACATATGATTTTGATAAAGTGATCAAAACGTATGGCTTCATTAATCAGAAACCCAAACCTACTTTCTGCAAAACCCTAGATCCTGAAACCTAGGATTATTGTGCATATTTTGTTTATGAACCCTATTCTTAATTAAGAATTAAGTTTATGGAATATTAATTAGGTCTAAAA
Source organism: Cocos nucifera (assembly GCA_006176705.1). Classification (NCBI taxonomy): domain Eukaryota; kingdom Viridiplantae; phylum Streptophyta; class Magnoliopsida; order Arecales; family Arecaceae; genus Cocos; species Cocos nucifera. Next base: position 14,991 of record QRFJ01003670.1, read on the forward strand.
TTTGAGAATTTCATCACATATTCATAATACTGGGTTGGGTTGGGTAGCTCAATTAGGTCTAAGCGGTTGATCAAACCGAATCAAGAGTTGGTTAGATGGGATCATCAACAATGCTTAAATTGACCAGCCTAATAGGATTAAGTCTGGGTCAAGATCGAGTCACGATCAAGCAAGACCTAAATTAGGCTCAGAGGTTAGAGTCTGGATTGTAGGCTAACCCAATTGGTTCTGACTCAACAATTTGGTGTCTAAGGTAAGGTAAGTTTGGCACAGACGACCGACTGGTTTTTAATTGGAAGCTACTCGACCTGAATGCGTTCTTGTATGATGCAATGGCATGTATGAGTTCCACCGGTATCACTTCACTGGCCATATCTGTTGACACCAGTCTCTTGATCTGATCTGAGGTGGTCAATAATCCGAGCCTAACCCATGCCAATAGGTTAGTCCATAGGTTAGTTTATGACTAAAGTCTTTTAATGAGACCTGAATCAATGAAGAAAAGAGGTCTTCCACCATTAGATGTGCGGGCCCTTCCGGGTTGTTCTCGGCTGGATACAGTGGCTCAAATCATCTATGGAGGATCTACGGTGAGAGACTCAATTAGGAACCCAGTTTATGCAAATGGTGGGTCTGACTTAACTAAGGAGTGGATCAATATTCCGGATACGGTGAGATTCATGAATTAGAGACCAAGTTTGGGTGCACCATGATTAGAGAATCATTGAACAAGAGTTGTTCACTCATTGGCTAACCCATCACCAATAACTGTTAGGTGAGGTGATGAGTCAGTTGGTGAGACCGCACCACCCACTAGAAATCATTAATCGTGGAGATTTTCGCATCTCTACAGAGGGAGTGTAGGGATCCGAGAAAATAGTGGGAGCTAATTTGTTTAAAAATAAAATCCCTAAACAAATTGGTCAAGTCAAAATTACAGTATCTAACTAGAATCTTTGACTCTCTACAGGAAAATGTCTGCGTCCAACCCATTGGCACGTATCCTGGACACACATAGACTGACTGGACCCAATTATAAAGATTGGCTCAGGAACTACAAAATTAGTTTTGGGTTCAGAGAAGTTAACCCATGTTTTGGACCAGGACCCTCCCACCTTACCAGCCCGTCCATCCACTGTTGAACAGAGAGCGTCTCTGGAAAAATGGATTGACGAAGATAATAAGGCCAGATATTACATGTTGGGCTCGATGTCTGATGAGCTCCAGCGCCAACATGAAGATATCGGGACTGCTCGCCAAATGTTGGCTCACCTGCAGGAGATGTTTGGTGAACAGAGTCGCGCAGCCAAATATCAAGTCACGAAATGACTTTTTAAGGCTAAGATGCGTGATGGGCAGTCAGTCCAAGATCACTGTCTGACAATGATCAAGGACATGGAAGAGCTTGAGAAGCTCGGTGTGAAGTTAGGACTTGGACCTGCAGAACGATATTATTCTGCAATCCTTGACTGATGCATATGGGCAATTCATCATGAATTACCACATGCATAAACTTCAAAATTCCTTGGCCGAGTTAATGAATATGCTGGTTACCGCTGAGCTTTCTATGAAAGGTTCTAAAGGCTCAGTTCTTGCTATGGAACGGACTTCTTCCAAAAGAAAGTCTTATGGAAAGAAAAAGAAGTCTGTGAAAAAGCAAAAGGTGGAAGGATCAAAGAAGAAGAAGGCAGAACCGAAGAAGAAAGGCCGATGGCAAAGGAAAGTGTTTCCATTGCAACAGCGACGGCCATTGGAAGCGGAACTGCCCTACTTACCTGGCCACCCTGAAGAACAAGAAGGAAGGTCCTTCTGGAGGTATGCTCGTTATTGAGTCTAACCTTACGGTTTCTTCTGCATCCAGTTGGGTGCTTGACTCTGGTTCTAGTGCTCATCTGTGCACTTCTATGCAGGGTCTTGAGGATAGCAGGAGGCTGAGGGATGGAGACATGATCCTACGCATCGGTAATGGAGCAAGAGTTGCTGCAGTAGCCGTGGGAACATACCCTCTTCGATTACCATCTGGTTTAGACTTAGTTTTGAAAGACTGTTATTATGTGCCTGCAGCTAGCAGGAATTTGATTTCTGTTTCATGCTTAGCACAAGAAGGTTATGTGATCACCTTCTTTAAGGACCATTGTAACATTCTTTATGAAAGAAATAAAATTGCAAATGGTTTCCTTATTAATGGTCTTTATCAGCTACATATTGATGTACCTGTTCTAACTATCGAGCAAAACGTGAATGCCAAACGACCTAGGGATAGTCCAAACGACAGATATCTATGGCACCTGAGATTAGGTCATATAGCAGAAGATAGGATCAACAAATTGGAGAAAAATGGGCTATTGAGTCCATTGACTTTTGAGTCATATCCAACTTGTGAATCTTGTCTTCAAGGCAAAATGACTAAACTCCCTTTTGTTGGACATGGGGAGAGGGCCACAGATCTCCTTGCCCTAGTACATACTGATGTGTGCGGCCCATTTGATGTGCCGGCTAGAGGCAATTTTGTCTACTTCATTACCTTTACCGATGATCTGTCTAGGTATGGGTATGTGTATCTTATGAGACACAAGTCTGAAGCTTTTGAAAAGTTCAAAGAATTCAGACATGAAGTAGAAAAACAAACTGGAAAACCCATTAAGGTTCTTCGATCAGATCGAGGAGGTGAATACCTTAGCCGGGAATTCCTAGACTATCTTAAGGAAAATGGCATAGTCTCTCAATGGACTCCACCAGGAACACCTCAACTCAACGGGGTTTCAGAACGGAGAAATCGGACTCTATTGGATATGGTTCGATCCATGATGAGCTTCACAGACCTCCCTGATTTTCTTTGGGGACACTTCATTGTTAACTTCAATCTATCTACTGAATAGGGTTCCCTCTAAAACCGTTCCTACCACACCGTATGAGATATGGCACGGTAAGAAACCAAGTCTGAGTCATCTCAGAATTTGGGGTTGTCCGGCTCATGTCAAAAGACAACAAGCGGACAAGTTAGAGTTTAGGTCCTTTAGAGCTCGATTCATAGGATATCCTAAAGAGTCATTAGGATACTATTTCTACATTCCAGAAGACCACAATGTGATTGTGAGTCGACATGCCATCTTTCTTGAAAAATAGTTTATTCAAGATAGCGGCATTGGAAAGCAGATTAAGCTTGATGAGAAAGTCTCACAAGCAGAACGAGCTAAGGACCAATTGGAACCAAATCAGGTTGAGCCAATAAGAACACTACCTCCTCCACCTCGTAGATCGGAAAGAGTTTCCCGTCCCCCTGAAAGATACTTAGGTATTATTTCAGAGGATGTAGAGGAAATGTTCCTCATAGGTAATGGTGCTCATGGTGATGATCCCAAAACCTACAACGAGGCGATATCAGATATCGACTCCGAGAAATGGCTAGAGGCAATGCAAGTCAGAAATTGACTCGATGCACTCAAACCAAGTCTGGACCTTGGTAGATCCACCAGAAGGTATAGTACCTATTGGGTGTAAATGGATCTTCAAGAGAAAGATTGGTGCAGATGGGAATGTGGAGACATTCAAGGCTAGACTAGGTGGCAAAAGGTTATAGTCAACGCGAAGGCATTGACTATCAGGATACCTTTTCCCCAGTAGCTATGCTAAAATCCATCCGCACATTGCTTGCTGTTGCAGCCTATTTCGATTATGAAATATGGCAAATGGACGTGAAAACGGCATTCCTAAATGGATATCTTGAGGAAGATATCTATATGGAACAGCCGCTAGGTTTCACATCCAGTGATACTGATCACAAGGTTTGCAAGCTGCAAAGGTCCATATATGGACTTAAGCAAGCATCTCGGAGCTGGAACACTCGTTTCAATGATGTGATCAAAAAGTTTGGTTTCATCAAAAATGAAGAGGAACCATGTGTTTTCAAAAAGGGTCAGTGGGAGCGCTGTTGTCTTCCTCGTATTGTACGTGGATGACATCCTCCTTATTGGGAATGATATTCCCATGTTGACATCAGTCAAGATGTGGTTGTCCAAGGAATTCTCCATGAAAGACCTAGGTGAAGCATCCTTTATTCTAGGAATTAAGGTCTATAGGGATAGACCGAATAGGATGCTAGGACTTTCACAGAAGATGTACATAGAGGAAGTACTAAAGAGGTTTAGTATGGAAAACTCTAAGAGGGGATTAATACCCTTCAGACATGGTATTCATCTTTCCAAGAAGATGTGCCCCAGCACACCTGAGGAAATAGAACGCATGAGCAAGATCCCTTATGCTTCTGCAATAGGGAGCCTCATGTATGCCATGCTATGTACACGACCTGATATAGCCCATGCTGTGAGTGTCACAAGCAGATATCAGTCAAATCCAGGTGAAGAACACTGGACTTCTGTGAAATGTATCCTTAAGTACTTGAGAAGAACTAAGGATATGATGTTGGTCTTTGGTAATGGAGAACTCCAAGTCCAGGGATACACAGACTCGGATTTCATGTCCGATATAGATGATCGAAAGTCGACATCTGGGAGTCTGTTTGTGTGCAATGGTGGAGCTGTCAGCTGGAAGAGTTCCAAGCAAACGGTGATAGCAGATTCCACCATGGAAGCAGAATATATCGCTGCATCAGAGGCTGCGAAGGAAGCATTCTGGTACAAGAAGTTTGCTGCAGAAATTGGAGTAATGCCATCAGATGCCATTCCTCTATACTGCGACAACAATGGCGCCATAGCCCTTGCTAAGGAGCCGAGGTCTCACCAGAAATCCAAGCACATTGAGCGGCGATACCACCTCATCCGCGATTACCTCGAGAAGGGTTACGTCGAGGTCAAGAGAGTCAACTCCACAGATAATGTGGCAGACCCACTTACAAAGCCGTTGGGCCAGCAGAAGATCGAAGCCCACCTTGAGAAGATGGGACTTAGACTTGTAGCCAATTGGCTTTAGGACAAGTGGGAGATTGTTAGATATATGTGCCCTAGAAGCCAGAATTGGCTGACACTTGTAATACACTTCTAGGGGCAAAATTATAATTTTGACTATAATCAATAAATGGGTTATTTTCTATCACATATGTGTATTTAGTGTCTGTGATACATCCTTTGAGTTAATGGTAATGATAATTCATATTTTCAAGAGTTGAAAATTTAAGACATGAATAATCATTATTAACTCATAAAATGCTCCCGACCATAGGATCATCACGAGGATGGTGATTGATCCGGAAGGTTGGTGTACAATCGCTTCTCTTTAGTAGATGAGTCTTGAGTCTACGGTGTGGAGACACCGGAGCGAGAGTACAGGTACTCGTTAGAGAACGAGGGCACTGAGCGTGACCACCTCGAGTAGTCATTAGGGAAGTCTACCTTCTCGTCAATGACTGACTCGATGCTGCAGTAGTGTGTCTGGTTCTTTGACCTGAGATGCATCGGCAGTTCACCTTGAGGGTGTTATAGTTTGACTACACCATTACTCGGTCTCCTAGCCATATGGAACCCTGAGGTGTATGTTGGCTATAGCATGTTCATTGTAGGAACTGGATTGCATCAAGATGGAATCTATCTACCTCGGTGGTAGAGGAGCAGCCCTATGATGATCATGAGAATCAAGTCCAGAAGCCCATGGCCATGGCAGAGTGAAATAATAGAAAGAGTTTCTATTTAGATTTTCACATTGGACTCGAATCGAATGATTACATCATATGACAGAGACTAGGGTTTGACGAGTTCACCTTAACCCTAATCTGATCGGGGCTCAAGATAGAAGAACTTAATCACACAGGTAGCTGCACCAAGAGGTTCGCATTCAGCTCTGATGGGTTGCCACCATATACTGCTAGGTGTCACTGGTGGATTTTGGGAGCAATTAGAATGATTTAGATGATCGATCATTCTAGCTGTTCGAATCAGAAGAGTTCTGATCCATCGAAAGGAGTTTCGATGATGTCGATGATAGAGATCATGACATATCCCATTACCATACAGAACTGAACCTAACTGGGTCACACAAACAAGGGTTTGAATCTGGTGATCATCAATTGAACTGATCTAGTTCAATTGATCTGAATGAGATTCAATTAGGTTCAAGGAAATCGTGCTAGCACTCGATTGAACCTAACGTTCTTCTTTTACTATCATAAATAAGTTGTCCTGACTGAGCCAAAGGAGTTTGTGCTCAATCAGAGGCCTTCATATGGTCTGACTGGAGGTTGTCCAAGTCAGAAAAGGTTGTCTTATTTTGTAAGACATTACCTGCCATTTTTGGTCACCTGCCATTTCTTGTTCTTTGACTTTGGTCAAAAGTCTACCTTTGACTGGTCAAACGTTGACCATTGACACTTTGACTTTTGACCACATGTCATGCACCTATTGGAGAGCTGGTGGGGGCCTGTCCCCCTGCCAGAACCTGGCAAGGAGGAAGGGCGCACGCCACCCTAGGCGTGTGCCCAAGTTGGAGGCGCCTAGGAGTCCTTGTTGGACAAGGACTCCATCTCCTTTTTGGATTCCAATTAGAGTTCTACTAAGAATCCAACTTTGACTGGTCTTAGGCGCCCTCTAAGGAGGAATCCAGGGGACTCTATTCCCACCAATCAGATTTAGATCTGATTTCACAAAGGGTTGTGATTGGTTGGGAAGGAAGAGGAGTTGGATCACAAGCTTAGTCTATAAATAAGACCCTGCGCCCAACTCAAAGATTGAATTGAATAAGAGTTTCCCACGCCCCAAGGCTGCCTCTCCCCTCCTTCCTCCATGCCAAAGCTTCTTCTCCCTCTCCTCTCCACGTCCAAAAGGAGTTTTGGACTTGGTTGGTGCGATTCAGATCAAAGAAAGGCGATCAAAAGCAAGAAGGCTGCGCTGCTGCAAAGGACGACTGCTGATCTTCAAAAGAGTTTTGAAGATCCTCCAGATCAGATCCAGATCTAATTTTTGGAGGTGTGATAGAGAAGAAGAGGATCTCCAGATCCAACCCGAGTGGATACCGGTAGAGGCCAGGCGCTTGCGTGGCTAAGATCCAGAACCTTCCGCTGCAATCAGGATCATCAACAGGGTAATAGGATTACCCAAATCAGGTAAATTAAATTTGATTTAATTTATCTTATTTTATTTTATTTATTAAAATAATAAGAATCAGATCTGAAACATATCAAGATCTGATTGAGATCAAAGAGAAAAATTTTTGAAATATATCTCTTGATCTGATCAGATCTGAACGAACCTGGACCGGAAATCAGGATTTCCCTCAGTTCATGTATTCATGAATATCTCATTCAGATCAATTGAACTGGATCAGTTCAATTGATGATCATCCAGATTCAAACCCTTATTTGTATGATCCAGTTAGGTTCAGTTCTGTATGGTAATGGGATATGTCATGATCTCTATCATCGACATCATCGAAACTCCTTTCGATGGATCAGAACTCTTCTGATTCGAACAGCTAGAATGATCGATCATCTAAATCATTCTAATTGCTCCAAAATCCACCAGTGACACCTAGCAGTATATGGTGGCAACCCATCAGAGCTGAATGCGAACCTCTTGGTGCAGCTACCTGTGTGATTAAGTTCTTCTATCTTGAGCCCCGATCAGATTAGGGTTAAGGTAAACTCGTCAAACCCTAGTTTCTGTCATATGATGTAATCATTCGATTCGAGTCCGATGTGAAAATCTAAATAGAAACTCTTTCTATTATTTCACTCTGCCATGGCCATGGACTTCTGGACTTGATTCTCATGATCATCATAGGGCTGCTCCTCTACCACCGAGGTAGATAGATTCCATCTTGATGCCATCCAGTTCCTACAATGAACATGCTATAGCCAACATACACCTCAGGGTTCCATATGGCTAGGAGACCGAGTAATGGTGTAGTCAAACTATAACACCCTCAAGGTGAACTGCCGATGCACCTCAGGTCAAAGAATCCAGACACACTACTGCAGCATCGAGTCAGTCATTGACGAGAAGGTAGACTCCCTAATGACTACTCGAGGTGGTCACGCTCAGTGCCCTCGTTCTCTAACGAGTATCTGTACTCTCGCTCCGGTGTCTCCACACCGTAGACTCAAGACTCATCTACTAAAGAGAAGCAATTGTACACAAATCTTTCGGATCAATCACCATCCTCGTGATGATCCTATGGTCGGGAGCATTTTATGAGTTAACAATGATTATTCATATCTTAAATTTTCAACTCTTGAAAATATGAATTATCATTACCATTAACTCAAAGGATGTATCACAGACACTAAATACACATATGTGACAGAAAATAACCCATTTTATTGATTATAGTCAAAATTACAATTTTGCCCCTAGAAGTGTATTACAAGTGTCAGCCAATTTTGGCTTCTAGGGCACATATATCTAACATTAGCAACCAAATTATTAATTGATCCTCCTACAATATTTGCACTTAATCGATCATCAATCAAATTGATGATTTAATCACTGAACGATTCTCAATCATCGATCAACCATTCGATTAAGTAACAACCTCTAATGTATGTGATCCCATAAATTTGAACCTAAACCGATAGTATAGGAATCAATTTCTGTACCAATCGAAATGACCATCTAGCAATGGTATCCGATGTCCGGATATGTCGAATATATGCAAAGCAATATTCTTAGAATATTGGCCTATGGTTAGCATATAATTCATTCATTTGACCAATAATGCTCAGGATGACTTCGAGTTAGTTGTCAACACTTATACAAGTCATCCATATTATGTCTCAAAATTTTGTAAATCCCATAACTCCTTACGAGGATTATCCAGGCTTAGATTTTGCTAAATTAAAATATAGTGAGACGTTCTCTTCTTAAAGTTAATTAGGAGTGGTCAATCCCATTTTGACTCATACACCAACTCTACAAGTACTTGACTATACCTAGAAACCTTCCAATTCCTGTATTAGAAATATAGGTAGTTCGGCATCAAAGTATAGTGAGTTGCTTGCAAATCACCATGGTGATCTCAGGTCAGAGGGACACATATTCATCAGCCTTAACTAGCTACTCTTGATAGTAGAGTACTATATTGGTTATGTTCCGTGCAGATGTACTCCTACATCTCACCTGGATGCCATACCAGTGTCTCCACACTACTTGATTACGAGCACAACCAATGTATATGGTATATAGCAATCTATACTCGATAAGTTATCGTCCTAGTTAATAACTTATCATTTGGTCATGAACAATTTAAGAACTATCCAATCAATTCTTCTTTATCAATTAAGTATGGTTCTAAGAACTTTATCATAAGATAGAAGTTCATTTAAGGAAGATAAAATTTTTATGATGAATAAGCTAAATAACTATTATTATTTGATAATTTATATACTAATTTCAATCATCTACAACTTAGTTAATTAGCTTTAGGATACATTTTCTGATAGAATTGAGGACGATATTTAACCGCCCTTCAAATGGTAACACGAAACTAGATCAGTATATCACCATCTTAAAAGCTTGCTACAGCCTTCCTCCCATGGCAGATTGGTTTCCTACTGATCTTGGGAGCAATAATTCACCGACATGATCATGAGATCAGCCTGTCACTAAACCCTCCATTCTTAGATCGGTAAAACCCCGATCTCACCCTCAACGGGAGGCCATCTATGCTTGTTATATCGACATCGACAAAATACCGATCTCGCCACATAGTGAGATTAGTAAAAAATCGATCTTGATATAATCTGAAAAATTGATTGACTTTCAATCGCTCTATAATTAAGTTACAGCTGTCCTCCAGCCACATCATAGCTAATTATCATCAAGGCAAACGGCCAACAGCTGCTATCTAGCTGGTCGTTCTGTTATAACTAACGGCCTAACAAACTCTCTTAAGATCTAAACAAATTCCTCAATAAATAGAGGAGTAAAGTATCCTCCCGAAGGTAAGAACATGATTCACAGAGTCAAAATTCTGCTGAAATCTACTCTCGACTTCCTCACTGAAGATCGAAATCTTTTTTTACTCAATTTCTTATTCTACTTTTCAATCTTTCATTTTTATTATCTGTTGATAAAACTTCAGCTGACTTAAACATCGAAGGATTCTAAACCAAAGGGTACCCCATTAGTTCTTGGACTTTTTCTTGTAGGTTGGCCTAAGATTCTGATCGACCTAACCCCAATCAATACTCCGTGCGAATTTTTTTGAAGAACCTGAAGCCCTGCTCTAACATATATAAATATATTATATAATATTATATATTATAATATATAGAATATAATATATTATAATATAATATATTATACTATATTATTATATATAATATTTATATAATAAAAAATACTATAAAAATTTTGGATAGAACTTAGTAATTTATCTAGAAAATTAATAATGCGAAAGAATACGAATTATAAACTCTCAAACCAATTTACAATATATAGAAAATATAAATAAATTAATTTTTCATCTAAATATTATCTAAAAAATATAAATTTTTTTGATAATTTTTTATTCTCAAAAGAACGATCCGTCAACGGGAAAGTGCTGGACCGAGGCAAACCTGAGCCAGGTTTTTCCACCTAAGCCCTCCCAAAGCCGGATTTAATGCGTTAAAAATAACAAAGAATACCAATAAAACTATTAATGTACTATGTGGGTGGCAATATCAAGACGTTGCTTAAAATTACCCGCTGAAACCTCCTCTAGGCCTCCCCGCCGTCGTTTTCGTTTCTGCCCCTCTTTTCGCTCTACTGTCAAAAAAAAAAAAAAAAAAAAAAAAAGGGAAATAACTCTTCGTGCACGCACATGAAAAAAAAAAAAAAACGAAAAAGCAAAAAGGTTTCCTCCCTCCAATCTTTTCGCATTGTAGCTACAGGGATAAAAGAGAGGAAGAGCAGCTCCACAATAGCAAAGGGAAGGGAAGGAACAAAAGAGTCTCTCATGGATTCACGGAGACTCCTTCGCCTTTCCCTCCTCCTCTTCTTCTTTTCCTTCGCCCCCCTCACCCGCGCCACTGGCGTCTTCCAGGTCCGCTGCAAATACCTCCACCGCAAGCGCCCCATCGCCGATCTCCACGCCCACGACGTCCGCCGCCACGGCCGCATCCTCTCCGCCGTCGATCTCCGCATCGGCGGCGTCGGCCTCCCCACCGACACCGGGTCCGCCTGCCATTTCCAACTCCTTTCGTATTATTATTGTTAACTATTGTTTTGAAAATCCAAGAATTCAACAATTACTTTCCTTTTCTTCCTATTGTAGTCTGTATTTCGCGGAAATCGGGATCGGAACGCCTCCGAATAAGTACTATGTGCAGGTCGACACCGGAAGCGACATTCTTTGGGTGAATTGCGTCACCTGCACCCGCTGCCCCAAGAAGAGCGATCTCGGGGTATACTTTGGAACTCGTTCCTTCCATTGGATCTCATGTTGTAGCTGTGAATGATTAATTGGGGATTGGATGTTGGATGCAGATAGAATTGACGTTGTATGACCCGAAGGGTTCCTATAGCGGTAGTTTGGTGTCGTGCAACGAGAATTTCTGCACATCGACTTACGGCGGGGAGATTGAGGGCTGCTCGTCTAACAAGCCATGCCAATACAGTGTGATGTATGGAGATGGGAGCTCGACTGCTGGATACTTTGTCAGGGATGTTGTACAGTATAACCAAGTCTCTGGAAATCACAGAACAACACCAGCCAATGCAAGTGTTTCATTTGGGTGAGTTAAATTCTACAGATTCTGGAGCTAAATGTGAAATTTCAACTAAATGTACATAATGTCTGTTTTCTTGCATTAAAAGAGATGTATGATACGAATATCTTTGAGATTTTGCATGACAAGGCATCCAAATATAGTTGGTATATGTACGACCGGAGGATACAAATTCTAACTTAGATATGACATTCCTAATTAACCTGTTTTTATTTGGTTCTAGTATTCCATTTACATTGTGTTAGAGGAGCATGCCTCGAGTTGAATTTTAGTGACAACAATATGATCATTTGGAATGTTAAATGTATCATCATATACCATAGAGACTTGAATAAAAGAGAAAACATTAGCACATGTTAGTTAATATTTTGACATTGAAGAGGAGGTAAGGAGAACATGTGAGCATGGTGGGAATAAGTTGTTAAGATTTGTATCTAAAATGGAAATGATTATTGTTGGGGATAAATCCCGCTCCCGCTAGCCTAATGCAACTGATAATCATAGAAGAGTTTCAATCGAAAATTCTTCCTCCAGCGGCCGAACCCCAGTCGATCTCCTCTAGTAGCCGAACTCCTCCAACGGTCGAACCCAGCAGAACTTCAACGGCCGAACCCTAGTCGAACTCCTTAACGGCCGAACCCCATCTGAACTTCTTTTGGACTTAGCTGAACTCCTTCCAGACTTCTTTATCAAACGGGCCCCTCCAACGGTCGAACTCCTTTCGGATTTCTCCTTCAGTCCAGTGCCTTCAGGAGCCGAACTCCTTCCGGATTTCTCCTTCAGTCGGATTCCTACAGGAGCCGAATTTCTTTCAGATTTCTCCTTCAGTCGGATTTCTACAGGAGTCGAACTCCTTACGGATTTCTCCTTTAGTCGAATTTCTACAGGAGCCAAACTCCTTCCGGACCTCTCCTTCAATCGGATTCCTATAGGAGCCGAACTCCTTCCAGATTTCTCCTTCAGTCGGATTTCTATCGGAGCCGAATTTCTTTCGGACCTCTCCTTCAGTCGGATTCCTATAGGAGCCGAACTTCTCCCAAATTTTTTTCTTCAATCGGATTCCTAAAGGAGCCGAACTCCTTCCGGACCTCTCCTTCAGTTGGATTTTTATAGGAGTCGAACTCCTTTCGGACTTTTCCTTCAGTCGGATTTCTATAGGAGCCGAACTTTAGTCCAGTTCCTTCAGGAGCCGAACTCTTTCTGGACTTCTCCTTTAGTTGAATTCCTACAGGAGTCGAACTTCTTCCAGATTTCTCCTTCATTTGGATTCCTCCAAGAGCCGAACTCCTTTCGGATTTCTCCTTCAGTCCAGTTCCTTCAGGAGCTGAATTCCTTCTGGACTTTTCCTTCAGTCTGATTCCTACAGGAGCCGAACTCCTTTCAGATTTCTCCTTTAGTCCAGTTTTCTTTAGGAGTCCGAAATCTTCTGGAATTGATGTATGTCAAAGCTTTTCACTAACCAATGCCTACTTCCTCCGAACTTCAATTATTAAATCTCAATGAATGGCCACATCACGGCAATGGACACCTCTCTCTGTAACAAACTCCACGTGGCTCCGAGTGGCCCACTACCGGACGATTACGGCCATCACTATCAATCTGCTATAGGCTCCGTCGATAAAAGAAATCTTCCAAATACGTTTTCTCTAAGCTCTCTTATTCTTTTCGAAACTGTGTTGGATTCTTGCCTGGGCACTCTATTTTTATTGGTCAGAAGAGCTGACTTGATCGTCCTATCAGAGCCACCATCATCGACTTCGGATGGTACTTTATTTTGCAGGTCACTGGCGGTGACCTCTTCCTCCTCCACTCTAGCTCGATTCGACGTCAACCAAATTCTGCACCAACAAAATTGGCGCTAGAGGAAGGGCCCTCTGTTTCTGAGATACCCTTGTTCTTAAAGGAGTGCTCAGTCGATCCTGTGGATCTTTTTTTTCAAGGTCCATCTCCATCCTTTCCCTCAATCCTGAGAAATGCCTCCAAAGAGGACAACTATTCGGAGATCTACTGCTTCTGCCGCTAGATCTGGGCTAGATCCATCTATCCCTGCTCCATCCCAGGCACTTCAACCTCCTCCACCGACGGCCACGGTAGATCCGAAGTAGTTCAATCTGCTGATGCAGTGGATTCAGGGCCTCACCAAGAAGGTGCAGGCCATACGGCAGCCTCTGGCGGCGATTTCGCAAGAAAATCCGCCATCAAGATGTCAGGAACCGGTCCCAAGAAGGAGTACTTGGGCTAGCATACCCGTCGCCCTTGGGAAGGAGAAATAGGGAGCAGAGGATTCTTGCTTGGATCATAATTCTTCTCTGGAAGGGATCTTCCCCATCCACTGCTGGAAGCCTTCCAAGTTCTGTGATCGAGATAACGTCCTCGATCAAAAATTATGGAAGATGGACCGATGGATTGAGGAACTCCATCACGTCGCCCCGGTTCACTATGATGACGTATGCACCGATCCTCTTTTCTCTCTCCGAATTATGCAAGAGTCTGTTCCGTCGATCCCCTAATTTGAAAGCTACGACGGAACCTCTGATCGGGTTGATCATCTGGAAGCCTTTCGGATCATGATGGTGCTCCATGGCGCATCAGACGCCATATTATGTCGAGCTTTCCCATCTATCTTAAAGAGAGCAGCAAGAAACTGGTACTCGACATTGAAGCTGGGTACGATTTTCTTCTTTGACCAGATAAGCAATCAATTTATGGCTCATTTTGTTAGCAGCCGGCGTCCCCACCGAGATTCAGATTTTCTGATGAACATCAAACAGAAGGTGGGAGAATCCATCCGAGCTTATGTCATCTGTTTTAATGCTGCTGCATTGGAGGTCCGGAATCTGGATTAGTCGGTTGCGATGGCCGCACTCAAGGGCGGCCTTCAGAAAAATGATTTGCTGTTCTTCATGGAGAAAAAATATCCCAGAGACTTTACCGATCTGCTAGCTCGGGCTGAGGGATATGCCTGAGCGGAAGAAGCCTTCAAATTGAAAAATGAGGAAACCGCAGGAGAGTGGCGTAGACCCACCGTTGATGGAGGGCCAAATGAAGTTCGATCATGCTCACGAACCCTCCCCGAGTGCAAGTGAGCCCGAACTCTCCCTCAAGCTCGTCATCAAAGAAGCTTCGACAGAAGGGCGTGAAGTTCTCCCCCCGGAAGGTTATACAACTACGTCCCCCTTAATGCTCCTAAAGCTCAAGTTTTGATGGAAATCAAGAATCAGCTATCGAGACCAGAAGAATTACGATCTTCGCCAAACAAGCGCAATCGAAGCAAGTACTGTCTCTACCATTGTGATCATGGCTACGACATTGAAGAATGCATTCAGCTCCAAGACGAAATCGAGGAGCTCATAAGGAGAGGCTGGCTGGGTTGATTTCTCAGACGCTGACCTGAAGTAAGAGTAGATTGGCCAAGAGTGCTACCGCAGCCAAAACCACCAATGAGGGAGGAACAACAAGAAGATCGGCTGCCTCTCGGCATCATCAACACTATCTCTAGGGGGCTTAGTACTTCGGCGAGCCGCCATCTCTCAGCCTTAGAGCCAGGGAAAGCTTGTCCTAAATTGGGAAGGCTTATATAAAGTAGAGGAGGTCGTCTGGCCTAAAACTTATCATCTGAAGGAGCTCGGAGAAATAATGCTCCCACGATCTTGAAACTCAGAGAATCTGAGGATGTATTGTCAGTAATTTTCCTTCAATAAAACTCCTCCATTTCAATATTATTATTTTTTGGTGCAAAAACTATATGATGACAGGGAAGAAGCAATCAATAGTGGTTATATTAGGAACAGGAGGAGAACCTCGTCTTAACATGAGCAAATCGAAGTCCTTCAATCTCGGCTGGAGATAAGATCTCCCTCGAGCTTCTACGTCAATAGGAGATAAGATCTCCTTCAACCTCGGCCGGAGATAAGATCTTCCCCGAGCTTCAACGTTTACGTCAACAGGAGATAAGATCTCCTTCAATCTCGGCTGGAGATAAGATCTCCTCCAAGCTTCAACGTCTACGTCAACGGGAGATAAGATCTCCTTCAATCTTAGCTGGGGATAAAGATCTTCTCCGAGCTTCTACGTCAATAGGAGATAAGATCTCATTCAACCTCGGCTGGAGATAAGATCTCCCCCGAGCTTCAACATCTACGTCAACAGGAGATAAGATCTTCTTCAACCTCGGTTGGAGATAAGATCTCTCCTGAGCTTCTACGTCAACAGAAGATAATATCTCCTTCAACCTCGACTGGAGATAAAATCTCTTTCGAGCTTCAACGTCTAGATAAGATCTCCTTCAATCTCGGCTGGGGATAAGATCTCTTCCGAGCTTCTACGTCAATAGGAGATAAGATTTTCTTCAACCTCGGTTGGAGATAAGATCTCTCCCGAGCTTCAACGTCTACATCAACAGGAGATGAGATCTCCTTCAACCTCGGCTGGAGATAAGATCTTCCCCGAGCTTCTACGTCAATAGGGGATAAGATCTCCTTCAACCTCGGCTGAAGATAAAATTTTCTCCGAGCTTCAATGTTTACATCAACAGGAGATAAGATCTCCTTCAACCTTGGCTAGAAGATAAGATCTCTCTTGAGCTTCCACGTCGGCTGGAGATAAGATCTCCTTCAACCTCGGCTGGAGATAAGATCTCCCTTGAGCTTCTACATTTACGTCAACAGGAGATAAGGGGAGAGGCCCCTGATAATGGTCCTTATGTGCCCTTACAGTCCGTTAGGAACAGGAGGAGAACCTCATCCTAATGCAAGCAAAGTCGAAGACCTCGTTCATTTTAGACGAGATGGGGGGAGAGGCCCTGACAACGGCTCTTATATGTGCCCCTACAGCTCGTTAGGAACAGGAGGAGAACCTCGTTCTAATGCGAGCAAAGTCGAAGGTCTTGTTCATTTTAGATGAGATGAGGGGAGAGGCCCTAACAACGGCTCTTATGCATCCCAACGGCTCTTTTGCACCCTTACAGTCCGTTAGGAATAGGAGGAGAATCTCGTCCTAACGCGAGCAAAGTCGAAGACCTCATTCATTTTAGACGAGATGGGGGAGAGGCCTTGACAACGGTTCTTATGTGCCTCTACAGTCCGTTAGGAACAGAAGGAGAACCTCATCTTAATGTGAGCAAAGTCGAAGGCCTTGTTCATTTTAGATGAGGTGAGAAGAGAAGATAAGATCTCTTTCAACCTCGGATGGAAATAAGATCTCCCTCGAGCTTCAACTTCAACCTCGGCTAGAGATAAGATCTTCTTCGAGCTTCAACTTCAACGTCAACCTCGGTTGGAGATAAGATTTTCCCTCGAGTTTCAACCTTAATAGTGTAGAGCCTGGAAAAGGACTTCAACAGTCGCATTTTTTATACTTCCTTCGAATTTCGAACTTAAAAGTGGAGGGACTATTGTTGGGGATAAATCTCGCTCCCGCCGAAGTTCAGTTTAATACTTAGCCTAATGTAATCGGTAATCACAAAAGAGCTTCAATCGAAAATTTTTCCTCCAGCGGTCGAACCCCAGTCGATCTCGTCCAGCGGCCGAATTCATTTAATAGCTAAACTCCTCCAGCGGCCGAACCCAACCGAACTCCTCTAACGGCCAAACCCCAGTCGAACTTCTTTAACGGTCGAACCTAGTTGAACTCCTTTAACGGTCGAACCCTAGCCGAACTTCTTTTGGATTTCAGCCGAACTCCTTCCAGACTTCTTCATCAGTCGGGCCCCTCCAGTGGTCGAACTCCTTCCGGATTTCTCCTTCAGTCTAGTGCCTTCAGGAGCCGAACTCCTTCCGAACTTCTCCTTCAGTCGGATTCCTACGGAAGCCGAACTCCCAGATTTCTCCTTCAGTCGGATTTTTACAGGAGCCGAACTCCTTACGGATTTCTCCTTCAATCGGATTTCTACAGGAGTCGAACTCCTTCCAGATTTCTCCTTCAGTCGGATTTCTATAGGAGCCGAACTCCTTTTGGACTTCTCCTTCAGTCGGATTTCTACAGGAGTTGAACTTCTTTCTGACATCTCCTTCAGTCGGATTCCTACAGGAGCCGAACTCCTCTCAGATTTTTCCTTCAGTCAGATTTCTACAGGAGTCGAACTCCTTTCGTACATCTCCTTTAGTCGAATTTTTATAGAAGTCGAACTTCTTTCGGATTTCTCCTTCAGTCGGATTTCTACAGGAGCCAAATTTCTTCCAGACCTTTCCTTCAGTTGGATTTCTACAGGAGCCAAACTTCTTCCAGACCTCTCCTTCAGTTGGATTTCTATGGGAGTCGAACTCCTCATAGATGTTTCCTTCATTTGGATTCCTCCAGGAGCCGAACTCCTTCCGAATTTCTCCTTCAGTCTAGTTTTTTTGGGAGCCGAACTCCTTCCGAACTTTTTCTTTAGTCAGATTCCTATAGGAGTCGAACTCCTCCCAGATTTCTTCTTCATTCGGATTCCTCCAGAGTCGAACTCCTTCTAGACTTCTTCTTCAGTTTGATTCCTCCAGAAGCCGAACTTCTTCCGGATTTCTCCTTCAGTCAAGTTTTCTTTAGGAGTTCGAACTTCTCTAGAATTGATGTATGTCAAAGTTCTTCATCAACCAATGCCTGCTTCCTTCGAACTTTAACTGTTAAATCTCAACAAACGGTCACATTATGGCAACGGACACCTCTCTCCGTAATAAACTCCACGTGGTCCCGAGCGGCCCACTATCAGACGGTTACGACCGTTACTATCAATCTGCTACAGGCTCCGTCTATAAAAGAAACCCTCCAGATACGTTTTCTCTAAGTTCTCTTCTTCTCTTCGAAACTCTGTTGAATTCTTGCCTGAGCATTTCATTTCTGTTGGCTAGAAGAGCTGACTTGATCATCGGAGGGTCCTGCCGGAGCCACCACCACCGACTCCGGACGGAACTTTATTTTGCAGGTCACCGGCGGCGATCTCTTCCTCCTCCACTCCAGCACGATCCGGCATCAATCAAATTCTATAACATCTACGTCAACAGGAGATAAGATCTCCTTCAACCTCGGCTGGGGATAAGATCTCTTCCGAGCTTCTATGTCAACAGGAGGTAAGATCTCCTTCAACCTCGGTTGGAGATAAGATCTTCCCCGAGCTTCAACATCTACGTCAATAGGAGATAAGATCTCCTTCAATCTTGGTTGGAGATAAGATCTCTTTCGAGCTTCTACGTCAATAAGATATAAGATCTCCTTCAACCTCGGCTGGAGATAAGATCTTCCCTGAACTTCTACGTCAATAGGAGATAAGATCTCCTTTAACCTCGGCTGGAGATAAGATCTCCTCCGAGTTTCAACGTCTACGTCAACAGGAGATAAGATCTTCTTCAACCTCGGATGGGGATAAGATCTCCTCCGAGCTTCTACATCAACAGGAGATAAGATCTCCTTCAACTTCGGTTGGAGATAAGATCTTCCTCGAGCTTCTATGTCAACAGGAGATAAGATCTCCTTCAACTTCGACTGGAGATAAGATCTTCCTCGAGCTTCTATGTCAACAGGAGATAAGATCTCCTTCAACCTCGGCTGAAGATAAGATCTCTTTCGAGCTTCAACGTCTACGTCAATAGGAGATAAGATCTCCTTCAACCTCGGTTGGGGATAAGATCTTCCTCGAGCTTCTACGTCAACAGGAGATAAGATCTTCTTCAACCTCGGCTGGAGATAAGATCTCCTCCGAGCTTTCATGTCAATAGAAGATAAGATCTCTTTCGAGCTTCTACGTCTACGTCAACAGAAGATAAGAGGAGAGGCCCCGACAACGGCCCTTATGTGCCCCTATAGCCCGTTAGGAATAGGAGGAGAACCTCATCCTAACGCGAGCAAAGTTGAAGACCTCGTTCATTTTAGACGAGATGGGGGGTGAGGTCCTGACAACGGTCCTTATGTGCCTCTATAGTCCATTAGAAACAGGAGGAGAACCTCATCCTAATGTGAGCAAAGTCGAAAGCCTTATTCATTTTAGACGAGATGCGGGGAGAGGCCTTGACAACGGTCCTTATGTGCCCCTACAGTCCGTTAGGAATAGGAGGAGAACCTTATCCTAACACGAGCAAAGTCGAAGACGTCGTTCATTTTAGACGAGATGGGGAGAGAGGCTCTGATAACGGTCTTTATGTGCCCCTACAGCCCGTTAGGAATAGGAGGAGAATCTCATCCTAACGTGAGCAAAGTTGAATGTCTTATTCATTTTAGACGAGATGAGAAGAGAAGATAAGATCTCCTTCAACCTCGGATGGAGATAAGATCTCCTCCGAGCTTTAACTTCAACTTTAACCTCGGTTGGAGATAAGATCTTCTCTGAGCTTCAATTTTAACGTCAACCTCGGCTGGAGATAAGATCTTCCTCCGAGCTTCAACTTTAACGGTGTAGAGCCCGGAAAAGAACTTCGGCAGTCGTCTTTTTTATACTCCCTTCAAATTTCGAACTCGAAAGTGGGGGAACTATTATTGGGGATAAATTCTGCTCCCACCGAAGTCCAGTCTGATGCTTAGCCTAATGCAACCGATAATCACGGAAGAGCTTCAATCGGAAATTCTCCCTGCAGCGGCCGAACCCTAGCCGATCTTCTCCAGCGGCCAAACTCATTCAGTAGCCAAACTCCTCCAGCGGCCGAATCCAACCGAACTCCTCCAACGGTCGAACCCCAGTCGAACTCTTTTAACGGCCGAACCTCAGCCGAACTCTTTAATGACTGAACCTCAGTCGAACTTCTTCCGGACTTCAGCTGAACTTCTCCCAGACTTCTTCATCAGTCGGACCTCTCCAGCAGTCCAACTTCTTCTGGATTTCTCCTTCAGTTTAGTGCCTCCAGGAGTTGAACTCCTTCCGGACTTCTCCTTCAGTCGGATTCCTACAGGAGCCGAACTCCTTTCGGACCTCTCCTTCAGTTGGATTCCTACAGAAGTCAAACTCCTCCCAGATTTCTCCTTCAGTCGGATTCCTATAGGAGCCGAACTTCTCTCAGATTTCTCCTTCAGTCGGATTTCTACAGGAGCCGAACTCCTTTCGGACTTCTCCTTCAGTCGGATTCCTATAGGAGCCGAACCCCTTCTAGATCTCTCTTTCAGTCGGATTCCTACAGGAGCCGAACTCCTCCCAGATTTTTCCTTCAGTTGGATTTCTACAGGAGCCGAGCTCCTTCCAGATTTCTCCTTCAGTCGGATTTCTACAGAAGCCGAACTCTTTCCAAACCTCTCCTTCAGTCGGATTCCTGTAGGAGCTGAACTCCTCGCAGATTTTTCCTTCATTCGGATTCCTTCAGGAGCCGAGCTCCTTCAGAATTTCTTCTTTAGTCCAGTTCCTCTAGGAGCCAAACTCCTTCCGGACTTCTTCTTTAATCGGATTCCTGCAGGAGCCGAACTCCTCCCAGGTTTTTCCTTCATTCAGATTCTTCCAGGAGCCGAACTCCTTCTGGATTTCTCCTTCAGTCCAGTTCCTCCAGGAGCCAAACTCCTTCCGGACTTCTCCTTCAGTCTGATTCCTCTAGGAGCCGAACTCCTTCCGAATTTTTCCTTCAGTCAAGTTCTCTTTAAGAGTCCGAACTCCTTTGGAATTGATGTATGTCAAAGCTTTTCACCAACCAATGCCTGCTTTCTCCGAACTCCAACTATTAAATCTCAACGAACGGCCACATCATGGCAATGGACACCTCTCTCCGTAACAAACTCCACGTGGCCCCGAGCGGCCTACTATCGGACAGTTATGGCTGTCACTATCAATCTGCTATAGGCTCCGTCTATAAAAGGGATCTTCCAGATACATTTTCTCTAAGCTCTCTTCTCCTTTCCGAAATTCTGTTGGATTCTTGCCTGAGCATTCCATTTCTGTTGGCCAGAAGAGTTGACTTGATCGTCGGAGGGTCCTGCCGGAGCCACCACCACCGACTCCGAACAAGACTTTATTTTGCAGGTCACCGGCGGCGACCTCTTCCTCCTTCACTCCAGTTCGATCCGGCGTCAACCAAATTCTGCACCAACAATTATATTGTTAAACAAAGTGATGAGAAGTTTCTTATATCATTTGGGCGTATGCAATGTAAACTAGTGATTTGCGTTGGGCTTTGGAATGAGGCTTAAATACCGGAGAAAGCAAGCATACTATAAAAAAACTCTAAACCAAAGTGGTTGGACAATTTTTGAATATGCATCTCCTTTTGAAAGAACCTTACTTCCATAGGAACCAATGGTGAAGTTTGGCTTATAAACCTGGTGATCTCGGTAGTTTGTGAGATGCTTGTTATTTACATTTCAATGTATGGTGGCATCTAAAAGGGGTCTAATTTGATGTATTTAGATGTGAAAGATGTTTGAAAAGATCTTATATCTTACTTTCACAAGCAAATAAAGAACAATTATGGCAGAAAAATTGATAGATGACGCAAGATGATATCATCTTAAATAGCATATTGCTGGCAATTTAGTTTTAGGAGTGTATAGAGTGATTTAGAAATCACATTTTCCAAGTCCTTTATTGTTTGGTATGGGAATTACCAAAGTCCTGTGACTTAGGTCATTTTTTTAGCAACTTTACGTGTAAGACTCTCATTTTTTTAGTCATTCCATTTTCATGCTTCCAAATGGATCTGAAGGGGAATTATGTTAAAATTGTTCGTCATTTTTGTTGTTGTATCATGATTCCAAGCAAATTCTGTTGCTTAATCTTAATTTCTAATTCTTAGGGCCCAATGTCAACACAACACTTTGCATCTGGAATCCTTGTTATAACATGTTGATCGAAGCTAATGTTGATGTTTCCAGGCAAAAGATTGGTTATTTTCGGTACTTAGAGACCATGATGGAACGTTGTTGCATCTATCTTGTACTCTTCTTACTCATGCCATTTAGTTGCTGGAACTTGATGGCAATGTTTCTTTTGTTAGTTTGATTTGCATCCAGTAACAACCAATCTATGGTCGGTACTAGGCTCCTCGTTTATGACTAATTGTAAGACTTTGTTAGATGCCCTTGGGGACAGAATTTATCACCGAGGTCGTGGAGCTGTTTAGCCGATGCTTCATTTACAAATAGGTGAGCCAATGGCTCTTACATGATTGCCAAGTGGATGGTTAACGGTTGGTGAAAATTTTCTCCCTTGAAGTCCTGGTAGCTCTGAGAAACAAAGATGGTGTTCTTTGCAAGACAGAAGCTTCTGTTTTTGAGCATTTGTGGCCTGTTTTACCACTGACTTGTGATAAATAAATTTGTGCCTTTTTATACTACTGACTTGTGATTAATAAATTTGAGAGTTAGGCATCATTTTCAGATATATCCTCAGAGAATTGTCCAGATGAAAACATGAATAAACTTTGGAATGACACTTAGGGGGACTCAGTATTCTTTTGTTCTGGAGCAGTGAGTAGAATTTCTCAATAATTAGGCTGACATCTACAGAATTAAAGAAAAAGAAAGACTTAATGGATAATTAGACTCTGCTGCTTTCATGAATGCCTAAGGGATCTATATCCACTCTTAATATAGTAGAAGCACTTAGGGCCTATTTGGATGGTTGGGCCCAAAATCCTATGGGATTTGTGGTCCAACTATCAAAAATACAAAATTATAGGCTGGACTAGGCTTTTTTTCATTTTTTTCTCCCTATAGGATTTGGGCTAGCTCACTTAAAAGGTGGTCCTGGATGTTGAGGTCATTTTTTTCTCCTTATGGGATTCGGGCCAGCCCACTCAAAAGGTGGCCCTAAATAGTTATAAAACTAGGCCTAGTCCAGCCTAGAATTCTGTATTTTTGGTGGTTGGGCCACAAATCCCGTAGGATTTTAGGCCCAACCATCCAAACAGGCCCTAAAAGGAAAATTCTCCATTGGGCTTTTCATGATCTTCTCTTAGCTCAACGTCCACACTATGTGGATATAGAGTTTATTTCTTTAACCTGTGACTTCTCATAGGAAATCCATAATTTCTTCTTCTCTGGTAGGTCATAATTGTGACCAACCATATCTCTTGAATCAATTGGTCTTGGTCTAGACAATATCTTGCATTGAGTGTTTTGTAGACTATATTGATCCTGTACGTATGGCCAGTTCATAGAACCATCTTGTGTATTGTTCCATTTTTTTCTTTCCTCATTGTAACTCTGTTTAAAGATTGCCTTCATCTCTACCCATCTTGTGATGTCTTGGCCTGCTCTTGAGTGGGCATCGTTGTATCATTAACTACATATAAGCTGATCATCCAATGGGTTATGAACTGTATTTTATGAGAATAAAAAATTTGGTGCCAGTCACAGAATTCATCTCAAGGAGAGAATTGTGTTCAAGAAATAACTCAGGGTTCATATTTGCCAGAAACTTGGGTACATTAAGCTTTTGCTCTTCTCAAGATGAGAATAATCATGAATAGAGGGATGTCCATGATAGTTTTGTCATGGTTTCTTATCACATGTTGGTGTGAAGCACGACTGTCATGATAAGTATAAGTTGGCAGAACATTCTGTACATGATTTCTGTTATGCACATGAAAACCTTCATTTTGCAGTGGTCAATAGTGGGAACTTATTCTTTTGAGGTAATATTAATGGGAAAGTAAGTGCTGCTGCTTTGCGAGAATGCTAGAACCGAAGCCATGTATTAAATTAAGTAAATATTAGGGATGTAGAATTTTGTCAACATGGATTGTCCAACTTGGTTGGAAAAGAAAACTCCGAAAGTTTTCTTGCATGCATTTCTTCATTATCATACTTGGTATATACACTATGTATCCTTTGCTATAAGGTTGCAGCCTTCCACTAAATACTTGAATCATCAATCCATGCTTTATGCTTTCAGGTAACATTCCTAGCTGTACAATCTAGCAGAATTAGAAGAGATGGGATTGCTGTCATACCAAATTATTTAAATGCCTGGATGCTTTAATACCAAATTACATAAAAGAAAGATAGAGGTTTGAGAACAGACAGAAGAGGAGATTAAGAGAGGAGGAAGAAGATGATGTTGGAAAACTCCAGCCAAGAAGCTTCCTGCTTTATTTATTTCAACTTATCAAATCTCAATAATCCACACTGAAAATCCTCAAAACTAATTTCAAGAATTTTTACATAGATATGTATAATTAAAAAAGTAGAGTCTTAATGTAAACTTAAAGCTAATCTTAATCATTGATTAAAGGGCTTAAGGATACATAAAATCATGACTATCCAATGTAAATTTTGCTGGATGGTTTGACTTGGACATACCCAGAGTTGTTAATAAAGCTGACCCAAGAGGTGAATCTTGTTTGAAATTATCAGCTCTGCTCATCTTCTGATGTTTCAGTCATCATTGTCAGCTTTGCCTCCGTCTTATGCAATTCTTGAGCCTGTTGAAATATTAACCTGATAAACTATCCAATTGACCTAGGCACCTAGCCTCCAAGCAGCATTTTATTGGTGGGTCTGGTCTTGTAATTGGATGACTGGTTGCACCATATTTCTTGCCTTCTTGAGTTTGTATTGTTTTTCTGATCTGTCTTTTATGCATATGTATTCTTGAGCTATGGTTTTATTGAAGGATTTCAGTTTCAAAGATCTGAGAGCCAGTACGCTTTATAATATCATATTAATTTGTATTGTTAGATTGATTCTTAGAGTTTCATTTAAAGTAGGTTTCATTGTCCATATTGTGTAGGACTAGCATCAAAGATCTTATTGTAGTTATATGATTGGTTGGGTAAACTCTGATTCATTAATGCATATTCTAAAAATTTTTTGGCATCTTTACATGGGTACAAGTTATTTGAATTATTTTTGTTTTCCTTTCTTTGTTTTTTTAATGTGTTTAATTTGAATGAATGGTTAATCCTTTCTTTTCCCATGTGGTAGTAGGAGTTGTTGTCTTAGAGAAAGCTCCCCTCCACCCCTCTGTTTTCTTTTCATATTTCTTCAATTTACAATAACCAAGAAGGGCTTGCATAATTTTTGGTAGCAAAGAAGGGCCCGCATAAGGTTCTTGCTTCAATCTACTCTTAAGCAATGAAGCAATTTTTTTTCCTTGTTTTTCATCATGAAATGGCCTAATTTGAAATTGCAACTTTATCAACCCTAGGTGTGACTCCTAGGTACATTGGTGATGGCATTTGTAGTGACAATGCCAATTATATTTTCTCAGTAATCTTTCTCTATTTCTTTGAGTTCCATTTTTTCCTAATTCATTTTTCCAATATGTTGAATTTCTGATATTACATGCTGTGGAGGGGTTGATTAGGGCTCACAGTGAAGTTGGGCCCATCGCCACCAGATCAGGCTGGCCTTTTCTAGTGCTCATTTGCAGCCAGGATAGCCCTATAATGGTGTCTGTGACCTAGGTTGTTGGCTTCAATAAAGTGGTGACTGAAGGAAAATCTGATGCAGGCTAACCTAGTGGATAGGGCAAGCAAAAGTGAGAAGGGAGAGGAAAAAGAATCAAAGATGGAGAAGTTAGAGGGGAAAAGAGGAGGTAGAGGATGAAGGTAGGGAAGGTTTGGTATGAGAAGAACATATGCAGAGCAGCAGAGTGATTGTAGTTGATGATTGGTTTTGCATGGATATCGTTGATCACCTCTGTAGGTCTTTACCAAAGCAAAAAACTGATGCAAAGATGTCCTCAACAGCAAGCAAGATAATTGTCTTCTGTTCAATTAAACTGTAAGTAATTGAGTCATCACCTTACATCCAAGGTGTTGTTGAAAATTGAAATCATCCATGTTTCCCTAGTTGTATCCTTTAGAAAATAAATTAAAGAGACTAGGCTAAGGATAGGCTGGTCCATTTTCCTTGCCTGTAACTAGGATGGTCAATTTTCACAAGGTAGACATTTTATAAGATATTGGAAGTTGGGATGAAAAATTAGCCTTTTGTTTGTTTTTGTTTTTGTTTTTGTTTTTTTTTCTGTTTCCTTCTATCCTGTGTATTAATTAATGATTTGAAATTTTGATACAAGAATTTGTCAAAGCAAATCCTGAGTGCCTTGAATTTTTAATATTTTTCTTTTTTATGTTATAACTTATCAGCATGTGATCTTTTGGTTGTTTTCATGTGGCTTATCAATCTTCCTTTGCAAATTACAATCTCATTTTGGTACAGGTGTGGTGCACAACAATCTGGGGATTTAGGTTCATCTAGTGAAGCACTTGATGGGATTCTTGGTTTTGGTCAGTCAAACTCATCCATGATTTCGCAACTAGCTGCTGCTGGAAGAGTGAGGAAGGTATTCGCTCACTGCTTAGATACAGTAAAAGGAGGTGGAATTTTCGCTATAGGAAATGTTGTGGAACCCAAAGTCAAAACAACACCACTGATACCCAATATGTATGTTATGCTAGACCTAGCTATTAAATTAGTCTGTATGTTATTTTTCTATCACTTTTATTCATATCTGGTTCCTACAACAATCTCTTAGAATGTTATGCACTGGATGCATAAAAAATATATGGACCATAAAGAGTTTCTTGTTTAGTGGACATGCATACTAGTTATATAGCAAAATATTGTATTCATTGAGCAAGGCTGACAATTATCTGCTTGCAGATGAATGTTGGATAATGCATTGTGATAAGGAATGCTAGACAAGTGCATATGAGATTTGCTATGCATGCACATTCAATCTTTTATTTTGTTTATTATTCTTATTTTTTAACTTTGTTAGGATGTCATTCTCATTGCATTAGATTTTGAATTATGCCCTTGTTACGATTAAAACATCACTTGGTTAGCTGCATGGAACCTTAACATCTAGTGTTGATGATTTAAATTATTCATCAAAAAATGAACTTGTGCGCCTTTTGCAGAACTTGGAGATTGATAGCAATTTGAATTCAATAATAAGTATAAAGTAGGTTTGCCATCTCAGTATCGAGTCCTATATTTGTATCACATTGGTATAGTTTCGGCATGCCTGTTTTGGGGGTCAGTTTGGCATATTGAGATACAGTATGCCTGGGAAGGATGGCATGCAGTAGTACAATTTAAACCATGCATATAGGATTTAAATAGCAAGGCGCAAATGTGATTAGTATAAGAGAGAAGGTAAGAAATTAATCTAGAAGATCACTTGTCTTGATGTCAACCATTCTAACCCCTGCGAGGAGGATTAGACGGTCTAGTGGTGAGATCTGCTATATTGGGAAGCTGAAGCATGCTAAACTTCTAGAGATCCTAACTTCCTGTGTGATGTCAAATTAAGATTTTTTTTTTTAATTTTTTTTTTTTTTTTTTGAACTGGTTATATTATTCAAGCTCTACGATATGGTGCCACTGGATAAGGTTGAGTGAACGGACGATCAGGTGCCAAATTTTATAGTTTAGGTCTTGAAATGAGCTAGTCAAAGCCAAAAACTTCCTTTTTGTGGAAAGACTTTGATTAGAAATATTTTCCATTCTAGGAAGGATTAGGCAAAGCAGTTGTAGATGAAATTGATGTAGCAGTCAAGATCAACCTGCTGTAGATGTTTAGTTTTCATGATTATTTTCACTAGTCATGTTTATTTTGGGGAAGCTGTAAACTTTTTTTAATCAGAGGAATCTTATCCTACTACTTAAATGTGGATCTCACTAGCATGGATAGAGGCTTTGTAACTCACTTTTATTATTCATTAATTAAAAAAGAAGGTACCTAGATCCTACTTTCGCCAATTTTCCCATTTTCTAAATTTTCTTATAAAAGATATTCAAGTTGAGTAGGTTGATGGAATTTCTTCTTTTTTGCTAATCGAATACGGTTGTTACTAAGCTCAGTCATCTACATCCATGGGGGTTAGTTTATAATCCAGATGTGCGAGCAATACAATTAGATGAGATAACCACTATAGATGCTTGAAGTTCATTAGAGGATAAAGGTGAGAATTGCTACCTGGATGGATAATGAGATGAAGGAACGCATTATATAATAAGTGGAAAATATTGCCCAACTCACCAAGCTACTATCTTAACGGCGATGCCTTCAATTCAAGCACCACCAACTCCTATATGAAGCTATCTTTAGTGTCTAGAGATGAGAATCTACCATCCAGTGAAGGGGATGAACAATCTACAATTACTCAAAATTTCTCTTAAACCTTTGAAAGTTGAAGCTTGAATTTAGAATTTTGCATATGGTTTATGGAACTGACCCAAACCGCTCGGTTCGGGACGTTTCGAACCGAATCGGTGCCCAACCGGCTTGGTTCGCACATGAAAATCGGGACTTGCAAAAAAAATAAAAAAATAGAGAATCGCCCGGTTCGGCTCCGAACCGGATGGTACGGCCTGAACTGGTCGGTTCGGCTCTGTTTCGAACCGAATCGAATGGTTTTGCTTATTTTTTAGTTCTTCGAGAGATTAGGTCACTCTCCCACTCCAAACATAGCAGGAAAAGGCGGGTTAGAGGTACGTTTTCCATCCTAGCTCTCTTTTTTTTCTTCTCTTTTTTTTAAAAATTTATGAAAAATGAAAAAAAAAAGAAAAATTATGTCAAAATTTTATTTTTTATATGATTTTAATATATGTCATAGATCTATGAATGATCTACACAATGACACTAAAATGATTAATTTTCGTTAAGTATATAATTTTTAAAATTAAAATATATATTTTAGAATAAAAAATTATTAAAAAATAAATTTTGAAAAAAAATTATAAAATTAGATTATTAGTGAGAGACTTACAAGTTACTTTTGACATAAATTTGGTGTCGATTTATTAATATTTTAACACATCTTGTGCATAGTATTTTAGGCCTAAATTTTGGAAAAAAATATTTTATACATATTCATGGACTAAGAAATTTATATGTAGCATCAATGATAGGATTCTACATGGATGTAAGGTCAAATTTTTTTCTAATTTTTTATTTTTTAATATATATATTTTAAAAATTAATAAAAATAATTAAATAATTTAAAAAAAGAAAATTAGATAAATGAAATCTATCATTTTTACGTAATTAATAAAGTAATGTGTTTGTCAATTTTCAGGAATGGATCCATCGCGAAAGAAGAATGATCCAGAGCGTGATATTGGTTGGGAGCATGGAAAGATGCTCTCAGGCCGACATCATTGGATATGTAAATGGTGTAACATAGAATTCAAAGGAGGAGGGGTTACATGGTTGAAGTAACATTTGATTGGCGGTTATCCAGATGTAGCTATGTGTCGTAAGTGTTCACAAAAGGTCCATCAGTTGATGAAAAAGCATTTTGCTGATTTTTAATCAATGAAGAAAAGAAATTTAAAGAAGGCAGAGGTGGACTGTTGAGCAGTAGAGCAACCTTCTTATCACTTTAGGGAGTCAAAGGAAGGATCTGCTCCAGATGATGAGCAGGCATAGTTTAATGCTGCCATTCAGGTGAGTTTAGATGATCAGTGGCAGTTAGAGGAGTTGGCCAGGCATAGAGCTTTATTTGGGCCGTCAGTTTATGAGGACGGATCAGGCTTAGGGAGCATTGTTGCAGAGTCTAAATCATGGTTTAGGAGGACATCCTCAGAGAGTCCGCCAGTAGAGGCAGCAGTTGTCTTACATCCATGTTGGAAGCATTTGGTAGTAGAAAAAAATCCTCTAGAGAGATTCCAACAGGAGCCACTATTTATGATTTGGATCTACATGCCTTTCCTAGTAGAGATTCCAAGCAATAAAGGATTGACATTGTGTTGAAGAAAGATAAGAAGAGGGATATGTGGCAAGTTATTGGATCTTGGTTTCACTTCAATCACATCCCAACGAATGCTGTAGACAATACATATTATCGCTTTGCCATTTCGTCTATATAGATTGCCGGTTCAGGTGTTGATCCTCCAGGACCAAGAGATATCCATGGTGAGCTTCTTGACAGTAATAAGGAGGATTTAGAGAAATGGATTGCATCATTTAAGAGCAATTGGCCCATGTATGGATTGATTGTGATGTGTAATGGTTGGACTAGTCCTATTAGATGAAGCATCATCAACTTCTTGGCATATTATGATGGAAGAATATTTTTCTACAAGTCTATCAATGCTTCAGCTGAGGTGCACGACACTAGCTACATCCTTAAATTGAAGGAGGAGGTGATTGATCAAGCAGGAGAATGCAATGTCGTGCAGGTTGTTACGGATAATGGACCACAATATGAGGCTGTAGGAGAGTTATTGATGGAGTAGCGACCATATATTTTTTGGACTTCATATGCTGCACATTGTATTGATCTGATGTTGATGGATATTAGAAGGATTCGTAGGATGCAAAAAACAGTAGAGTCAGCACAGAGCATTACCAGATTTATTTATAATCATACATGGGTCCTATTATTGATGCGACAGTATGTTGGAGGTGATATATTGAGATCAGGTGTCACATGATTTGCTACCAATTATATAGCACTTGGTAGCTTAATTGATAAGAAAGTATAGTTGCATCAAATGTTTGTCAGTACTGAATGGTAGGAGAGCAGATATGCTAGGGCAGGCACTGAGGAGAGCACTATGGAAAGCCTAGTGACGAGACAGTCATTCTGACAACAGGCTAAAAGGATAGTAATGGCTATTAAGTCTATGCATGAAGTGCTTCGGATTGTGGATGGTGAGCGATACCCTCAGACGGGCTTTCTATATCATATGATGGAAAGGACAAAGGAACAAATCAAGATGGTAGATTCAAAACATGGACATGAGTACATCAGGATCATCGACCATCGATGGGGTTATCAGATGGATAGGGAGTTGCACTTAGCAGGTAAGCAGCAAATCAAAAACTTTTTGAAAATTTATATAAATAAACTTAATCAATTATGATAATCTATGTGCAGTTTACTATCTGAATTCGAGGTTTCAGTACTCTATACCTAGGATTGGCATAGATGAAGAGCTTTTATCTATCCTACGAAATGTAATA
This sequence comes from Cocos nucifera, assembly GCA_006176705.1. Lineage (NCBI taxonomy): Eukaryota > Viridiplantae > Streptophyta > Magnoliopsida > Arecales > Arecaceae > Cocos > Cocos nucifera. The sequence continues at coordinate 46,451 of QRFJ01003670.1, forward strand.
GATAAGATAGAGCTCAATGCAGACATCGTGGCTGTCTTGAATAAGTAAGTTAAGTTCAGTAATGTTTATTAACTTAGTGATGTCTTTGATAAGTAAGAGTAAGACATTATAAGTTTATAATAAATAATTTTTTTATAGATGAAAATATTTAGGGAGGGTACATAATCATTTGGAAGTAACGTAGTAGTTAAAAGCAAATCAAAGATGAATCTAGGTATATATCAATAACTCAATAAGTTTATTTTTATATTCAATATTGTTTTTGATTTTGCTGATTTTCAATTATTTTATATCTTAATGGTGGGTGCATTTTGATGGATTTGCATGACATCTAAGAGATCTTGCCATCAAGATCATCTCCCAGATAGTTTCATCGAGTGGATGTAAGTATAACTGGTCAATCTTTGCCCTTATCCACAGTAAGCAGAGGAATCGTCTGAAACAGAAACGCCTTAACGATCTTATATATATACACTACAATATGAGATTGAGGCTCAAATTCATTCAGGAGAAAGTTCAGCTGAAGTATTCGGATCCGACTTATAGTGATTTTGTTGCTGAAGATGATGATTCGATGACTAGATGGGTTATGAGTCAACAGTAGGATTCAGAGCTTGATGAGCCAAGATCGCCTCCACGACTAGCTAGTTTTATTGCTAGCGAGGCTGGGGTGGATGTCTCTCAGTGGGCAAGCAGCAATATTTCGTTTAGACATCCAGCCGATACACCACAGCATCCGTTCTTACAGTCTAGGCAGCTAGAGCGAGACATAAGCAAAGAAAAAGGAAAGGCAAGTATGGCACTAGTAGAGCCTGAGCATTTGGTTCACTCAGATTTAGATACCAGATGGAGCAGTAGTGGTAGTTCTTCAGCTGGTCATGTATCTGATGATCATGGAGGGACTGGAGGACAGGAGACAGCCAGTTGGTGGTCTTGGATTCACTGGTGAGTCTCAATTTGCGCACGTTATGCAGGATAGGGACCACGGTGCACGTGCTGATAGAGCTCATGATGATACGATTTCATACAGATGACGGGCTCCACAAGGTCGTTCAAGACATGATGCAGCTATAGATGACCTCGCACATGGAGTAGGATCCATAGATATATCAGGTTCATCTTCATATTCTGGATCCTCTTATTCATAGTCACAGCCATCCTATGATCCTTACGGATATGGATATTGTTGGAGCAGAATCTGATCGATGCCGGATCGATCTGGAGTTAACGAAGAAGAGGTCGCCGTCGGTGACCTGCAAAACAAAATTCTGTCCGGAGTCGGTGGTGGTGGCTCCGGTAGGATCCTCCGACGATCAAGTCAGCTCTTCTGGCCAACAGAAATGGAGTGCTCAGGAAAGAACTCAGCAGAGTTTTGGGAAGGAGAAGAGAGCTTAGAGAAAACATATCTGGAGGGTCCCTTTTTATAGACGGAGCCTGTCGTAACCGTCCGGTAGTTGGCCGCTCGGGGCCATGTGAAATTTATTACGGAGAGGTGTCGCTCGTAATAGACTGATAATGACAGTCGTAACCATCCAGTAGTGGGGTTGCCTGTAGCAGACTGATAAATGACAGTCGTAATCGTCCGGTAGTGGGATCGTCTGTTCGTTGAGATTTAATAGTCGAAGTCCGGAGGAAACAAACGTTGGTTGGTGAAGAACTTTGACATATATTAATTCCAGAGGAGTTCGGACTCCTAAAGGGAATACGGCTATAGGAGATCATCTGGGAGGAATACTACTTGAAATCTGGGAGTAATCCACTGGAGGAATTCAGATGAAGTTTAACTGAAGGAGATGTCCGAAAGGAGTTCGACCCTGGAGGAAACCGACTGAAGGAGAAGTCCGTAAGGAGTTCGGCTCCCGTAGAAATCTGACTGAAGGAGAGGTCTGGAAGGGTTCGGTTGAAGGAGAAGTCCGACTGACGGAGAAGTTCGACCGAAGGAGAAGTCTGGGAGGAGTTCAGCTCCTGTAGGAGTTCGAAAGGGGTTCGGCTGCTGGAGGAAGTCCGGGAGGGGTTCGGCTGCTAGAGGAGTTCGGTTGGGGTTCGGCTGCTGGAGGGAGAATTTTCAATCGAAGCTCTTCTATGATTACCAGTCGCATTAGGCTAAGCATCAGAATGGACTTCGGCGGGAGCGGGGTTTATTCCCAATAATAGTTCCCCCACTCTCGAGTTCGAAATTCAAAAGAAGGGAGTATAAAAAGACGACTGCCGAAGTTCTTTTCCGGGCTCTATACTTATTGAGGTTGAAGCTCGGAGGAGATCTTATCTTCTGTCGGGGTTGAAGGAGATCTTATCTCCTGTTGAGGTTGATATTGAAGTTCGGAGGAGATCTTATCTTCAGCCGAGGTTGAAGATCTTATTTTCTGTTGAGGTAAGATCTTCTGTTGAGGTTGACGTTGAAGCTTGGGGGAGATCTCATCTCCAGCCGAGATTGAAGGAGATCTTATCTTCTGTTGAGGTTGACGTTGAAGCTCGGGGGAGATCTTATCTCCAGCCAAGGTTGAAGGAGATCTTATCTCCTATTGAGGTTGACGTTGAAGCTCGGAGATCTTATCTCCAGCCGAGGTTGAAGAAGATCTTATCTTCTATTGAAGGTTGGAGCTCGGAGGAAATCTTATCTTCAGCCGAGGTTGAAGGAGATTCTATCTCCTGTTGAGATTGACGTTGAAGTTCGGGAGAGATCTTATCTCCAACCGAGGTTGAAGGAGTTCTTATTTTCTATTGAAGGGTTGGAGCTCGGAGAAGAGTTCTGATCTCGGATTTCCGCGCTTGTTGCGGACGCCGAGCTCATTATGGACGTTGGACCTGTTGTGGACGTCGAACTAGGATCTCTCTTGCAAATCGGGATAAGGTTCTGCCTTTCGCATTTGACGTAGTCAGGTTGTCGTGGGAAAATACGTGTTAGGATTCTCCATCGAGCTTCTTCCTTCTCCACGTCTTTGGCCTACGAGGTTCTGACTTTTGCTCATGTTAGGATGAGGTTCTCCCATTTCTAACAGGCGGCAGGGGCACATTAGGGCCGTTGTCGGGGTCTCTCTTCTCACCTCGTCTAAAATGAACGAGACCTTCGACTTTGCTCACATTAGGACGAGGTTCTCCTCCTGTTCCTAATCAGACTGTAGGGGTATATTAGGATCGTTGTCAGGGCCTTTTCTCTCACTTTATCTTAAATAATCGGAGGTCTTTGATTTGCCCATATTAGGACGAGGTTCTCCTTCTGTTTCTAATATGGCCACTTTTGATTGTTTCTTTCCTATTGTCATATAGTTTTTGCACCAAGAAATAATAATATTGAAATGAAGGAGTTTTATTGAAGAAAAATTACTGGCAGTACATTCTCAGACTCTCTGAGTTTCAAAGTCGTGGGAGCGTTGTTCCTCTGAGCTCCTTCAGGCAATAAGTTTCGGACCGGACGACCTCCTCTATTTCATACAGGCCTTCTCAATTTGGGGCAAGCCTCCCCTGGCTTCGAGGCTGAGAGATGGCGGCTCATCAAAGTACTAAGCCCCCAGAGATAGCATTGATGATGTCGGGAGGCGGCCGATCTCTTTGTTGTTCCTCCCTCATTGGTGGTTCTAGCTGCGATAACGCCTTTAGATGATTTTCTCTTGCTTCAGGCCGGCGTCTGAGGAATCGACCCAGCCAGCCTCTCCTGATGAGCTCCTCGATCTCGTCTTTGAGCTGAATGCATTCTTCAGTATCGTGGCCGTGATCATGATGATACAAACAGTACTTGCTTTGATTGCGCTTATTTGGGGGAGATCGTAATTCTTTTGATTTTGGTAGTTGATTCTTAATTTCTATAAGAACTTAAGTTTTAGGAGCATTAGGGGGTATAGTTATGAAACCTTCTGAGGGGAGAATTTTTTCGCACCCTTCTGTTGGAACTTCTTTGATGATGAGCTCGAGGAGTAGTTCGGGCTCGCTTACGCTCGGGAGGAGTCCGCGAGCGCGGCCGAACTTTATTCGGCCCTCTATCAGCGGTGGGTCTATTGAACTCGTCCGCTCGCCGCTTTCTTCCGGCTTCCTCATCCTTCAACCTGAAGGCTTCTTCCACTCGGGCCTATCCTTCAACCCGAGCTAGCAGATTGGCAAAGTTCTTAGGGTGCTTCTTCTCCAGAGAGAACAATAAATCATTCTTCTGAAGGCCGTCCTTGAGTGCAGCCATTGCAACAGACTGGTCTAGGTTCCTAACCTCCAATGCAGTAGTATTAAATCGGATAACATAAGTCCGGATCGATTTTCCCTTCTTCTGCTTGATATTCATCAGAAAATCCGAACCTCGGTGCGGATGTCGGCTGCTGACGAAGTGAGCTGCAAACTGATGGCTCATCTGATCAAAGGAGAAGATTGAACCCAACTTCAACGCCGAGTACCAGTTTCTTGCTGCTTCCTTTAAGGTAGACGGGAAAGCTTGGCATAAGATGGTGTCTAGTGCGCCATGGAGCAGCATCATGGTTCGGAAGGTCTTCAAGTGATCGACCGGATCAGAGGTTCCGTCGTAGCTTTCAAATTGGAGGAGCTTGAAGTTCGACGGAACGGGCTCTTGCATAATTTGGGGAGAGAAAGGGAGATCGGTGTAGACATCGTCATGGCGAGCTAGGGCGACGTGGTGGAGTTCTTCAATCCGTCGGTCCATCTCCCGCAGTTTCTGATTGAGGACGTCGTCTCGATCGCAGATCTTGAAAGGCTTCCGGTCGTAGATGGGGAAGGTCTCTTCCGAAGAAAAATCATAATCCGAACAAGGATCCTCTGCTCTCTGTTTTTTCTTCTCAGGGGCGACGGGTATGCTAGCCTAAGTGCTCTTCCTCAGGATCGATTTCTGACATCTCGATGGTGGGTTTCCTGGCGGAATCGCCATCAGGGGCTGCCGCATGGTTTGCGCCATCTCGGTGAGGCCTTGAATTTGCTGCATCAGCAGGTTAAACTGCTTCGGATCTATCGTGGCCGTCGGTGGAGGAGGTTGAAGTACCGGCGCTGGAGCAGAAACGGATGGATCTGGCTCGTATCTAGCGGCAGAAGTGGTAGATCTCCGGATAGTCATCTTTTTTGGAGGCATATCTTGGGATCGAGGGAGGATGGAAATGGATCTTGAAGAAGAAGATCCACAGGATTGGCTGAGCACTCTTTTAAGAACAAGGGTACCTCAGGAACAGAGGGTCTTTCCTCTAGCGCCAATTCTGTTGGTGCAGAATCTGATCGACGTCGGATCGAGCTGGAGTTGAGAAAAAAGAGGTCGCCGTTGGAGACCTGCAAAACAAAGTCCCGCCCGGCGTCGGTGGTGGTGGCTCTGGTAGGACCCTCCGACGATCAAGTCAGCTCTTCTGGCCAATAGAAATGGAGTGCTCAGGAAAGAACTCAGCAGAGTTTTGGGAAGGAGAAGAGAACTTAGAGAAAACGTATCTGGAGGGTCTCTTTTTATAGATGGAGCTTGTCGTAACCATCCGATAGTGGGCCGTTCGAGGTCATATGAAATTTATTACGGAGAGAGGTGTCGCTCGTAATAGACTGATAATGACAGTCGTAACCGTTCGATAGTGGGGTCACTTGTAGCAGACTGATAAATAACAGTCGTAACTGTCCAATAGTAGGATCGCCTATTCGTTGAGATTTAATAGTCGAAGTCCGGAGGAAGCAGGCGTTGGTTGGTGAAGAACTTTGACATATATTAATTCTAGAGGAGTTCGGACTCCTAAAGAGAATACGGCTAGAGGGGATCATCTGGGAGGAATACTAGAAATTTGGAAGTAATCCGCTGGAGGAATCCAGATGAAGTTTGACTGAAGGAGATGTCCGAAAGAAGTTCGGCTCCTGGAGGAATCCGACTGGAGGAGAAGTCCGGAAGGAGTTCGGCTCTTGTAGGAATCCGACTGAAGGAGAGGTTCGGAAGGAGTTCGACTGAAGGAGAAATCTGGAAGGAGTCCGACTGATGGAGAAGTCCGATCGAAGGAGAAGTCTGGAAGGAGTTTGGCTCCTGTAGGAGTTCGAAAAGGGTTCGGCCGCTGGAGGAGTCCGGGAGTGGTTCGGCCGTTGGAAAAGTTCGGCTGCTTGAAGGAGTTCGGCTAGGATTCGGTCGCTGGAGGGAGTCCGGGAGGGGTTCGGCTGCTGGAGGAGTTCGACTGCTAAAGGAGTTCGGCCGAGGTTCGGCTGCTGAAGGGAGAATTTTCAATCGAAGCTCTTCCGTGATTATCAGTCGCATTAGGCTAAGCATCAGACTGGACTTCAGCGGGTGCGGGGTTTATCCCTAATAGATATGATGCATCAGAGATATCTTCTAGTGGTTACTATCCTATGCAGTCTGGAGCATCTTATGGATCGAATTTTGCTGTTAGTATATTTGGATGGGCTCCTTTACAATCATACGATTAGTCCGAGGATACTATTTAGAGCCAAGACCTCAGTGATACTTTGAGGATGAGTTATGATCCAGTTCACCTGCCTTATGGATCTAGTTGGATCGATGTTCCTTCTGAATATATAAATGATCCTACTATTTATGGACATCGATGATCGACCGGATTTTGATGAATAGTACATATTTAATATTGAAATTTTTTTTTAAATTAATTTAAGTATTTTGGGATCCAATAATATCTGATTTATGTATTTTAGATTTGTATTACTTGCAATTAATATTATTTCCGAATTCCGAATGATAGAAATATTAATTAATATCACTGAATAATAATTTATTTTTTTAAAAAAATATTAAATATTTCTTTTGAAAAACAACAAAATACAACAAAAAGAAAATTTGGCGTGCCGGTTTTGACCGGCATGCTTGCCGTACCGAGTATTGATATAGTTCGATGTCGATACCATACCGTACCGGCGACCGGCACGGTCTCCATTATCGGTACCAAAAATCTTGATTTTGCATATGATGGAGGATGTAGAGAAGCAGAATAACTAGCTAGACCAGTTAGAGGTCTATTTCACTATCTATGGATACACTAGTGTCCAAAAGATGGTTTGCCTTCTCATGCTTTCTAGTCATGTCCTTATCTAATGGAATTCGTATAAGAAACAACGATATCTTCAATCTAACATAGAGCAACTTTAAGAGCTTAATCAAGAAACATATTTACTAAATCACATATGAGGAAGATTGATAGATCGAGTAACAATACTTGTAGCAGAAGTTTGATCAATTTGTTGAGGACTATATGGTTGAGTTCCACAAGCAAGCTATTTCACTAAGGATCTCCATTGATGATTATTTACATTTGATAAAGCATGTTGGAGGTCTCCACAAGACCATCTAAAAGAAGCTAAAACCTTTCAAAGTTGTAGAGATCAATGAAGCTAGTGTGAAGACCATGGAATAGAGGAGAAAATCGGTCCAGGGAAGGTTAGAAGGTGATAAAACCAAAAAAGATGGTGGAAAACTAGGCTAGAAGGGCGAGCTAAGTAAAAAAAACATGCAATATGATTTATAAAAATTATTGTGACAACTTAAGGATTAGTGGATATGGTAGGAAAATGTTGGAATCTGATACAATCAAAAGGAAAAGTCAAAGGAGTATCCTAGAAAGAAAGAAAAGGTGGTCCTTATCGTGATTGAGGTTGAAAAGCTACTTGAGCTCGAGCAAGGAGACTCAAAATAGTTTTACGGTGAGAAAACTTGAGACATCAATTGAAGCAGACCAAGAGATTCCTCTCGCACTTTAGGATTCAATTGAAGCATGGTATCATTGAATCTATTGTGGATCTTAGAAACTAGAAGAATCTTATTTTGAAAATCTGATTCAAAATTAGGGTGGCAGACCATGCCTCATCTGCATCCTTACATTCTTTTGGATTCAAAAGAATATGGAGCTAAAAATCACCAAGTATTGTACCTTCGAACTTGCTATCATTGGGAGGTAATTGATGAAGTGGTATATGAAGTGGTTCCTTTAGATGTTTGCCAAGTCGTCCTTAGGAGATTTATCCTTGGAATAGAGATGAAGTCTTCTATAAGTAGTAGAGAAAGTATATATCCATAAAGTACAAGGAGTTCATGATCAATGCCTCTAGAAAACAAGAACACATTGACCCTAAGTGAATAAACCAGTCAGTGCTTGCGGGAAGCTTGTGTACTGATGCTAAGAGAGGTTGATGTCCCTCTAGAGAGATTGAGTCCCTTGGCTATAGCTTTGAGTTCCAACTATAAGCCGATGCCAATCAGTTACTAAAAAATGTAGATCTATTCCAAGAAGTGAAGACCTATTGCTTCAAAGGGCAGTTGAACATGAGATTAGTTTAGTTAGAGAGGTATCTTTGTCCAATTGGGTCTCTATGACTGCTTAGTCATGGAGAATGAAGAGATCAAGAGGTAGATCATAAAATTGCTAGATCGAGGCACAAGGATCGCTTATCGCTTACTCAAAATCGGACACTATGTCGGCCGGCCGGTGGTATTAGATGATATGAGTCGGTATGCCCCTATACCAGACCGTACTGACCCGAATCGACACGAAAATGGGGGATGAATTAGGGAGGAAAATAAAGAAAGAAAGAGGAGGGGATGGAGGGAAGGAGTAGGAGGCCAGTTAAGACGTATATGGTGGCCACCGGAGGGCCACGGAGGCTATCGGATGGCTGTTGAGGCCTCTCGAGCTCCATGATCCTCAACAAGAAAGATTGAGAAGAGAGATAGAGAGGGGAAGGGAGGGGAGAGGAGGGAGATGAAAGTGGTTGAGAGGCCATTGGAGGGCTGCCGGATGGTTGCCATGGCAATTGGGTGGCCCAAAACCCTCCGCAGCCGCCACGGGCTCGAAATAGGGGCGGTAGCCCAAAACCCCTCAGGGATGTGGGGTTTTTGGGCTGCTCGACGGCCACCCGATGGCCCTCTGACGGCCTCCCCGCTGTCTTTCCCTCTCTCCTTTCCCCTCTCTCTCTCTCTCCTCATTTTCTCACTCTTTTGCGGAGGACCATGGAGATCCAGAGTCTCTGCGGCTCTCCGGCGGCCTCGGTGGGCCACCATCAGTCTTTTCCTCTCTTTCCCTCCTCTCTCTCTTCCTTTCTTTCCTTCTTCCTTTGTTTTCGCCCGCGTTCATAATCGGATGCCTGAACCACATCGTTTAGCTGCCGGTACGGTTTGATATGCTCCAAACTGTCCGGTTTGGGCTAGTTCGGCGAACCATGCTAAGGCATGATCAAACCTAGTAGCTCACCCAGTGGATCGAATGTGGTCCTAGTGCCAAAGAAAGATGGTTGTTGGAGGATGTGTATCAACTACCTTGCCTTGAACATGATGACCATTATGGCAGATATCTTGTGTCCTGGATAGATGACTTACTAGACCAATCAAGCATGAAGACTAATTATTTCATCGAGCTGGACTTAAAACCTAGCTACCATCAAGTCCAGTTTCATACGGAAGATATTTGAAAGACAACTTTCAAATGAGGTAGGGTTCGTTCAAGCAGCTTATTAGGTTGTTCTGCTTATCTAATGGCCCTATCCATGCCATAATGTTGATGAACAAGGTGCTGCAGCCTTTCATTGTAGATTTTGTGATTGTGTATATTGATGATATCCTAATCTACAGCATATCATGAAGGTCCCAAACAACGTTTTCCGTATCAGTCCAAATTGGTCGGTACACCCGTACCGAGCCGGACCGGTGGGGAATTGAGACGGTTCAAACGTACAAAATGGTTCTCGAAGGGAGGGAGAAGAAAGAGAGGAAGAGAGAGAGGGGGGAGAGAAGGAAAGGGAGAGGAAGAGAGCCATCGGAGGCCATCTGACATCTTGCCGAGGTCGGTATGCCTGGAGAGAGGGAAGGAGAAAGAGTGGGAGGTCTTTATCCGGCCTTCGGAGGCCGTTGGATGCCTCTGGACGGAAGGTGCCTCCGCCGCAACATCTCCGACAGCCGTTGAGCCCACGTCGAGGGGCTTGAGCGCGGCCAAGCCGGAGGAGGGCCTCTGACCCCTTCTTTGCTTGTAAAATAGGGGTTCGTCCTTGTTTCAGATTTTTTTGTTTTTGGATTTTAACACGTGAAGTTGGTAAACTAGTTGCAGACTTCGTGAATTTTTTTTTTAAAAATCTCAGTTGGAGTCGGCAAATCATTTTGCCAACTTCAATGATTCTTTTTTTAAAAGAATAAGATGAAGTCGGCAAATCATTTGTCGACTTTGCCCATTTAAAAGGAAAAAAAAGGAAATAGGGGCGAATGTCTGTTCTACACGGAGGAGGGTGGAGGTTGTCCTCGACTCGTCTGGGGTTGGCCGCCCTCGATGCTCGCTCGCCGGCGATCGAAGAAGTCGCATCGGCGTTGGTGTCTGCCTGAAGACCTCTGACGGCCTCTAGTGAGTCTCCCCCTCTCTCTTTTTTCCTCCCTCTGCTTGTACTGAGCTCGGAAAGAGCTCCGACGACCGGAGGCCCTCTCTTCCTCTCTCTCTCTCTCCCTCTCCACTGGAGGCCCTCTCTTCCTCTTTCTCTCTCCCTCTCTTCCTCTCCTCTCCCCTCTCTCTCTTCCTCTCTTTTTTTCTTCCTCTGGGCTGTTCTTTGCTATGTCAGTTCGCACTGGTCTGGTCTGGTATGGATCCATATTGATTCATTCCACTGGCCGGCTGGCACAGGCTCCGGCACCGAGTCTGCAAACCTTGGTCCTAAAGGTGCTGGAGGAGAACAAGCTAAAGTTGAACCTCAAGAAGTGTGAGGTTAGGAAGCAATTCGTAGTGTACCTAGGTTTTGTGGTTGGTAGAGGCGAGCTAAAAGTTGATCCAAAAAAAAAGGGTGAGGGTCATTAAAAATTGACTTAAACCCAAGATGGTGACTGACGAGTGGAGCTTCATGGGTTCATGCAAATGTGTTAGAAATTTTATCATATGTTTCTCAGTGATTGCAACACCCTTACATAGTTTGATAAAAGGAAAGTATAAATCTTGAATGGTCAAAGAAACACTAAGACACTTTTTAGCTTTTGAAGATATGCAAATAAATGATCCTACAATTGCCAAATCTATAAAGACTCTTTGAGATTGAGCCCCACGTATTAGGGTATGCATTGGGAATTTCCGTTACACATGATGAGAAAGTAGCAACATATCACTTGAGGATGTTTCAGGCACCACTACAGTTCCCAAAGTATGACAAAGAGTTGTATGCCCTAAATCAGGCCGTGGAGCATTGGAGATCATACTTGCTGGGCAAAGAGAATTGTGGACATAGATTACAAGCCACATTAGTTCTCCATACAAGGTCCAAGTTGCACTAGGAATGAAATGGATGTTGTGTCTAGAGCAATTTAACTGGGTGATCAAATATAACAAGAGCTACAAACATATAAGTTGACTTACTATCTATTGCTCAGAAAGGTTAGCAATCTAAGAGGGGGTTGGGGGGGGGGTGTTGGATTGGATTTTGTAAAAACTTTAATTAAATCTAAATCTGAATAATTATGTACTTAAATAAGTTAACTTTAATGCAAGTGATGTGTATTTAGTATGTAGTAGCGAAGTTAAAAAGAATGATGCAATACAAGTAAAGAAAATGAAGCACACCACCAAGATAAAACAAATCTATTAAATATGTGATAAGATCAAACTAATTTGAGTGATTATGAGGTGCATGCTATGTGCAATAGTGGAATTAAGTTATAAAAGAAGTAATGCAAGAATTAAAAGTAATGCAAAGCAAGTAAAGTAAGAAAGCAAGGCACAACACAAACACAACAAATTTTGTAGTGGTTTGGTGCAACCCTGCACCTATATTACTCTCCAAGCTTTTCTTGGGAATTCCACTATAATCAACTTGACTACAGTGTGATTGTTTTACCCGGGCTCATAATCAAATATAGTTGATTTTCTAGGATCACCAACAAAAATTTTTACACCAATTGTTTTCCGGGCTCACGATCAACCCAATTGGTTTTCTAGGCTCACCAACCAAAATCTTAGAAGTTCAATTTTGGGCTTGGACGGGTCAACCTCAAGTTTCTTTCCTTTAAAGAAACTTGTAAAGACTCAAGAATACAAGATATAAGAATTTCAGCACAAAACAAAATAGAAAATAAAAACTCTTTTTGGCATGGAGAAGTCGCTGATGAGTTGCTTAAATGAAGCTTGAACTTCTTTTCTTGATGCTTGAAGGATGTTGCAGATGATGGTGAAGATCACTCTTGAATGCTCACTCAATCTTTGCATAAATTTTTCTTTTTTTCTTTCTTAAGAATATTCAATAAACGCTCAAAATAATAATGTATTTTTCTTTTCAATCCTCTTCTCTTGGCTTTTCATTGAGTTTGGAAGCCTTTAAATCTTTTAACAAAGTCAAACTAGTCATTTCTAGCTGTTGGGGATTGAAAACTTGTCGTTGGAGGGCTTTTATGCAAATCTACAGCTTCTGAAAAATTAGTCGTTAGAGTTGGAGTTGACTCGTGGACTACAAGAGTCAACTCGTGGATTGCACTCAGAAAATCTGCTCTTTGACTTTCTTGAGAGAGTTGACTCGAGCTTTCAAGAGTCAACTTGAGCTTTGTGCCATTTGGTGCCAACGTGCTGGAGTCGACTCGAAACCTTCTAACTTCATTCTTTTCATATTTTGGCTTCTCAAACTTGAATTTCTTGGCCCTAATGCTGGTAAATGATATTTGCTTTTTTCAATTTCATTTTCTTCATAATGAGCCATCCAAATTTGTGAAAGGTTATTCTTTGAAGTGTTTTGGCTTGGCATCTTAAGAGGATATATTCCATTGATAAATTCTTCATTATGAGCATCAAAGAAATCCTACATTTATCCTTGAAATACATGATTAATATCATTTATGCTCAAAGTTTTGTGATCAGCAAAATCAATCTTAGAGTCAACACTATCCAATCCTCCATCAAAAGTGGTCTTTAGTTTATTGTTGAATGCAAATTTTCACTCTGTCATAAGTATAAGGACCTCTATGCAACAGATCTAGATTTTTAAGAAGAGTTGGGGAATTTGAAGAAGGCTTGCTGATAGGTTCACCTTGAAGAATGGACTTCTATATATGGGAACTTTGTTATGCATCCTTTAGGTTGCTGATAGGATACACTGGATTCAAGGGGCTCACGCTCTAAAGGTTACTGGACACTTTAGAGTGGAGGCTGAACTGAACTTGAGAAGCAATGTCTGTTGGCCTGAAGTGCAGTAAGACGTGACCTGATTCATCAAATGCCATAATAGCACATCAAAATCCTTCAATAAAATGCTGGGACTTTATCCACCATTACTAGTACCTAGTATCGGGAGAGTGTCATGATAAATTCCTTAGGAAGTTTCACAAAGATGGGACACGACCATGACTATCATTTGTAGTAGTTGATCGATTGAGGTCTGCTTGGGCTATCTGCAATAGAGCTACCTAGGGTTCTATATAGAAGTTGCCATTTGAGGTCTGCTTGGGCTATCTGCCATAGTGCCCCTTTGACCTAGAGTTCACAGTTTGTGATAAACCAAAGAACAACAAGGAGGGAGACCAGGCACGAGCTCCAAGGTTTCTTGAGATTATTAAGAAGATTCATCAGGAGGTCGAGGCATGGCTACATCAATCACAACAACAGTAAGGAGTGGCTTGACAAGGCATCACGTGGAGTTCAACTTCCAAGAGGGAGAGCTAATGTGGCTTTGTTTCAAGAAAGAAAGGTTGAAGGGTGAAGGAAACAAACTGAAAGTAATTCGATATAGTTTTTTCAGAATTTTCAAAAAGATAGAAAAGAATGACTTTTAGCTTGATTTGCCACTAAACATAGAGATGTACTTAGTAATTAATGCTAAGAATCTAAAGTTGTTTAAGTCTTCCATGCTAGATGAAGATCAAGGCTAGAAACTAGTTCTATTAGCTGCGGATGATGTATAGGTGAAGCAAGAAAAGCCATTGGACCAGGGTTGTCCTTAAGAGGAAGGTCACAAAAGCTAAAAATAGGAGGATTGGGACTTTTTGGATCTCTTGGAATGGTTCACTTTCTAGCAAAGCCAAGTGGCTTAGTCACGAGATGGGGATACGGGCATTTCCTATCTTCAATTCCGATATGGCCAGTGCTAAATCCTCCAAATAGGGAGATCCCTTATTCAAGAGTCACTAGACTTGACGTGTAGACCATTTTGGCTACCGTAGGAAAAAATTGGATAGGATCCAGGAGCGAGATCCACTACATCAAGAAGTTTAATGGTGAGTCAAACTTTTGAATACCCTAACTTGCCCGTACAATATTAGTTGCATTTTTTACTTTTAAATCAGTTACCTTTTTAAGCTCTATGACATGGTGCAACCCCATAAAAGGTATGGCGCATCAAGCAATCAGGCCAAATTTTGTCATTTGGGTGATGGGAATCAGGGTTTATGCACGTACTCAAGAAGAAAGCGCCATTGAGAAACCCTAACCCTAATTTAATTTTATGGGTTTATTTAGAAATTTTTATTTTATTTCTTTTTTAGGATTTTTAATTTTATTAGAACTCAGTAAAAGGAGTTCTATTGGATTTCAAGTCAGCTATTAGAATTCTGTTAGGTTGCTTTTTGTTTCTCTATTTAAAGGCTTCATCTATGTGAGGAAGACATACTTGAATGATTGATCAATTGAAACCCTAAAATACAGGCTTCGAATCTTTATTTTTCTTTGTTTCTTTTCTTTCTTTTTTTCTTGATTTTATTTTTGTTCTTCGTTTATTTTATTTTTGTTCTTATTGAATTTTTTCTCTTCTCCGTTATCATCACAGCCCCATCGCACCCTTTCCCCTCTCCGTCTCTCTCTCTTTCCATCACCTTCCACCCAATCACAAAAAAAAAAAAAATTCTCATCTTTCTCTTTCCCTCTTCGTCTCTCTTTTTTCCAAGTCGCAGTCCACCGCCCCAATCTACCTTCCTGCTGCCCCGATCAGCTGTCGATCGACGACTTACCCGACTCCGCCATTGGCCGACCGCAGAGCCCTCGCTGCGATCAGTTGCAAAGCTCCAGGACCCGTCGAGTTGAGAGGGAGCAGGTCCTTCACCGAAAATTCCATCTCATCCCGTCGTCGACTGTCGACTGTCGGCAATCATCGTCATCACCATCTCCGACGACAATGCACTCTTCTCCAACCATCGATCCCTCTTTCGCCATCGTCTGTTGTTGACCGTCAAGACGCTTGCGCCCGCGCTCGAGTCCAACCCCTTCGCCACTCCACTGCCGCCTTCTCTACCCTGATCGTCATCGATGCCTATGCCCGTGAGGGGCTTCGATCAATGACTGGCCACCTTCGACAGCCATGGATTCCTCCATCGTCGACTCCACCCTAATCGATCTTGCCGCCGAACGCTATTGCTCTCCGCTCCTAGTCGATGCTGTCAACGCCCTCGATAGCCATCGCTCCCTCCTTCGTAACCGAAAGTTGTCGCCGCCTGCCCCACCGTCGACGACGCAAGCCTCCATCGACCGATCGAGCCCCGGCATCGTCAAACCCCTCTTGTCGTCGACCATCCGACCGCGAGCATCCCTAATTTCTTCCTCTGCCAACTGTCTCCATCACCAGCGTTCACCTCCGATCCTCCAATTTCCCCACCGTCGATGGGCCGAAGTTCACTGCATGCCCGCTTCCTCCGATTGCTGGCGCATACCCGCCTTTCCGATTGCCCTTAGAAGTTTTAATCGGGTGAGAGGCTCAAATCGATCACCTTTCCTCCCTTCCCCGTAGCCCGTCGTCGGTCGATCGTCGTCTTTCGTCATCCCGCTGCCTATCTTCCCCAACTGCCGCTTGCTGGAACCACCTGCGGTCGTCAGAGGAAACAAAGGAAGAAAAGAAGGCTTAGCCTTCTAATAAACAATCACGATCTACAGATTGCCTGTGAACCACGGTCTATAGACCGTTGGTCTACAAACCTGGTCTATAGACCCGGTCCACAGACCTGAAAAAAATTGTCTTCAACTGCATCACAAGGTGAAAGGTACAATTCCTCCATTAATTTTGGATTTTTTTAAATCTTTAGATAATTTAAAGTGCTTAGGCTCTTAGTTTTGTTTTTTTCCATATTTTTCCTATATAATTGCTGTTGCATACATCAAACACCTACATATGTTGCTATTATATGCACTAGAAACATAGACAATAAGTTAGATCCTACAATTTTACTGTGAGCATCATTGTTAAAATTTTAAATACATATAGTATTTAGTTAGTATTAAATCCTTTTTGTTATCATGACTATTGGTAATCTAAAAGAGGCACATTTTGTAATGGAAAAAGAGCTTGAAACTGTTAAAAATACTCAAACAGCTTTCTAAGAAATTTTAAACCAAATTCACCAGTCATTAGGCCGACTTCATACTGAGATTAGGGAGTTTCGTGTTAATCAAATAAATAACTATATAGACATAACAAATCTCATAGGTTAGGGGATAGAATGCTAATTATTCTTAAGAGAGTCAAGAATACGTAAACAATCTCTAGAAGATGATTTTTTTAGTAATCAATCTATTCATCGGTCTCTTTCATAAAATTTTAAACCTACTGGTGGTCAGAGTCATTTCATGTACACTAGTCAAGTACCCCCGATCTATACAACAACTCCTTCGATTATCCATCACTCCACGAATAGTTTTGAGGGTTCTCACTATCATAGGATAGATAAGTATGATAGAAAAGACTATGAAGGAGAAGTTGAGCTGCCACATTCCACATTTAAAAATCTTAGGCAGCCTACTAAGTATAAACGAAATTTTGGAAACTATAGACGTCAAGGACAACAATATAGAATATATCTGAATAGACATGAAGATTTAGAAGAACCACTAAAAGGGGTTAAGATTGAAGTAGCCTCTTATGATGGCAGGTTAAATCCTATCAAACCTAGCATATCCCGACCTGTTAGAAAAGATAAGAATCCTTTTCAAACTCCTAATCTGAAAAGTTGTCATACTTTGATTTATAAAGAATTTGAAAAAAAAAATGGAGAATCTGAAACAATGTTAGCTGTCCTTCCTAGGAATGAGATTCAATTGACTTCAGACTCTCAAGATAATCTATCTTCCGAAATTGAGCAATTAAAAGAAGAATTTAAGGATGTAACCCCAGAAAACATATTCGATGACCTATCTCCCATACGTGACGTCCAACATGCTATTGATTTAGTCCCGAGGTCACAGATATTTAATTTTTCATATTATAGGTTGAATCTTAAGGAGCATGAGGAAATAAGAAAATAGATAGTAAAGAAGATTATAGTTCTAGTTGTTGATCGATTCTCCAAAATAGTACATTTTTTTTCTTGTCGAACAAATTCTGATGCATCTTTATTTGCAAAGTTGTCCTTTAAGGAAGTCGTTCAACTTCATAATTTGCCTTCTTTCATAGTATCCGACCATAATATCAAATTTATGAGTTATTTTTGGAAAATCCTTTGAAAACTATTTGGGACAAATTTAAAATTTTTTTCATCCTTTCATTCATAGATTAATGATCAAACATAGGTTGTAAATAGTAATCTTGGTAATTGACTTGGATGCCTATTTCGTAATAAACTTGGGACATGGGAATTGTCATTGCCTATTATAGAATTTGTCTATAATAATTCAATAAATAGGTCTACTAGTAAAAGTCTTTTTGAAATTATTTATGGCTTCAATTCCTGTCAACCTATTGAACTTATTTTCTTATCTATAAATAATCGTACTTCTGAGTCTGCCACTTCTTTTACTAAACACATTAGACAAAAGATTGTTATGAGTACTGAAAATATAAACTTGTTGATAATGCTTACCGTAGAATAATGGAGTTTAACGAGGATGACTATGTGAAGATTCATATTCGTCATAAACATTATCTTCTAAATTCATTTAAAAAGTTACGTGCCCAAGCCACTGATCAATTTCGTATTCTTTATAAACTTGGGTCTAATGCATATTTTATAGAATTACCTTCTGATTTAAAATTTAGTCTAATTTTCAATGTTGAGGACTTGCTATCTTATCGAGGCACATTCGAGCCTCCTATTGTGAATGCAGGTGATAGCAGGGATTACACTCTATCTCCTCCAGTGCCAATTTCAGATTTTCCATCACTTCCACCATCTTCATCAGATTGAATTGAACGCATTATCATGGATGAGATTGTTTCTACCGCTGATGGAGGATTTCATCGATTCTTGATTAAATGGCACGATTGTTCGGACTTAGATACTACTTGGATCCTTGAAGAAGAATTACGACGTATTGATCCTGACGTTTTAGAAGCTTACATCAATTTCTCGCCAGAGTCGAGTTCTTTTCAGCTATGAGGGAATGATGGGAATCAGGGTTTATGCACGTACTTATGGAGAAAGCGCCATTGAGATACTTTAACCCTAATTTAATTTTATGGGTTCATTTAGGGATTTTTATTTTATTTCTTTTTTTAGGATTTTTAATTTTATTAGAACTAAGTAAAAGGAGTTTTATTAGATTTCACGTCAGCTATTAGAGTCCTGTTAGGTTGCTTTTTGTTTCTCTATTTAAAGGCTCCACCTATGTGGAGAAAGATAGACTTGAATGATTAATCAATTCAAATCCTGAAATCCAGGCTTTGAATCTTTATTTTTCTTTATTTTTTTTTTTAATTTTATTTTTTTTCTTCTTTTATTTTTCATTTTACATCATTAGGCCTCAAAACAAGCTAGTTAAATCAAAAGTTTCTTTTTGACATTTCCATGAGGCATATCATTCGATCTGGATTGAATAAGGCAATGCGATTGAAGATGAAGCTAATATAGAAGTCAAGATTTAACTTCTGTAGGATTTTAATTTCCATTAGTCATATCTATTTCGGAAAAGTTATAACCGATTTTTGTTAGAAGAGAAATCCAACTAGAATTGTGCAAGGATGGACCTAGCTAGTATTAATAAAGGTTTTATAATGTAGTTTTATATTTCTACATGCTTTGCTGCTCATTTTGGCATTTACTCTTTTTGAAGGGTAGGAGATTAGTGTACTCCGAAGTTCTAAGTGATTAGTTTCAGCTTTTTAAGGCTCTCTAAGATTAGGTGTTGATACATTGTATGTAGACTTATAGTTTTTAAAGAAAATTAGCTTGTGTGGGGGTGCAGGGAAATTAGGAATGATTAATATAGGAGGAATATGTTAGAAATGAGATGATGGAAGACTGTTATATGCTGGTTATGGGCAAGGAAGGACCACAATTGCCTGTATAAGTTGGGCAATTCAAAATTATAGGAAGGTGAACCAGAGAACTTGTAGGTGAATATTATAAGAAAGGATTGGAATAATCTTGTCTTGGTGGAGGATAGGGTTCAATGAATAGCCAAATAGGACTCATAAAGAACCCTGAGTTGACAACTGGAGATGGGTATTTCTATGGGTATGACATTGGATAATGGATGTCACAGAAACATACACAAACATTTATGTATGCATGCACATGATTGTGGAGATGGGGATGGGTATTGGTGTGACACTGGATGGATATCACAGAAACATACATGGACAAACATATATGTATACATACACATGGTTGTTTACATATCCTCATCCTCAATTCTGTTAAAAGGTTTGTATCATGTTTTCCTGACAATTCTAATTAATGCGTGTTCTTCCTTTTGTTTTATTTTCTATGTCTGGGGTTAGAAGAATTGTTCTTTGAGATAGGTTTCAGAAGTTGCTTCGATATGCTACTGCTGATTTATTCAAATAACTACTATTTTAATCAGGGGTGTAACCAGGATTTTTTCTTGAAGGGACTGGTTTTCAAATGATAGAAGTTCAGCAATGAAAGATTAATATCTCAAAGAAAAATAGATAAAAACTTTTGATAAGAATATATTTATTTTTGTGTATATGTATCGAAATTGTGCATAATATGTTCTAAAGCAGCTAAGTCATTAAACATTTTTTATTTTGGAGAAAAGGTTGAATTTCTCCACCTTGCTTAATATAATATGATCCAGAAAAGGTTGTTTGATGCTCTATTCTAGTAAATGGATTATAATTGTTGGTGTTGGTTTATGCTCCCATATTAGATGCTACAGCTTGGGCTGCATGTGGCGTCATTGTCACTTTTATTTATAAAAAAATAAAAACTGGAATTCTGTTTCCAATGTTTTTAGATTTCTGACAACATAAAGATGCTTGGTAGTCACTATTTTTTCATTTTTCACAGCAAGAAAAGAAAACATGTTTGGTAAGTGAAAATTAAAAATTCAATGCAGTTGTATTTTCTCTGCTATTAACAAGGTACTCAAGTTATTGAAACGCCATTGAGTTCTTGAAAGGAAACATAAAAGAATATTCAGAAGATTCACATCAGTTCTAATTATCTCCCAAAAACTTTGTGGGTACTCCAAATTAAAAAAGAGATGTGAAACCCCAGAATGGACTTGAAAGGGAACCTTGACAGACTCCTTAACCCATATAAGCAATCTTCTTGAGGGAAGAATGGTTTTGGTAAGAAGCAGCAAGAAAACATCAAGGATTTACCAAGAAACTAAAGAAGGAACATGTCAACAGGAGCAAACAGCATCAGGCCTTTGATTTTGGTAGCAAAACCGCACCACCAACCAAAAAACTCATGTAAAAAATATTCCAAAGGCCTCTTCCCCATCCGCTGGAATGCTGCTGCCTCCATCACCAAAATCCAATCACATGACTCTTGGAAGATCCCCATGCTCAGAGCCCACTGGAACACCCTCACGAATACTGGCCGCCTGATGGATGTTGTGTGATTGCCTTACTCACTGGAAAGCCCCCTTCCACACTCCCAAAATCTAATATTTTGACATTTGGAAGATCCCTACCCCCAAAACCCACCTAAACAGCCTTGCTAGTACCAGAAAACTGTCGCCACTTCCAATTTCCAGACTGTTCCAAATGAGGCTTGAAAATATCTCGCTGATGGGAAAGAGCTGGAGAGGATAAATGGAAGGACTTACCCGATCTCAAATGGGCGGTGCGTTGGTGTGCTGGATCTCAGACGGGCAATGCAGCAATGTGCCAAATCTCCACCTATAGGGATGGTGGACTTGGATAGTGTAAGTAAGAGGCATGGTAGAAGTAAATCGGGTGAGTTAGGTGCATGAGGATTTGTTTTAGGCCTCAAAAAGTTTTGAAAAAAGTGGAAATGAAAATAT
>QRFJ01003670.1:75000-185165 GCA_006176705.1 Cocos nucifera
GATAATTGGGATGGATGGGTACATATCAAGCATTGGAAACTTGCCCTGAAACTTCTATAGTATGCTTCTAAGAAGTTTTCAGATCAAACAAATTCAGAAAAGATTTCTTATTTCCTTTCAAGGATTACAAAATTGGTTTCGCACAATTTATTGTTTTCATTTTTATCATATTAGTAGATGTAGTGCTAAATAACATTTTTGGGTCATTATTTGAGTATGTTTCATTTTGATCTTCCAACTTATATCCAAATGGTCTTGGTACCTTTCTAAAATTTTGTGGAATAAGTTTTAAGCCACTCATGAACATCTTTAATACTCTATCCCATTTCAGTTCAAAGGTAGCCCTTTGTAGTGTTTCCTCTCCCTCCAATTTTCTCTGTTGACCATTTCCATCCATATATTGGTGTATTTTTTAGATTTTTTGAAGTAATAGTTTACCAGAGTAATACCAGGTCATGATTGTTTGGTTGAATTGTAATGAAGATCAATAGTATGTTCTGCATATCTGCGATAATGGACCCTAAGAACTATAATATCTAGGTTTCAATCAAATAAACCACAGGCTATCTGCTATTAGAAAAGGGAACAAGAAAATGAGTTTTTTGTGGATTAAAGGAAATGGAGAAGCTTCTACATCAAACCTAGGGTTTAGGGAATGGTTATGAATTAGGGAATGGTAATGAGTTCTAGGAACAACAATTTAGCAGTTCTTATTAGCCTGAAATCTCGCATTGCATAATGGTGGCATTTTTGTTTAGGAAAAAAAAAGTGTGCAGGAGTCTGTGTATGAGAGAAAGAGGAGATGTAATTTGGTTGTCAATGATAACTAGGGTTTAGGAATGGTTGTGAGTTCTAGGAACGACGACTTAGCAGGTCTTACCAAGGATTTGATATGTTAACCTAAAATCTAGTTTTGGATAACAGTGACATTTTTGTTTATAAAAAAAAAAAAAATTTAACAGTGTGCAGATGTGTGTGTATGAAAGAGAGAGGGGATTTAATTTGGTTGTCGATGCTAATCTGGGGTTACAATGCAAATTTAAGTGATCTAGAATAATGAGCAACTGAAATCAAGAGCTTGCTGAAATTCTCCTAGGAAACACCTGATATGTATATGACATGAAAGATCAATGGAAAATAAAATTATGTTTTTGATCAAGAATAATTGGAAGAAAGGCAGGTTATAACCAGAAGAGAGAAAAGGAAATGAAACAAGGGTAAGGGAAGAAGAAGGAGAGCACGAGACTCACTTCAGAATCTAGGAATCACACTGATGGTTTGAAGATTTCACACCTCCTTTGCAGAATCACGACAAGGGAAACTAAAAAAAATAAAAGCTGCATTCATTTCTTCATTAATCAACCATCCACTCTATTGCAATAGGACCCTAAGGCCCCTAATTATATTTTTTTTTGAGAGAAAGGCCCCTATTTATAAAGCATGTTTACTGTTTGCAGTTACTATAGCATTAGTGCTATGTGAATGGTACTGCTTCAAGCCTTCAATAATCCCAATACTGTCATAAAGCATATTTGCTGTTCGCAGTTATTGTAGCATTAGTGCTGTGTGAACAGTACTGCTTTAATAATGACACCTATCAATTTGTCAAATATGATATAAGATCTTTTAATATCACTTTAAAATAGCCCACAGTGTGCAGATGTGACAGATATAAGATCTTTTATTTTTTTAAATAAATAAACCATGGGCTATCTGCTATTAGAAAAGGGAACAAGAAAATGAGGTTTTTGCGGAATAAAGGAAATGGAAAAGCTTCTACATCAAACCTAGGGTTTAGGGAATGGTTATGAATTAGGGAATGGTAATGCGTCCTAGGAACAACAATTTAGCAGTTCTTATTAACCTAAAATCTCGTGTTGGATGATGGTGGCATTTTTGTTTAGGAAAAAAAACAGTGTGCAGGAGTCTGTGTATGAGAAAAAGTGGAGATGTAATTTGGTTGTCAATGATAATCTAGGGTTTAGGAATGGTTGTGAGTTCTAGGAACAATGACTTAGCAGCTCTTACCAAGGATTTGATATGTTAACCTAAAATCCAGTTTTGGATAACGGCGACATTTTTGTTTATAAAAAAATAAAAAAAATTAACAGTGTGCAGATGTGTGTATGAGAGAGAGAGGGGATGTAATTTGGTTGTCGATGATAATCTGGGTTTACAACGCAAATTTAAGTGATCTAGAATAATGAGCAACTGAAATCAAGAGCTTGCTGAAATTCTCCTAGGAAACACCTGATATGTATATGACATGAAAGATCAATGGAAAATAAAATTATGTTTTTGATCAAGAATAATTGGAAGAAAGGCAGGTTATAACCAGAAGAGAGAAAAGGAAATGAAACAAGGGTAAGGGAAGAAGAAGGAGAGCAC
Source organism: Cocos nucifera (assembly GCA_006176705.1). Lineage (NCBI taxonomy): Eukaryota > Viridiplantae > Streptophyta > Magnoliopsida > Arecales > Arecaceae > Cocos > Cocos nucifera. The sequence continues at coordinate 77,389 of QRFJ01003670.1, forward strand.
GAGACTCACTTCAGAATCTAGGAATCACACTGATGGTTTGAAGATTTCACACCTCCTTTGCAGAATCACGACAAGGGAAACTAAAAAAAATAAAAGCTGCATTCATTTCTTCATTAATCAACCATCCACTCTATTGCAATAGGACCCTAAGGCCCCTAATTATATTTTTTTTTGAGAGAAAGGCCCCTATTTATAAAGCATGTTTACTGTTTGCAGTTACTATAGCATTAGTGCTATGTGAATGGTACTGCTTCAAGCCTTCAATAATCCCAATACTGTCATAAAGCATATTTGCTGTTCGCAGTTATTGTAGCATTAGTGCTGTGTGAACAGTACTGCTTTAATAATGACACCTATCAATTTGTCAAATATGATATAAGATCTTTTAATATCACTTTAAAATAGCCCACAGTGTGCAGATGTGACAGATATAAGATCTTTTATTTTTTTAAATAAATAAACCATGGGCTATCTGCTATTAGAAAAGGGAACAAGAAAATGAGGTTTTTGCGGAATAAAGGAAATGGAAAAGCTTCTACATCAAACCTAGGGTTTAGGGAATGGTTATGAATTAGGGAATGGTAATGCGTCCTAGGAACAACAATTTAGCAGTTCTTATTAACCTAAAATCTCGTGTTGGATAATGGTGGCATTTTTGTTTAGGAAAAAAAACAGTGTGCAGGAGTCTGTGTATGAGAAAAAGTGGAGATGTAATTTGGTTGTCAATGATAATCTAGGGTTTAGGAATGGTTGTGAGTTCTAGGAACAATGACTTAGCAGCTCTTACCAAGGATTTGATATGTTAACCTAAAATCCAGTTTTGGATAACGGCGACATTTTTGTTTATAAAAAAATAAAAAAAATTAACAGTGTGCAGATATGTGTATGAGAGAGAGAGGGGATGTAATTTGGTTGTCGATGATAATCTGGGTTTACAACGCAAATTTAAGTGATCTAGAATAATGAGCAACTGAAATCAAGAGCTTGCTGAAATTCTCCTAGGAAACACCTGATATGTATATGACATGAAAGATCAATGGAAAATAAAATTATGTTTTTGATCAAGAATAATTGGAAGAAAGGCAGGTTATAACCAGAAGAGAGAAAAGGAAATGAAACAAGGGTAAGGGAAGAAGAAGGAGAGCACGAGACTCACTTCAGAATCTAGGAATCACACTGATGGTTTGAAGATTTCACACCTCCTTTGCAGAATCACGACAAGGGAAACTAAAAAAAATAAAAGCTGCATTCATTTCTTCATTAATCAACCATCCACTCTATTGCAATAGGACCCTAAGGCCCCTAATTATATTTTTTTTGAGAGAAAGGCCCCTATTTATAAAGCATGTTTACTGTTCGCAGTTAGTGTAGCATTAGTGCTATGTGAATGGTACTGCTTCAATAATCCCAATACTGTCATAAAGCATATTTACTGTTTGCAGTTACTGTAGCATTAGTGCTGTGTGAACGGTACTGCTTCAATAATCACACCTATCAATTTGTCAAATAAGATATAAGATCTTTTAATATCACTTTAAAATAGCCCACTAAAACTACTAACCAGAGACAAAGGGAAAGTACAGCAGAATGACAACTAGAATTAAAATCTAAGAAAATCCTAAGTTTTGCAGACCTCTGATGAATTATGATATGATCCTGGATCTTCATCATCTAACTTGTATCAAACCGAGTTTGTGGCTAAAGAAAGACAGAGAAAAAAAGTCCTGTGGAAATGTTATGGCTGAAAACAAATCAAATAAGTCCTGCAGATGCCATTAATATTATTAATGACTGCTGCTGGGTTCATGGAGAGAGACAAGATGATTAGTTACTGGAATTAGACTATTTTTTGAATACATCCAAAATTGATAGTGATACAAAGCCTTTTATCAAATCATAAGTCGGCTGTCAAATCATATGTTTACTAATTCAATGTGTATTTTGAAGGAAAATCCTGATTTTCCGGTCCAGGTTCGTTCAGGTCTGATCAGATCAAGAGATATATTTCAAAATTTTTTTTTCTTGATCCCAATCAGATCTTGATATGTTTCAGATCTGATTATTATTATTTTGGAAATCAAAATAAAATCAGATAAATTAAATCAGATTTAACTTACCTTGATATGGGTAATCCTATTACCCGTTGATGATCCTGTATGCAGCGAAAGATTCTGGATCTAGCCACGCAAGTGCCTGGCCTCTATCGGTATCCACTCGGGCTGGATCTGGAGATCCTCTTCTTCTCTATCACGTCTCCAGAAAATCAGATCTGGATCAGATCTTCAAAACTCCTTTTGAAGATCAGCAGTCGTCCTTTGCAGCAGTGCAGCCTTCTAGCTTTCAATCGTCTTTCTTTTATCTGAATCGCACTAACCAAAAATCCAAAACTCCTTTTGGATGTGGAGAGGAGAGGGAGAAGGTGGTTTGGCGTGGAGGAAGAGGGGAGAGGCAGCCTTGGGGCGTGGGGAATTGTGATTCCTTTCAATCACTTCCAATCTTAATCTGGGTTGGGCGCAGGGTCTTATTTATAGACTAAGCGTGATCCAACTCCTCTTCTTCCCAATCCAATCACAACTCTTTGTGAAATCAGATCTAAATCTGATTGGTGGGAATAGAGTCCCCTGGATTCCTCCTTAGAGGGCGCCTAAGACCAGTCAAAGTTGATTCTTAGGAGAACTCTAATTGGAATCCAAAAAGAAGATGGAGTCCTTGTCCAACAAGGACTCCTAGGCGCCTCCAACTCGGGCACACGCCTAGGGTGGCGTGCGCCCTCCTTCCTTGCCAGGTTTTGGCAGAGGGACAAGCCCCCACCAGCTCTCCAATAGGTGCATGACATGTGGTCAAAAGTCAAAGTGTTAATGGTCAACATTTGACCAGTCAAAGATAAACTTTTGACCAAAGTCAAAGAACAAGAAATGGCAGGTGACCAAAAATGGCAGGTAATGTCTTATAAAATAAGACAACCTTTTCTGACTTGGACAACCTCCAGTCAAACCATATGGAGGCCTCTGATTGAGCACAAACTCTTTTGGCTCAGGCAGGACAACTTATTTATGATAGTAAAAGAAGAACGTTAGGTTCAATCGAGTGCTAGCACGATTTTCTTGAACCTAATTGAATCTCATTCAGATCAATTGAACTGGACCAGTTCAATTGATGATCACCAGATTCAAACCCTTGTTTGTGTGACCCAGTGTATGGTAATGGGATATGTCATGATCTCTATCATCGACATCATTGAAACTCCTTTCGATGGATCAGAATTCTTCTGATTCAAACAGCTAGAATGATCGATCATTTAAATCATTCTAATTGCTCCCAAAATCTACCAGTGACACCTAGCAGTATATGGTGGCAACCCATCAGAGCTGAATGTGAACCTCTTGGTGTAGCTACCTGTGTGATTAAGTCCTTCTATCTTGAGCCCCGATCAGATTAGGGTTAAGGTAAACTCGTCAAACCCTAGTCTCTGTCATATGATGTAATCATTCGATTCGAGTCCAATGTGAAAATCTAAATAGAAACTCTTTCTATTATTTCACTTTGCCATGGTCATGGACTTCTGAACTTGATTCTCATGATCATCATAGGGCTGCTCCTCTACCACCGAGGTAGATAGATTCCATCTTGATGCCATCCAGTTCCTACAATGAATATGCTATAGCCAACATACACCTCAGGATTCCGAATGGCTAGGAGACCGAGTAATGGTGTAGTCAAACTATAATACCCTCAAGATGAACTGCCGATGCACCTCAGGTCAAAGAATCAGACACACTACTGCAGCATCAAGTCAGTTATTGACGAGAAGGTAGACTCCCTAATGACTACTTGAGGTGGTCACGCTCAGTGCCCTCGTTTTCTAACGAGTACCTATACTTTCGCTTTGGTGTCTCCACACCGTAGACTCAAGACTCATCTACTAAAGAGAAGCGATTGTACACCAACCTTTCGGATCAATCACCATCCTCATAATGATCCTATGGTCGGAAGCATTTTATGAGTTAACAATGATTATTCATGTCTTAAATTTTCAACTCTTGAAAATATGAATTATCATTACCATTAACTCAAAGGATGTATCACAGACACTAAATACACATATGTGATAGAAAATAACCCATTTTATTTATTATAGTCAAAATTATAATTTTGCCCCTAGAAGTGTATTACAAGTGTCAGCCAATTCTGGCTTCTAGGGCACATATATCTAACATATTTATAACTAATTATGATATGGGATTCCATGTTGAACTCATGTTGCCACTCAAGTGCTAATTTAAATGTCTAGTAGAGGCTTCATCTGAAGGATGAATTGATCCATATTATTGGAAGCCAAGTCGGGTTATAACCTTGCAATGGTTGAGCTCATTAGGTTTTGTATAATGTATTGTGCATAGATCTTTTAGATGATGCTAACCCTTTGATATTTAGTCATTGTATTATTCAAAAATTTGCAACGCTTTTATTACTCATTCTTTTTTATATAAGATAGTACTTGATAGTTATTTATCTTACTAAAATGCTGTTGAATCTTTGTTGCAGTGTGGATGATGGATTTCCTAATATTAACTTTCATTTTGAGAACTCACTTTCATTGAACGTATATCCACATGATTATCTTTTTCAAAATGAGGTAAGTAAGATCCTTTGCAATTTTGGTGCTTAAAAGCTTGCGTATGATTTAACATGGTTGCATGTGCTTTCTCATCCAAATTCGAAAAGTTTATTTTACTTTTGTCTTTGTTTTTTGTGTCTGTATGTGCTTTGATCTTGGAATTATGCTTGCAGATTCCTGTTGTTTCTTGTGTTCTGCTTACAGGGTCTGAGCTAAATGTTTACATGTTTTAATTTTAGGTTGAAAACTATTGCTTTTGCTTATTAAGGAGTATCTTTTGTATATTTTAATTTAAAGCTTTAGCTTGTTTTACCAAAAGAATCATGGTATAGGCTGGTATTTTTAAGAATGAGCAAAACATCTTTATTGATGCTGCTTCCTGATTTTATCATCTATTGATGCTTGTTGAGATGGTTTATCTGTTAATAATTCTTTTTCCTTTTTGATACTGTATATGCTGTTTGTCATATTTTCCAGATTCATTAGTACTTTTATTTCTGGTATGTACTCAGGATGATGTCTATTGTGTTGGCTGGCAAAATGGTGGAATGCAGTCTAAGGATGGGAAAGACATGTTTCTTTTGGGAGGTACCACATTTACACATGACGTGCTCATTATATTTTTTGTTTACTCTGAAATTTTATTATCAGTATAAGCTTACAGATTACTCAGTTATTTCATTATATCAGCTCAGCAAATCAGCATGGTGAAATTACAGTGCTGGAGTTTCAGGGAATGTAGATCAGTAGATGAATAAAAAAAATAGGATTATTTCAACTCTCAAATTATGCAATCAGAAGTCCATAGTGACGCTAGCAATATCACATTTGTAATAATATTTCTAAAGCATTTTCAAATAATGAAATATATCTTAAGGATGGTAAATCATAAATTGTAGATATGCCATGCTACCCTTGCTGTCATTTTGGCCAAGTGGTGTGCCACTTTGCTTGACAACCCTTGAGGCAGTCCTGCAATATGTATTTAGCCTGATATACATTTTTCACCCATTCATTGTCGGCGTAAGTGGGTTTTGTGGTTAATCAACATGGTACAGAGTACAGACTACAGAGCACAGGTTGGCTGGAGGTTACAAGTTTGAATTCCTCTATGCTGATTATTTATTCAAGTAACCTGTTTATTATCTTGACTCATCTCAGTCATTGTTAATAATCTTGATTCATGTCAATCATTGTAGTCCTTCCACATGCATGGTCCAGGCCACGTGTGAGGGTGTTTGTTGAGCCTTATGTACATTGTTCACCCTTTCCTTCTGATCCTAAGCTTTTGAGCTCTAGTGGTTAACAATATCAGATGTGGGACTGAATATAAGAGACTGATTTTATTTTTTGCTAACAGAGATTTTATGAGAGGTCTTGATGCAATGCATAATCAAGAGGCCTCTGCAACATGTTTATTTTATACATATGCATTTTAGACCTTGGAGAACACAGCCAATGGCCCAATGGTTTAGATTTGCAATGCCCAACCTGCAACATCAGATGTCATGGTAGTGATAAAGTCCTATCTTTACACCCCATATGTATTATAACCTTTCTCTATGTATAAATATACATTATATATTACATATGCATACATTTACATTTGTGTAGTGTGCACACATGGATGGACATAATAAATATATCTCTATATCTAAGACATATAGTCAAATGTATACAAATACATGCATTTATGTCTATAACTACATATATATGTAACATAAATGCATAGTCTTTTTGCAATTTTCCTTTTATGAATGTCAAATTGATGCTTATAAGAGAGTGGGATAAATCACGTGGGGCCTCAAGGTAAAATCAGATCGTATCAGTAAAAAATAACTCGATGCTTGTAAGAGAGCGAGATACATTACGTTGGACCTCAAGGTAAGGTTGTAGTAAAAAAAAAAAAAAAAACTTAAAATTAAGTAGACAAAGTGATTGTAGAAGGATTTTTATTCTAAACCCTAGACCTAAGCTCTAGCCTCAAGATGGAATACTTATATTATTTTTTAGAAAAAAAATATAGGAACACCCCCTCAACTTTAGCTCAATTTCACTTACACCTCCTGTACTTTAAAAAGTGTCAAACTGATCCTTTTAATTATCGATATATTTCAGTATGGTCTAACCATCTATCTCCATTAACGGAATGATATCATGGGACTATCACATGATATCATTATTTTATAAAATGATGAAAATATCATTATCTCTACCTTCTTTCTCCTGTTCGATTGATCCCCTCCCCTCCGCCATTAGTGTCTCTCTTTCTCCCTCCTTCCTCCCCTTCCTCACTCATTTGTCCTCCTCCGTGGCGGCTCCCTCTATCTCTACCCATTCCTCCACCTTCTCCCCTTCCTCCTTATCCTCCTCCAAGCCACCCATAAATCCTCCTCCTCCACGATGGCCCTCTCTATCTCCATCCCTTCTTGCCGGCAACCCATCTTTCTCCATCTCCTTCCTTCCTATCCTCTTCTCCTCCTCCAACCCATTCTTTGCTCGTGGCCCTTCTTCTCTCCTCTCCTTCTCATCCACTTCTCCTCATCTTCTTTTTCTACCAAGCCCACCCATGAGCCCTACCTCTCTACAACAGCCCCCTTCATGTCTGCCCCTTCTCCTTGGCAACCTATCCTTCTCCCTTCCTTATCCATTTCTCCTCCTCCATGGTGGCTCCCTCCACCTCCTCTCCTTCCTCTTCATCCTTCTCTTCCAAGCCGTCCATCAGCCATCCCCCTCCATGGTGGCCCCTTCCAACTCCGCCCTTCTCATCGGCAACCCATCCTTCCCTCTCCTCTTTCTCTCGACCTTCTTCTCCTTCTTGTCCTCTTCCTCCAATCCATTCTTTGCCGGTGGTCCTCCTTCCCTTCCTTCTCATCCACTTCTTCTTATCCTCTTCCTCCTCCAAGCTCACCCATGAGCGGGGGGCATTTCCGTCTATTGAGAGGGAAAGCTAATATCGTTTGTTAGTAAGTGAATGGCCGAACTACATTGGAACATATCGATAATTAGAAGGGCTAGTTTGACACTTTTTAAAATACAAGAGGTGTAAGTAAAATTAGGCTAAAGTTGAGAGGCGTTCCTATAATTTTCTATATTTTTTATTCATGAGGTTAGTGAAAATTTTCATACTAAAATACAAGATTCAAAGTGTTTTTACTTGTTTATGTTTGCCATATATACCTCAAGACATGCCAAATTGCTATTCAAATAGTATAAAAAACATATTAACATAAATGAAATAGATGCGAAAATACTTAGCATGAGCATGATAGTTATTTGTTTGTAGTTATGAGTATAATTGAAGAAACACTTGGTAGTGTTTGGTTCACCAAAGATATTTGGTGTCAATTTGTGCAAATGTGGCTGAATCACCTCCCTTCTATTCTTTCTTTTAAAATAAAAGATAAAACCTAACAATGCCAACCTTTCAGCTTCTTGTGGGGGAAGCAGTTGACAAGAACTATGACACACAAAAGAAATGTTGACTGCCTTACAAATCTTAGAGGGTTTAAAACCTTGGAAGAATCAAACACTTCAGTTAGATGTTTCGTTTGGGTAAGATTTTAAAATCAACACCACCAAAATATTAGATGTCATTGTCACAATACAACTGCATAAGATCTTTGAATTAGAAAGTTCAACAACTTTAGACCTCCACTAGCAGACATATTATAACTTACTGGATTGATAAAATGGGAGAACTTGTCCAGTTAAGAATCGAGATCCTATCCTTTGCAGCAACTATAACTATGGAATTTTGGATGAAATTCTTTAGCCAAGAGCACCCCTTAAGTGCTGAAAGAGTTCTGTGAGGATCTACACCAGCCCAGCCCCGGCCCATGTGGCTAGGGGATACCACCATGAGCCCTTTAGGCCAACCAAGAGCCGGTCATGGTGTTTGTGATTTGACCTTCCTAGTGAGGATGCCCAGCCTTAAACAAAGGGAGTGTGTGAGGACCTGCATGGATGTATGTTTAGTCCTGGGACAGGTGTGCATTGAAGAGGTCTTGCATACTGACATAATGCCAAGGACCTCAATTGATAACCTTCTGGCTAGCTCTTTGCATGAGGTCTTGGGTCCTTACAAGTGTACATCATGATAACATGATAAATATTTCTGGGAAATACATAATTCGATAATTAGAGCTGCAAAGGAAGCATCTAGACAAATGTTTGTACAATTCATCAATTTCCTGCCGATTATCTGCATTTTCATCAACTGTAGAAAAGGTATTCCTTAATCAGGGTCTTTTTGATTCATGTTGGGACTGTCGGAATATCCTTGAGCTTAGCTCCTGCTATTCTGGTCTTGGATATATAATTAGAGACATGTCACTGGCGGCTTCATGGTTAGGCTCAAGGATTGATGCAATTCTTTTCGATCTAATATTATGGTCCCTTCAAGGGAACAACTTCCAAGTTGTGTTTGCTTCCTTTGAAGTTAGTTCATGCCAAGGTTTTAAATCCTATGGGACAAGAGTGTCCTGATTTCTCCATAGAACGAGATGCCTCACCGTCCCATCCCGTCTCGACAATAGTCCTGATCATGCATCCTAATGGATTTCCTCTATCCTTCTCCCCTTCTTTCCTTTCATTCTTTCTTTTTTTCTTTTTTTCTTTCTTCCTTCTTTTCCTCTACCTTCATTTTTTTCCTTTCCCTTTTCTTTCTTATTCTTCTCCCCTCCTTTCTTTTTTTCATTTTTTTTCTTTCCTTTCATTTTTTCCTTTTCTTTATTTTTCATTCCTTTCCTTCTTTCTTGTTTCTTCTCTTTCTGTGTGGATGGGTTTTGGTGTCTCGAGCCCATCCAGGTCCCATTTTCTCATAGAAATGGGATAGGACGACTAGGACACCCCCCGTCCCATTGGGATATAAAACCTTGGTTCATGCAAACATCTATTAAAGGAATGAAGGATAAAACAAAGTAAGGACTATTAGAAGAGGGATGTAGACCAATGAGAAAAGGAGATTTAAGAAAAGAAGGTAGGAGTTCGCAGGATCGTTACATTGCATGTACCTCTTTGAAGCTTATAAGGGCATACAACCTACAAGGTGAAAAGGGACAAACTGCCCCTATCTAATGGCCGACCACTTAGTTTGCTGCTTATAGAGGATGTGACTTTATGAGTCTAGTTGAATAAGGAAACTAATTTGACCTATTGAATTGTTTTATGTATAACTAAATAGAACAGATTAAACTAGAAATGCATTTAGTCTTAATGTTTAATTGTGACGAGAACAGATCTTGGCTATGGCTTTTTATTATATGTTATTCTGTGTTGGTTCTCATTGATATAATGAAAGGCTACTTGGAACACCTCACAACCATGTAGTCTTTTGCGCTGGAACCGTAGTCTTGCAAATAAATTTACTTGATGAGGAACTGATAATAAGATTAACATATTCAAATGACCACAATAACATCTCATTTTGATATGTTCTTCTAAAGATATATGATTCATATTTTTGGAGAAATTCATGTGTACTTCACAGAAAAACCATAAAAAAGCTGAATTTCTAGTTCAAAGACCATTAGACTGTTTGATTAATTGCACTCAACAGGCTAGATGATTAAGAAAGTTTTCTTCAGAATGATTATTTATCTCCCATTCTTAATTGAAAACCTCAAGGTCCAATCATGTGGCCTTTGAAGTAGGCATAGGAATGACGCTAGAGAGTACCACTCATCATTGGACTTCCAAGAAAAGGAATAGTGAAGATGTATCGACCAAATTAATGATCATTTGTCTACCTAATATGAAAAATTTCGCAGTCATTGTGCTTATAATCTCATACCCTCACTAAAAGCATGTGCTTTACTATATATTAGCAGTTAACTTTCTTACTAGTGCGAACCTACAAGCTGCATACAACATTTGGTCTAATTTTGCCATTTTTCTGTGCAGTAGGCATGCTTTATAGTTTGATTCTTTATCCAGGCCTTCATACTTTGAAGCCTTCGTGCTTACACCTGAAACTTGTTTGCAGATCTAGCCCTATCAAACAAGTTAGTTCTGTATGACCTCGAGAATCAAGTTATTGGTTGGACTGAATACAATTGTAAGTCTCATAGAACTTGTTGTTTGATCCTGCTTTATTCTGTTGAACATAAACTATTAGAAAGTTTTTAAGAAAGCAATAATAGTTTTTATTATGATTTTCATTTGAAGAAAATTTCCATACATATAACATTGATTTCTACAATAAGCATTAGCTTTTAAAGCAATAATCATTAAGTAATTTAATAGATCTAATGGTTATCGTGTGCCACTAGACCATCAGCCAAGCATGGCACAAAGCATACTGTGCCAGTGTTTGGGGTGCTTAGTGTAGTGGCACAGTAGCATGCCAAGTAATAGCATGCAGCCCTGTTCCAGTTCAGCCGATAAAGTTTGGGACATGGTTGATTTCAGGCTCTTCAAGCATCCAAATAAAAGACGACAAAACTGGGGCAATTTATACAGTTGATGCTCATGAAATATCCTCCGCCTGCAGATTGGAGGTGGGAATGTCCATATTGTTGTTATTGACCTTCATGATATGTTATTTAAGTTGTTAGACTGTCGACAATGAATGATAGCATGGGTTTCATGAGTTTGCTTCATTCATATTCTTTTTATCAGAAAAATGTATTCATTCTCTTTCCTTACACTCATTACCATTAGCTACAAGGTAGCAAATTCTGTTCCAGTCCCAGGAACATTGTAACATTAATCCATGATTTTGTCATTTTATTTTCTGAAATACATTGGGTCTATCTCTTGAGTCCCCTATTTTAAAAGCATGCAATAGGGGGGGCTATGAGCTCATGATGATTGAGGAATAACTGTTTATTTCTCCCACAAACCTGTTCTTGCCTCTTTTCATTTCAACATCTCATATGCTTTCTTTTTTAGTACAAATAAGGAGGTAGTGTCACGGCTCCTCGAATCGGGGCTGGATCGGACATGGATCAAGGTGCAAACCAGATCGGATTGCTGGACGGGTTCGAGGTCTGACTACACTCTTTTGAGATTTGGGCAACTTGGAGACCAAATCTGAGCCCTAGAATTACCTGGGAAAATGTGTACCTAGAATTACTTAGGGAAATATGTATAAGATCTACAAGGAGTACTCAATAGAATGGGGCCGGGGGCACATGTCTCGAGATGTACATTGGTCAACAAAGAAGCTAGTGCAATGAGGCATAACAGAATGCAGTTTACCCATGCAACTTTGTGCGACATTTTGGGAACTCCATAGAAGTCGGTTCAAAGTAGGTAAGGCATTATCTTAAAGGATTTTGTTTCGAATCCAATGGATTAAGTTTTGTTGCAATCCGAGTTCGTTTGGGTCACGAACTTGATAGTTTTATCTGACTGCGTAGAGTCTTGCGAGAACGAGGATTTTGAGTTTATCCTTATCTTGTATTTAAAGAGTTGAGTTCGTGAGGGACTTGTAACCTGGGGTTGTTCCTATATAAAAGGACACTCAAGGGTAGGGTTAGAGATCAAGAGAGAGAGGGAAAGAAAGAGATCATTTAAGGATCCTCTTGTATCTGTGAGAGATCGAGAGACTAGGAGAGCTTCTATTGTAAACCAGCGAGTGGTTATTTAATAAAAATTCTCTTCCCCTTATTTCTTCTTCTTCTTCATGGTATTTTCTGGTGTCGCATTCTGCTGTGTTTTATTATTGTTGGACGTGGTCTAAGTCATAGAGACTAGGTTTCCATGCTAGGGATGCTGATCGATTCTCTTCTGCCTTGTGAAGAGCTGACCGAGCCGCACGTTGTTGGGATTTGCTCTGAGATCCCTTCGTATGTGATAGTTGGTATCAGAGCGATATCGGAAACGAAGAAGATGACCTCTACATCAGCATCCATGGTGGGAACGAGGGATTCATCATCCTCGACCTTGGATCCCAATCCTGCCTCAGGAGGAGGCACGACAATGGGTGGAGTGCATCCAGTTGATGATTTTCTGCAAGGGCTATGGATTGCATCTCCGATTATCTCCATCGACAATCGACTACGGAAGTGTGAGGCCTAAATAGTTGAGGTTGAAGGGCGAGTGGAGGACCTTGAGGATAAGGACGCAACCCTTCGAGGTGAGATCGCTGCTCAGCTGAATCAAATTTTCTTCGATATGGAGCGGCGCTATGAGGAAGTACTGCAGCGCAACAAGGAGTTGGAGACCATGGTGAAAGCTCTCCAAATACAGGTGGTTGACCTTTTAAAGAAAAAAACTACCATGGATGTGTCTTCTTTTACCTCGACAATGGAGGTCATAAGTGAGGCTACGCATCCCCTACACAAGCTTGATGTTCCCAAGCCGTAGGAGTTCTACGGGCAGCGGTCCGCAAAGGAGATAGATAACTTCCTTTTTCCCGTGGAACAATACCTACAGGTTACTGGCGTAAGAGGTGAAGCCATGAAGGTGAGCACGGCAGCCATGTTCTTAAGGGATGTAGCGATGCTTTGGTGGCGATGTCGGGCTGACGATGTGAAGCGAGGGGCTATTCCAATCACCACTTGGGCATAGTTCCAAATTGAACTTCGGAAGCAATTCTTCTCCGAGTTCGCTAAGGATGATGCTCGAGCACGACTACGACGACTCACGCAAAAGGGTGATGTGCGTGAGTATGTGCGAGAGTTCAATGAATTATTATTGGAGGTACCAGATCTCAGCCAAGAGGACTCTCTCTTCACCTTGATGGGCTCAAACCATGGGCCAAGATGGAGTTGCAGTGAAGAGGAGTTAAGAGTTTGAATGAGGTGATAGCTTAAGTGGAGGCTCTCATCAAGTTCAAGACTCAACCCACAGCTCCCAAAGCCTAGGCATCCAAACAGGACTAAGGTGGGGGAGCGAAATCAGGTCACAAGGAAGGTGGAAAAGGCTCGAATCTGGGTTCCTCAAGTGGAGGTGCTTCCCAAGCGAAGGGCAAAGGGGTGGTGCAAGGTACCAACACTATCTCATGCTACATTTACGATGGACTACATAAGGTGAAGGATTATCCATTGAGGGGCAAGATCGCATCTATGACGGTGGAGAAGCAAGAGATTGACCAAAGGATGGGTTCACTCAGTCTCAACGCCCTGAAGGCCAAGGGGCCACAAGGCCTACTCTATGCACCTGTCAATATCAATGGTCACACCTTCCAGGTACTCATTGATACGGGTGCCACTGACTTCTTCATGGATTTAGCAACGGTGAAGAAGCTCAACCTGAAGATTGAACGTGATGAGCACACGTTCAAGACGGTCAACTTCGTAGAGGTAGCTACAAGCGGAACAGCCAAGGATGTTGAGATCCAATTCGGTACATGGATCAGATGGGTGACAGCGGTGGTCGCCCCTATTGACGACTACGAGGTGGTCATCGGTATGTCTTTGCTAAACCAGCTACATGCCATGATAAAGACGGATTCAGATGTGGTGGTGGTTCTGAATTCGAGCGGACCTTGCGTGATTCAAGAAAAGCGAGTTAGAAGGACTTCACAGCGAGTCCTATCAGTAATGCAGCTTGCTAAGGGGTTGAGAAGGAGACTTTCAACATACATTGCATCCATTCAAGAGAAACACCTGCTGGAGTGAAAAGAGATCCTAGCACCCATCGAGGGTGTTCTCACTGAATTCGGAGATGTGATTCCTCCGAATTATCCAAGCGATTGCCGTCAAGAAGAGAAATCGATCACCGGATTAATTTGGTGCAGGAAGCACATCCACCAGCTCAAACACCATATAGGATGGCCCCACTTGAACTCCAGGAGCTGAGGAGACAGCTAATGAAGTTGGTGGACAGCGGGTTCATCCAACTTTCGAAGAGTCCATATGGAGCACCGGTACTTTTTCAAAAGAAGCATGATAGTTTGTTGAGACTCTGCATCGACTACAGGACCCTCAACAAACTCACGGTGAAGAACAAGTACCCCATTCCATGGATTGATGATTTGTTCGATCAACTTGGTAAGGCACGATGGTTTTCCAAGTTGGATCTTCGCAGTGGGTACTATCAAGTTCGCGTGATGGAGGACATTGAGAAGACTGCATGTGTGACAAGGTATGGGAGCTTCGAGTACCTTGTCATGCCTTTCGGCCTCACCAATGCTCCAGCAACCTTCTGTGCTTTGATGCAACGTGTACTCCACGACTTTATCGATAAATTTGTGGTAGTATACTTGGATGATATTATTGTCTACAGCCGGACGTTGGACGAGCATGTGGCGCACTTGAGGCAAGTCTTCTCCACCCTCAGCAACGCCAGCTCTTTGTGAAGAAGTGCGTGTTTGTGCAACGAAGGGTGCCGTTCCTCAGGCAATCATTGGGAATGGAAAGCTCATGATGGATCCCTCCAAGATTTCAGTCATAGCCGAGTGGGAGGTACCTACATGTGTTACACATGCTCTTTTCTTGGTTTGGCAAATTATTATAGGAGGTTCATCATGGGATATTCGAAGTTATGCGCCCCATTGACGAATTTGTTGAAGGGTCGATCATGGCGGTGGTTGGATCAATGTCAGGAGGTGTTCGATCATCTCAAGCAGGTGGTCATAGAGGAGCCGATCCTCATGCTACCGGACTTCTCGGTTTCTTTTGAAGTTCAAACCGACGCATCAGATTTTGCCATTGGAGAGGTGCTCATGCAAGAAAGACACCCAGTGGCCTGCGAGAGTTGAAAGTTGAACGACACCGAGCGCAAGTATATGGTTCATGAGAAGGAGATGATAGCGGTTGTGCATTGCCTTAGAACCTGACGCCATTACCTTCTCGGATCTAAGTTTGTGGTGCGCACGGACAACGTGGTCACAAGCTACTTCCAAACCCAGCCAAAGCTCATCCTAAAGTAAGTGAGATGGCAGCAATTTCTCGCTGAATTCGATTTCCACATCGAGTATAAGCCGGGCCGAACTAATTCGGTTCCTGACGCCTTAAGTAGAAAGGCACAGTTGGCTGCGGTTTCTTCCCCTTCCGGATCAATAAGTGACTTAATGGAGAGGGTCAAGATCGAGATGGAGAAGGATCCATAGGCCACATCCATGGGTGAACTCATCAAGGACGGCAAGGCGCACCATTTCTGGACCGATGGTGGGCTAATTTTGACACGGGGACGGCGTGTCTATGTGCCTTCAGGTGGAGGGCTGAGGCGCGAGGTGCTGCGAGAGCATCATGATTCTATGTGGGCAGGACATTAGGGGGTGCATCAGACCCAAGCTCTCATAGAACATAGCTACTATTGGTCAAATATACGAGATGACATCGAGGGGTATGTTTGTGCTTGTTTAGTATGCCAACAAGATAAGATTGAACATCAGCGGCCCGTGGGGTTGTTGGAGCCATTGCCTACACCAGAGCATCCATGGGAGAGCATCTCCATGGACTTCATCATCGGGTTACCTCCAGTGGAAGGGTATAGTTCCATCATGGTAGTGGTGGATCGCTTCTCGAAGTATGGAGTCTTCATTTCAGCACCTACTACTTGCCATGCGGAGGACATGGCGTGGTTGTTCTTCATATATGTGGTGAAATATTGGGAGATACCGTGGAGCATTGTTTCTAATCGTGATGCTCGCTTCACGAAAAGATTCTGGACTGAGTTATTTCGGATACTCAGAATAGAGCTGAAGATGTCCACGGCTTTCCACCCTCAGACTGATGGCCAAACAGAACGAATAAATACATTACTGAAGATGTATTTGAGGCACTATGTGAATGCCAACCAGCGGGATTGGGTGCGACTCTTGGACCAAGCCCAATTCAGTTACAACTTGCAGCGATCAAAGTCGACTAGTAAATCACCATTTGAGGTGATAACAGGGCAGCAACCAGACACTCCAGCGAGTATCGTAGCGGACTACATGGGACGTAGCCTAACCGCCTACAGGTTCATGAGGGATCTGAAGTAGGATACAGATTTGGTTCAGGTCTCCGTGTTGAAAGAGACCAAATGGATGAAGTGGGCTGACATAAAGCGGCGTGCAGCTGAGTTTCAGATTGGTGATCAGGTATTGGTGAAACTCTACCATCACATGAGATTGAAGTCGGGCTACCACAAAGCACTCATAAGGAGGTATGAAGGTTCCTTCATCATCACAAATTAAATTGGAGAGACTGTGTACCGATTGTTGCTGCCTTCCAAGCTGAAAGTACATCCGGTGTTCCACGTATCTCTGTTGAAGCCATTCAAAGAAGACACAACCGACCCTTCTCGGGCTCAAAGCGGGAGAGCTCCCGTGGCCGTAAGAGTTCATTACATTAAGAAGGTTTCTGAAATCAAGGTGGACAGGAAGAAGGGCAGTCGGATGCAGTACTTAGTCCAATAGAGAGGACTAGCAGACTCAGAAGCGAGTTCGGAGTATGGTGACAAACTATGGTAGTTTGAAGACATCATCAACAAGTACCGCCTAGCCTTGTGGGGGGCGACTTCGGCTTAGGTGGGGGAGGGTGTCACGGCTCCTCGAATCGGGGCTGGATCGGACACGGGTCAAGGTGCAAACCAGATCGGGTCGCTGGACAGGTTCGAGGTCTGAGTACACTCTCTTGAGATTTGGGCAACTTGAAGACCAAATTTGAGCCCTAGAATTACCTGAGGAAATGTGTACAAGATCTACAAGGAGTACATAAGAGAATGGGGCCGGGGGCACATGTCTCGAGATGTACATTGGTCAGCAAAGAAGCCTGTGCAATGAGGCATAACAGAATGCAGTTTATCTACGCAATTTTGTGCGACATTTTGGGAACTTCACAGAAGTCGGTTCAAAGTGGGTAAGGCGTTATCTTAAAGGATTTTTCGTTCTGAATCCAACGGATCAAGTTTCGTTGCAATCCGAGTTTGTTTGGGGCATGAACTTGGTAGTTTTATTTGACTGCGCAGAGTCCTACGAGAACAGGGATTTTGAGTTTATTCTTATCCTGTACTTAGAGAGTTGAGTTTCTGAGGGACTTGTAATCTGGGGTTGTTTCGATATAAAAGGATACTCAAGGATAGGGTTAGAGATCAAGAGGGAGAGGGAAAGAAAGAGATCATCTAAGAATCCTTCTGTATTCGTGAGAGATCGAGAGACTGGGAGAGCTTCTATTGTAAACCAGCGAGTGGTTATTTAATAAAAATTTTCTTTCTCTTATTTTTTCTTCTTTTTCATAGTGTTTCCTGGTGTCGCATTTTTCCGCTGTGTTCTATCATTGTTGGGCGTGGCCTAAGTCATGGAGACTAGGTTTCCATGCTAGGAAGATTGATCGATTCTCTTCTGCCCTGTGAAGAGCTGATTGAGCTGCACGTTGTTGGAATTTGCTCTGAGAATAGTAGAAAAAGAATAATAATGCACACCTCCGACCCAGTAGGCAAGTAAACCGCTGCTTAACCTTTTTAAAGCTGATGTGGACCACTTCTGCACGTAAGACCCGGCCTCATCAGAACATCAAATAGTATTTCTTCAGCCTGTTGGTTGCTGAATTGTTTATTGCTAGGGATAAGGAAGTAAACAGGGTGAATAGTTGGATAGGGGAATAGTTCAATCGTTTGGTTACATCCTCTTCTAAGAAGTATTCTTGTGTGCATATCTGCAGTGGAGTGGCGATGTCTAGCTTGTTCCAAACTGCAATCTTCTTTCAGGTGATTATCTTTAAAGGCAGGATACGGAGGTTCCCAGGCCCACATTTAGCAGAAAATCTTATAAACGTGTCAAGCAGTCGGTCCTATTCAACTATCAGGTACCCAGGAGCTTTCGTGCGTGCACATGGCATAACAGCATTCCATGAACAATTAGTTGAAAGAGGAATTTAGCACCCTATCCTTGGTCCGACTTCTATTTTCACATTTATCCTTGATACTATTAGCATTTTATTGTTTAGTGACTTTGTATATGCTTTGCTGTGTAACTTGTGCACGATTGGACTTATTTCTGTACACAGTTTCCTGTTCTATGTGCATGTATGAATGGTGGGCAGGTGAGCAAAGCCCATGACTAAAGATAAAATGGTCGCTGAAAAATTAATGATTTGCGGGATCGATTTTGTGGAATTCCACTACTGGCGCTCCTACTCAGTTTTTGGATATTCTATATTCTAGTTCTTATGGTTGTATTTATTCTAGAATGGTATAAACTTTTGTTTTACCTAAAAATAAATAATGATTTGATCGAGAAAAATAACAAAGGACTGGTTATACAAATTTTCATCAATATGATGTGAAGGCAGACGTTGATTGCCTTAGTCTAGTTGAGTGTTAATATTAGGATAGAAAACTATTTTCTTGAGGGGTGATTTTTCATTTTAGTCTATGAATTATATTATTACCATTTCCACATGCCTCATTGTTAATGTGGTCAAATAAAGATTTCATTCAGGAACCAGATAAGCGGGGTAAGAACATCGCAAGCAGCTCTCTGAAGCATGAGATAATGTTGAAAATTTTGAGCAAGGATCTATGGAATATTTGATATGCAATGTGGATGGAAAATAGTATAAATCTATACAATACATGGGAGTAAGATTTTCTATGGTTACATGTGTTGTCATTTTAGATGAGACACATGTCGCCATTCTAGATGAGAAGTCGGAACGGTTTCTCCCTGCCATGGGATACACATGCCGGTGGGAAGAGCATGCTTTTCCAAAAAAAAAAAAAAGAAAAAAAATGTCCCGCAAAAAAAAAAAATATTCTGCAAAAAGAGAGAATGGTAGTACACATGACTGGTTGTATCGGGATGGGAGAAGAGAATGCGGTAGATTTGCCATCTTATCTTGCCCTGTGAGCACCGCCACATCCTGGCTCCCTTAACATCAATAGTACACGGCATAATATAGTGCTCCCGTCGAATGTGAACATTATTGCCACAACACCACCCACATCAGATGTTGATATTGGGGAGCAAGAGACAGAGAACAAGAAGGCGGTGGGGCACATGGACTGGGAAAAAGCAGGGTAGGTATGCCTTACCTTCTAATTAAGAGAAACAATACGATCACGTTTGGGTTTAAGTAGAGAAGCAATCTCGGTTCTAAGAGGACAATCTTTAAGTTGAGGGAGAGGGGCTTTCGAACATAAAAATATAAAAATACCGGAGTGAGATAAAATAAGTGGATGGTCATATCCCTGTCATTTTCGATCGCTTCTTGGACTATGGTATGTATATGTGGAAGAATTTAGAGGATGATTCAGAGCATCAAAAAAATAGCGGTATCAGGAGAACTCAATAAGGAAGGGTGAGTTTAGCATTGATTTTTTTTCTTTTGGCTGATTTTCCTTTTGATGTTTTCCATTCCATTATTAGTTTGCTAGAAAGTTGATGGATGGAATCTCGCAACTTTTCAATTTCTTAGAACATAACATGACAAACCATGTTTGGTTTCTCATCAGGGGTAAGGAAGGATTGCCACTTTAGTTTAGGCAGCCTTCCACTTCTTATCGAGGAAACATCATTTAAGGGAGATATTTGGAATGGTTGCTCCTGTGGATGCAACAGCCTCCCATTCCTAATTGGAGAGTGGATAAGTGTTACTGTCATAGTTTGGCAGCCTTCCATAGAGAGTGAAAAATAAAATCATCTGAAGGAAAGATTTAGGATGGTTGCTATTGTGGTGCCGTAGCTCTCTAATCCCAAAGAATCGAGAAACCCATGAATGGAAGAGAGGAGTGGGTGAGGGATTAGAAGGAAAGAAGTAGGGTTACTAGATTAGGTTAGTGGGTTTGAATTATTAAATTAGGTTAATAGGTTTAAATTGATGGATTGGATTTGTGGGTTAATGAAATGGGGTTATTGGATTTTGGTTTAATAGGCCAACGGGTTGGCGGGTTTTGGGTTATTAGGTTGTCAGGTTGGGTATTGGGTTGTTGGGTTAATGGACTGCACAGTGGATTGTTCAGATTAGGTGTAGGGTTGGGGTTAGGGGTTAGCATTAAGGTTAGGATAGAGGTTGGGTTAGGGTTAGGGTTGGGGTTCGGGCTTGGGTTAGGGTTAGAGTTGCAATGGAGGTGACAATGGAGGAGATGATCCAAAAAAAAAAATAAATGGAGAGGAATAAGTTGCAGAGAAGGTGATAAAAGGGTTAGGTTAGGGCCGTAGTGGAGGTTGCAGTGGAGAAGAAGATTGAAAAAAAAAAAAGAGAGAAAAAATAGTGAGTAATAGGTTAGAGAGGAGGCGACATAAGTTAATTGGAAAGGTAGAAAACTTATCTTAAATGGCTTGTTTCTATGACACTGATGCTATAAAGTGGGCTGTGAAAGCATGGTGGAGGAGGAAGCACTAGCTAAAGGTGAGGACGGAGAGGAGTGGAGAGGGGCTGCTACCATCTCCGGCTCCAACACGAGGTCCATAGGTTCCAAAGCAAGGAGCATGGCCTTAGGGGAAAGAGGAAAGAGAGGATAGGGGAACTTGAACATTGCCATCTTTGGAGGTGAAATCGTTAAGAAAAATGATAAGAGGAAAGGAATCAAGAAGAGATGGGCTGTGCAAGGGAGAAGGTCCAAATTTGGTGATGAAATTGATGAGAAAAATGAAAAAAAAAGAGGGAATCAAGAAGAGATCGGACAAGTGATAGGGGTGAAGTAGGGAAGCAACGGTGGTGGGGTAAAATGGGAGAAAATAGGTAAGTCTCTAGATCGTATAGCCTAATCATACATGTCAAGAGCATAAAATGGGTGGGTTTCATTTTTTTTTTTTTTAATGGGTGTTCGAGTAAAAGTTTTATATGGGAATTAGTGTTAAAAACCCTAGGCTGCCCGGCAGCTTTATGTGGGCCTATTGCATAAAATGGGTGAATTCCATTTTTCCATGTGGGTGTCTACATAAAGGTTTTATGTGGGCATTATTTTATCTTATCAAATTTATTCCTTTTATTGCCTTATTTTAGTAATAATATTGGAATAATGTTTTTAAAGCTTGATTCTTATATTTTCTCCAATACTATTAGAAATTTTTTGCCCTTTTTAAATTTTTTTATTTACATGTAATTTTAATCTTTTCCTTTTCAGGAAAAAGATAGTTGTTTGTGTTCTGCATCAGTTTTCATCCCTAGCTATAAATTTAGATTAACATTTGCAAATGAACTAACTAATTTGTTTTCCTTATGCATAGGATGAATTTATGATTATATTCATTATTATTATAAAGACTATTAAATATATATGTTTTTTATACTTATTATGGATTATCTAATTTAATTATTAAAAAATTTCTATATACAATTTGCTATTAAATTATTTATTTATGATTGATTGTAATTGCAGACATGGATTTAACAAAACTTTCATTGATAGTTTTGCTGCAAGAGATTATTACTAAACTAGGTCTTATGCCTCCAGCATATGGATTAGAATTTCGAGGTAACAACTTGTTGAGAGCTTTTATGGAAATTGCTTTAAAGTGAGGACATGAACAAGATAATGGTCCTTTTGAATATACTAGAATATAAGATGAACAAGGAACATACAAATCAAGTCTAAAGAAAGTGTAGTTGAGTTTATTATAAATCAATTGAAAGATCAATTTAAATTTGAAGTTGAGGATGTGAATTATTGGGATGCGGAACATTATAAATATATGTATGAAGTAGAGTAATTCTTTCTACATTACATGCGGTGTAGAAAAATTAACATGGAGTGCACTAGGTGATCCCATTGGAACACGTAGCCATGCTTCCTAACATGCATTTAATGCCCCACAACGCTTGAAATTTTGAATGACGAAAATGCCTTTTTTCAAAAATTATGATACCTATTCACAAAAATTATGACACCCCTGTAAAAAATATAGTATTTTATTCAGGATATTATAATTTTTGTGAAAGGATGTCATAATTTTTATGAAAGAATGTCATAATGCTCTTTCCACACATATTTATTATTTTTTTTCTTTATGTCATATTATGACATTCATTTACAAAAATTATGATATTTTGAATAAAATGCTATATTTTCTGCAAGGTGTCATAATTTTTACGAAGAGGTATTATAATTTTTATGAATGGATGTCATAATTTTTGAATAGGGGCATTTTTGTCATTCAAAGTTTCAAGCATTGTGGAGCATTAAATGCATGTTGGGAAGCATGGCTACAAGTTCCAATAGAGTCACCCGGTATATCAATTTTTCTACATCGTATGCAGTGTAGAAAAAATTACTCGTATGAAGTAATTAATGTAACTTAAAATAGTCTTGAGCTTAAACGTAGGAACTTGCAATGGGACTATAATTTGTCTATTGAAAGATATAGACTGAAGGTTGATCATGATGCATTGCAATAAGAGTTTACCGTATAGGAATGTTTCATCCTGTTTCTGAGTTATCGGTGGGTGAAAATTCTATATAGTTGCATTTGCCAGAGCCTGCCTACCAGTTAAAAAATTGTCCTACTTAGCTTCTTAAGTTTACTTCCTCTACCTGTATCAATGAAATCTATCTTTTCTGTTATGTAAATATGTAATGATATAATATCAAATGTATTTTCTTCATGAAAGAGTATTGTGGTGGGGATATTTTTGAATTTTTATGCATTTAATTTTATCTTAACAATAATAATAACATATGGGAAAAACATTGTAGTAAAATTATTGATGCTGTTAGGATTGATGATCTTGCTATTGCCATTGTTATTATCATGTTTCTAAAAATTTTTGTAACTATTATTGTTCTTATTGGATAGTAGTTTCTAAACAAATTTATGACTATAGAACATAAAGTATATTAACATGATAGCTACATAGCGTATCTATATTGATAGACGTAGATACTTATAGAAGCAACTTATGGAAGCACTGACGATGCTTATGGTTGTAGCAACATAAAAGTTGCATTAACATAGTATCTATATTGATTATATATTTTTTAGGTAATTAGATAATTCATTGCGATTAATAGAAAGATTACATTGATTTTATTGTTTAGTATATTTTTCTATGTACCTTAATTGACATTAATTTATTCATTCTTTGTAGATTGCTCTACAATTTGAACTTGCATTCTTCGTTATGTTTACTAATTCAGGTACCAATAAACTATAGAAAAATATAGCTTATCATCTTTTATATATTTATGAAATTTTATTCATTTGTTTATATATGTAAATTATTTGCATTAATTAATTCTTTTTATCTTTTCCATTGGAATGTTTCTTATATTAGTATGTAGAATTAATTC
Organism: Cocos nucifera; assembly: GCA_006176705.1. Lineage (NCBI taxonomy): Eukaryota > Viridiplantae > Streptophyta > Magnoliopsida > Arecales > Arecaceae > Cocos > Cocos nucifera. The sequence goes on from QRFJ01003670.1 coordinate 101,114, forward strand.
AATGCTAAATTATTTTATGCATTTTTAACATGCTATTTTACATATTGTATACTTTTTTACTTAGAAAATATAATAGAATTGGTACAAATATTTAGATAAAATAGAATAAGAAGAATAGACATTATTACTGAGAAAAAAGCGAAGAAGATGGTAATGATGAAAAATCATTCAAGTAATATCACTAAAAAATAAAAATTGCACATATAGTTTCCCTTTCCATCGTCAACAATGGAGGAAATATGGATACTATTAGTTATGAAAATTTTTCAGCTGCAGATTTAGCTGAAATATTCAATACCAAAAAAAATATAGATACATCCATAATTGAACCAAATATTCTTCATCATGCTATTGTTGAACATGGGGATACAGATGAAGGTGCAATTTTATGAATTTTAACCCATACAAATTCTGTACATTTATAATGGCTTCTTTTACTTTTTTTTTTTTTAGAATTAATGAAAGATTAAACAATCTTTTGTCTTGGCTAACATTCAATTGATTCATCGATAATTTTTGCAACATCTTGCTCCAAACACTTCGGTGAGTAATTAATTAATAATAATTTTTTTGTCGCTTATAACTTTACTTAGTTTGAGATATCTTTAATTATTCTTCTCTTGCCATGTAAGTAGATATAATGAACCACTAGGTATTGGAGAACTTGAATATGAATGTCAATATTATGGAGCTTTATTTTGGTATAAAGAAAGTGTAAACAATTTACATAACACATCTAAATCTATATTTAGCTTATATTGTCGTAAAGGAAGAGTATACATTCCATTGCTTAAAAAAACTCTTACTTTCTTAGATAGTTTATTGGATTATAGTAAAGGAGAGAGCTTCAAAATTTAAAGAAAATATTAGTATATAATTTGATGTTTGCATTTATGTCAATAAGGGTGAAGATCGATAATGAGATTAATACTAAATCTAGACCGTATGTTATTTGAATTAATGGTCACAATCATCATAGAATGAGTTCATTACTTTCTATTGATGGGAAAAATCTCAAATTTGCATAATTATATTATTGACCCAAGGATTGATTTGATGATGCCAAAATGCTTGAGTATAATTGGTATTAATACAAGCTTTAGAGAGTGGTTGTAGGTTTCTTGTGATACCCAAAGGTTGTATGTAAAATCTAGAAGAAGTCCTCTCCAAAATATTTAAAGATAAAGTTTTCCAAAGTTTTTGATAAATGGTGGAAGATAAGAGTCAACCCTAAGATACCAAGAGTCAACTTTGGCATGTCTAGACCAACACTTTTCAAGAGTTGATCCTAGAACAATCTCAAGGTGTAGATAGAGAGCTATGAAATTAGGATATTCCATGAGTTGACCCTAGTATACAATGAGTAGATCTAAGCAGGATAGGAATTGATCCCAATAGGATGTGAGTCAACTCTAGAATGGTCTTAGGTAAAGTAGAGAGCAGTAAAAAATAGTCTGTTCTTGGGTTGACCTAATAGGACATAAATCGATCTAACACTACAAGAAAAATAAATATTAACGACGGTATTAGCGATTGCAAAAAGTTTCATTGCTAAAAATGACTTTTTTCAACCACAATATCGACTAAAAAATTTACCATCGATAATAGTATTAGTGACGATAATATTAATATTAACGATGGTGAATGCCATCTCCAAAAGTCTAAAAAATTATTTAAAATATTTTAAAATAATAAAAATATTAGTGACGGCATATTTCGATTATTAATGGCAAAGAACTTGCTGTCGTTAATAACATGCTATTAGTGATGGCTGCATTAACTAGTAGCGATGGTGAGAGCTACCGTTAAAATTATTTAAAATTTTTAAAAAAATTAATGATATTTAAAGATAAAATATGTATTAGCGATGATGATTTTGAATATTAGTGACTAGAAAATTATCATCGCTAATAATTTTTTTAAAAAAATAGCTTGGGGGAGAAAAGATTATTTCAAAATTTTATTGGTGATGGACGGTTAGCCATCATGAATAAAATTAAAATTAGCGACGAAATTAGCGATAGGATGTTTGCCGTCACTAATAATCCAGACCATGGTTTAATTCAATTCGAACCTGATTTGAATCCGATTCAAATCCAATTTGAAATTCTGCCAAACCTAATTAAATTAGGTTTTGAATTCAAATCCTACTTTGATTATAAAATTTAATTAACTTTAAATTAGATCAAGATTAATTATATTAAATCTGATTTAAATCAATTAGAAGAAATTGGTTATCAATTTGGGTTCAATTCGAGTTCAATTCAAAATCCTGTCAATCCTAATTCAGTTAGACTTTTGATTCAAGTCCTACTTGGATAGTAAAACCTAATTACCTTCAAATTAAATCAAGTCTAATTAAATTTAATCTAATTTAAATTAATTAGAAGAAAATAATTTTCAATTTAGGTTCGATTCGAATTGAATTCAAACTAGATTCGAATCTAATTCAAAATCCTGTCAAACTTAATTCAATTAGAGTTTTAATTTAAATCCTACATAGATTATAAAGCTCAATTGATCTTAAATTAAGTCAAAATTAATCAAATTAAAGTTGATTTAAATCAATTAAAAAAATAATTTTCTACTTGGATTGAATTCAAATTCAATTTGAACTTGATTCGAATCCAATTAGAAAACCTGTCAATCCTAATTCAATTAGACTTTAAAATCTAAGCCTCACATGGATAGTAAAATCCAATTATCTTCATATTAAGTTAAGTCTAATTAAATTTAATCTGATTATAATTAATTAAGAGAAAATAATTTTTAATTTAGGTTCGATCCAAATGTAATTGAAACTTGATTCGAATCCAATTCAAAATATCCTATCTAACTTAATTTAATTAGACTTTGAATCCAAGTCCTAATTAGATTGTAAAATCCAATTACACCCAAATTAAGTCGAATCTAATTAAATTTAATATGATTTAAATTAATTATAAAAAAATAATTTTTAATTTGGGTTTGATTTGAATCCAATTTACATTCGATTTGAATCTAATTCAAAATCATGTCAAACTTAATTCAATTAGACTTTGAATCCATGTTTTACTCAAAATATTAAAATCCAATTAGCATCAAATTAAGTTAAGCCTAATTAAATTAAATCTAATTTAAATTAATTAGGCTTGATTCATAAATTAATTAAGTCTAAAAATTTAATAAAATCAAATATTAATTTTTAGCCATCCAAAAAATGACTTAGAAGGACAAAAAAATTAATGAAAAAATAATATTAGCGATGACATGAGTACCTCTATTAGTAATATAAAAATATTATTTTTACTATATAATTACTAGCAATAGATAGACTATTACCGATAAAATCTACCATCACTAATAATTTTTTGCATATTAGCAACGATAAATGGTTATTAGTGATGGAATCTACCGTCACTAAGATCTTCCTGCATCATTTTTGCCCACCTCACCGCACGCCCTCTTTTTTCCCCACACCACCGCCCCCTCGTTTTTCCTTAATCCACCACCCACTGCACTCTCATTTTTCCACCACCCTCTGCCCTCCATATTTTTTATCCCCTACTGCCACCTTCCTCTCCCCCACCCTTCGATCCCCCACCACCCCCTCTATCCCCTGGCCAGTAGCCTCCCTCGGCTACACTCGGTCTGTCTTTCTGATCCTTCAGTCGTCTCTCTTCTCTCTGAGCCCTCGACCATCTCGATCCCTCTAGCTGCACTCAGCCCACCTCCCCTGGCCCTCTCTCCCCTCGGCCACCTCTTTCTAGCTGCCTCCTATCTTCTTCTCTGAACCTTTGGCTACTCTCCTACTTTTCGAACCCCTGGCCCTTCAGTTTCCCCACACCCTCCTCTCCCCTATCGTTCTGTTCCCCACCAGCCCTCCTCCCCCCGACCACCTCCCTCTGGCCGCCTCCTATCTTCTCGAACCCCCGACCGCCTCCTACCTCCTCGAACCTCCATCGTTCGGTTCTCCTACCACCCTCCTCCCCCACAGTCCAGTTCTCCCGCCACCCCTCTTCCCAGCGATCTCCTACCGACCGCCTCTTGCCTCCTTCCTCGAACCTCTAGCCGCCTCCTGCCTCCTTGAAACCCGGCCCTTCGATTCACCCTCACCCCTCTCTTCCTCACCGCCTCCTGTCTTCTTTCTTGAACCTCTAGCCCTTCAGTTCACCCCACCCCCTCTCTCCCTGGCCATCTCTCCCCGACTACCCGGCTTGCCTCCTGAACCCCCAACTGGCTCTCACCTCCCCAAGTCTCCCAGGCGCAAGCTTTCGGTCTTCCTAAGCTTCCGTTTGTGGCTGCATCCTTGCACCTTAATACCTGCTCCCCTGTGCCTCTTGGTGCCTTAATTCCTGCATGCTAGCCCATGCCTCAGTCCTGTATGGTAGCCTTCTTCTATTGTAAGTATTAGCGATAGCTAATATCGTTAATAAAAATTATTTTTTTATTTAAATTATATTAATTAAGTATAATTAGATAATAAAAATTATTTTAAATATGTATTAATTTATATGGGATTTAGGTCTCGACAATGAGAGTGCTCGAACTAAGAGAAGGTTTGGGCTGCAAACATGAGGCTCAGACGTGCCTTGCGTGCTTCGATTTCAGCATGCATCATGCTCGAACCGAGGAAAGGTTCGGGCAGCAATTCAAATACAAAGCTAAGACGTGCCTTACATGCTTTGATCTTGGCATGTAGCATGCTCGAACCGAGGGAAGGTTTGGGCTGTTGGAAAACATGCAGGATTTCATGCGTAGATTTCAAAACTTTTTCGAAATATAGAGCAATGGAAGACAGATTATACTATTTAATCTACAACATGCATGTAATCAAATTATAAAACCCTACATCAAGGATCTATAACATGTTATGATGCAAATATAAATATGAAATTAAATTAATCATAAGTGGTATTGATCATATCAATGCCTAGATTTAGAACAATTCTAGATCTAACCCTAGATCGCATCTAGGTCACCAAGAGATCAGATCTCTTACCTTTGCATGGGTCGAAAACTCCGCGGTTGAATCCGTTGTTGCCTTTGGAGCCACACAAGCATCCGACCTCTATAGGTGATCCACAAAAATCTGCAACATAGATTGGAGGTTCGTCGAACGAATATCCGCTCGAAGTGCTAGCTTCTCACGGATCCCTTCTGATGGTCAATCAAATACATGTTCTTCGAATCTCTTGGACACTCCAAGAGATGAAGAACATGAGGAGGAATAAGGAAAAAATTTAACCCTTGGATCTCCCATAAATCTGAAAATAAAATCAAGAAAAAATAAATCCTAAGAGAAGATAAATCTTCTCCTTCAGGATATCAATGGTTGATGTCCTGAAAACATCTCTATGCTAGGATAAGAGGAGATCGTCTTCTCTAAATTTTTTTAAAAATTTCTAGAGCTAATATTTTTTATTTTATTCATATAAAATTTTCATAAAAATTGGAGAGGAAAGGTTCTCTAAGAAATCCTAAGAGAAGACCTTTCTTCTCCTCTCTTTCTCTCATCAGAACATGATCAGATCATGTCCAAAAAATAACACTATGCCCCAACAACTTGGAGCACTCATCCCCATACCCAAATCCTCTCTCTCTTAGATTTTTATCATATAAAATTATAAATAAAATAGAAAGAGAGAAACATAAAAGAAAAAATATAAGAGAAGATAATCTTCTCTTACCTTGTCTCTTCAAGACATTAACATTTGATGTCTTAATTGAAGGCTCTTCTCCATGAATCTTGGCACCATAAATCCTCCACGCCTTCTTCTTTTCTCTAATTTTTCATGATTTTTTTTAGATTTTTCACATCCTCTAACCATCTCAAAATAGGCATCTACCTTTTATTGCATGACTAGGTCAAAACCTAGTCATAGGAGGACTTCTATGGGTGTCCAACTCTTGGACGCCCCTCTCTTAATTTTTTTTGTGAGAACCATCAAATCCACATCCCAAAAACCTGGGAGAAGGGCGGATAAGTTAAATATGGCATGGGTTAAGTGGGCGCATAAGAGGGGAAGAAGTTTTGGTCAAAGGGCTCTTCCAAGTAGGAAACAAATCCCGACTTCTTTCAAGTTTTGACCAAGTCATAACAAATTCCTAGAAATGTGAATTATGGGGCATAGAAGGCCTTCTTGGGCATGGGAATACACATAAAAAAATTAGAAATTAATTAAGGTGGGAATTAGGTCTTAGGCGCAAGAGAAAGAGAGAGCGTCCCAGTCCAATTGGGACTCCTTTTGTTTGATTAGGTCAAAATAGTTTTGAATCCAATTTAAATCTTATTTAAATTAGATAAAATATAACATAATTAAGGATGATCCTAGTCTAACTAGGACCCCAATTAAATCAGATTAAATCAAGATTTAAATCTGATTTAAATGCTAAGTCAATAAGGTGCACCCAATTTTTAGTCAAACAAGAAGTTATTCTTTCTTACAATTGGCTTATCCAATAAATTAACTAGATTTAATCTAATTAAGTTCAAACTAATTTTAATTGAATCTAATTCAATTAGACTTGATCTCAGCCCGATTGCTCAATCAAATTGAGCCAATTAGCAATCCAATTGCTAATCAATCCTCCTGCAATCCTTGCATTAGGTCAAACATCAATCGCATTGAATGTTTGACCTCAAAACGATTCTTAATCGTTGATTAACCATCTGATCAGATTACAAGCTCTAATGTATGTGATCCCATAGTTTCAAACCTAAGCTGATAGTATAGGAACCAATTTCTGTACCAATCAAAGTTACCATCTAGCAATGATTCCCAACGTCCGAAAAGGTCTAATGTATGTAAAGCAATATTCTTAAAACCCTGGCCCATGGTTACCGTATAATTTATTTCTTTGATCAATAATGCTCAAGATGACTTCGAGTACACTGTCAGCACTCATACAAGTCATCTCTATTATATCTTAAAATTTTGCAAATCCCATGACACCTCATAAGGATTACCCAGGCCCAGGTTTTGCTAAATTGAAACACGAGTCATTCTCTTCCTAAAGTTAATCAGGAGTGGTCAATCCCATCTTGACTCACACACCGACTTTACAAGTATTTGACTGTACCCAAAAACCTTTCGAACCTATATTAGAAATACAGCCAGTTCGGCACCAAAGTATAGTGAGTTGCTTGCAAGTCACCAGGTGATCTCAGATCGGAGGGACACTTATATCCATTGGCCTTAGCTAGCTACTCTTGATAGTAGAGTGCTACATTGGTCATGTTCAGTGCAGATATACTCTTACATCTCATCTAGATACCATACCAGTGTCTCCATACCACTTGGTTATGAGGACAATCAATGCATATGGCATACAATGACCTACACTCGATAAGTTATCATCCTTATTATTAACTTATCATTTGGTTATAAACAATTTAAGAACCATCCGATAAATCTTTCTTTATTGATTGATTGTGGTTTTAAGGACTTCATCATAATTTAGGAGTTCATTTAAGAAAAACAGAACTTTTATGATGAACCAGTCAAACAACTATTATTATTAGATAATTCACATACTAATTCCAATCATCTACTACTTAAATGATTGGCTTTAGGATATATTTTTTAATAACTCCCACTTGGACTAAAGCCAATCAGAATGATATCAAATATCCTATCTTCCACTTGAGTTCATAGAACTCCTTAGTTCTAAGGCCTTAGGAAATGGATCGATCAAGTTCTCCTTTTTCATCGATCTTTTAAAGATCGACGTCACCCTAATAAAAAATCAAAGATGATAGCAATGCAGAATATGTTGGTTCTTTGGTTCTTTAGTCTGAGCTATGGCTTCAGTGTTGTGATAGGACTGGACCATCGATGGAGGGTGCCACTCCCAACCTGCTAATGAACCTCAGCAACTATACAGTTTACATGGCAGCATCATATGCCACGATGTCTCTATATCACTAACTAAATAGGCTAAAGTATCCTGCTTGGAATCTTTTCAGTAGATTGCTCCTATAATTAGGGTATGAGCCGACATTCTCTAGTTGTCATTTTGACTGAAATTAAAATATCCATATGTTTTAAGTTAGTACTTCCATATTTGAGTCACTAGATCTTAATATTTTCTAATTACTTAAGGATTGTCTATACAATCTTTCAGTGGCTCTCACTTGGATCAGATTGGTATCTGCTCACTACCTCTAGTGAGTATACCATGTCTGATCACATACATGGAGAAATAAGATGACAGCTAAACTTTTATTCTTTGCAATGCTGGAATGTCATTCTCGATTAAGAAAATTTTATCCACAGATAACACAAGGAATAACACTATAGAATATTTTGTCCAATTACAAATGCAGAATTTGTCTTTGTTCATAACAAAGGCATACATTTAAAATGTATGTTCTAATTCTAAGGTAATAGCCAAACGGGCTTTAAGGTCTTTACCTTTTCGTCTGCGCTACTTTGATCCTTTTGAAAATCCATTCACACCCAATGGATTTTATCCCTTCAGGTGAATCAACTAGTATCCATATACTATTGATTTCCATGGACTTCAATTTGGATCATGTGGCTCTAAATCACTGCATTGTATCCTTATAGGTGATCGGATCCTTGTTGTTCTCATCGAGCTCAACGGGATTGCCATCTCGGATATAGATACTAAAGTATCTATCCAGCTGATGCAGTACTCTACCAGATCTCCTTAAAGATGACACTTTAATGGGCTCTAGATTTGATTTAATCAAATCTGGTTCTATAGGTTTACTAGGTTACGTTGGTTCTTTTTTACCAGTCAAATTTTTTCAAGTTCAACTTGATAGGCATCATTTCCTTCTCTAAGAAACTTCTTTCCAAAAGGAATGCCCTACTGCTGATGAATATCTTATGTTCTTTAGCATAGTAGAATTAATAACCCTTAAATACTTATTAGACCAGGATTCAAGTTTATCTATATGGAAATATATGACATAGGCCGATCAACTCCAAATCCGAAAGTGAGAGAGTTTAGGTTTATGCCTGATCCATATCCCATATGGAATCTATGCAATAGATTTACTTAGAACCTTTTTTAGAGTAAAACTAGTAGCCAGAAGAGCACAACCCTGAAACAGGCAGACAAGTGAACCCTATAGTGGATTGAACCATGTCTAACAAAGTTTAATTTCTTCTTTCAGATATACTATATTCCAAAAAGAAATCTACTTGAGAGAGAATTCAATTTTCTTCTAGATATGTCAAAAACTCACTGCATAAGTATTCGCCTTCTCAATCCGATCGAAGAGTTCTAATATCTTATCCAGTTTGTTTTTCTATTTTATTATTGAATCATTTGGATATTTCAAATGATTCAGGCCAGATGCACACATGCTAAGATAAGTCATCTATAATAAAATACTAATATCTTCCTTTGGCACTTAAGTTCATGAGTCCACATACATCACTATGTATGAGACTTAGAACTTTATTAGCTCCTTCACCTTTTTTAGTAAAAGGTGACTTTGTCATCTTTTCAAGAAGACAAGATTCATAGGTTATCAATGATTCACAATCATTAATATCAAGATTTTTCTCTCAAGCTAACTCGTTTATCCATTCTTATCAAGATGACTAAGCCTATAATACCAAAGATAGATATTCATGACATAATCTATCTTGGGTGTGTACATTACACTTAACAGGCTATATAAATGTTAAATATTATTTCTTTATTATTCATATATTATTATAATATTATTCATAATAATATCATAATAATCTTTTTTATTAATAAATGATAACCATCTCTGATCAAAAGGCCATCAGAGATCATATTTATCATAAACGATGGATAATAGTGACAATCACTCAAAATGACATCTATTGAAAATAAGCTTGATAATTTCTAAAGCTAGAATTGGAACTAAACTTCCATCCCCAACATTCAGGTATTTCTCATCATTTTCAAATATCCCACTTATTTGTAATCTCTACAATAAATTGCATAAGACTATCAGTATCTAATACCAATGTAGTAGAATTATTTATAGAGAAATTTTAAGATGTTATCATATAACATCTATAATGAGCAACTTTTGCTCTTTTCTCTTGTTCATCCTGTTATGGTCAAGGAAAGTAAGACAAATATTCTTTTTATGACCCTGCTTCTAACATTAGAAGCACTATGCTTGATTTGGGTTAACCTTGGACTAATTATTTTGACTGGGCTTTGAAGCCCCAATATGAATCCATTTGTAGTGCTAAACCAAATTCAACTTTCGATACTAATTATCGAAGTTGGTCCCATAAGTCATCACTATCTAACGGTGATAGGAGCAATTAGAGTTTAGCCTTAATTTGAGAATAGATAACAATGACCTAAGTATATGAATTATATTAAACCTAAAGATTTGGACTTTAGTTTAAAAGTTCTCCCACTATTTTATTTGAATTGATAGCCTCTACCTCCAATTTGAAAAATTATTTTAATTTTCTAGTAGGTACTAGAATCCACATAGACTGCAGACGAGTCCAACTTTGGTTGGCCAATCTATATACATCTAAAGGTAGGTTCATAACTAATTATTTCTCCAAATAATTTTTAGTAATTTAATTTTACCTCAGAAATCTAATCAGTAGGCTTTGGCCTCCACTATAAGAATTCAGTTAGGTCCAACCATTAACATGACTATACTTGATGCATCTAACTAATGAATGATTAGGTCCAACTTTAGTTGGCCAACCTAACCATCATTAGAGAGACACATCCAAGTCGTCATATGATGAACGATAATTTCATTAGTCAACAAGCACCAAGCCTTTGGGCCTCCAATGATTATTGAGTTAATGGACTCATTATCAAGGCTATGATTCGGTTATCTCCATAACTTCATCATTTTAAGGATCTAATAATTTTAAAAAATTTAAATTATTAGTAATTTAAGGATAGAAAGGACATGGACCAATTTGCTCCCACTAACTTCACCATGTTAGGTCCTCCCACTGACTTCACAAGTCACTAATGAAGATTATGATCAATTTTGTTCCATGGGTACCTATATCAGTTTCACTGAATGAAATTAGTCTCACTGATTTTTATGTGACATAGGTTAGCACGAATCAATAAGCAACCTAATCAAAATCTGATTAACTACATTGGCCAGGTAAATAAGATCGGTAGGAGGGTCTGCCAAGGCTTGCCTTAGACATCATCTGAAATGGTCAGGTAAGCGAGCTGTTAATTAAAAACCATCGATCTGGAATGCCAGACTTATCTTAGACATCAATTGATTTGTCAGTTTTGATTTGGTCTGCCTAAAGACTGGGGCTCGACCACTGAGCCATGATCAGGTCCATTTGTTAGATATATGGACTTTGATCAACTACAACTATTGAATTGATTTATAGAAAAAAAAGACCAAATCCTAGTTAACTATTAATTAGGTTTGATCAATTTCTTAACTAAATCTATATTTAATCTAACCCTAGGTCTAATCCAATTAATGACCTGATCAAAACTAACCCATTTAACCTTTAACCCATGTTTTATGAAATTATCTTAGGATCTTCAAATTACAAACCTAGATCCTAAACAATCACTTAATTCTCAATTAAGTTCAAAGTTTGGATTTATGAAATCTTAGAACTAGTTTCTGATTTTATTATTTAAAATTTTTTAAAATTATAAATAATTTACATTGAATCATATTCAATACATGGTTTTAGATCTAATTTATTTTATTATTTAGATCATGTCCTAGGGTTTTGAATCTAAGATTTTGTAGAAAATAAGTTCTCAATTTAAATTCTATAAAATAAATATGTCATACATATACATTCTAGATTCAAAATAAAAATTGCATATTAACATATGCAATTAGAGGATTTAGATCTAAGCATAAAACATATCATGTGGATCAGATCATAAATTATTTAAAATTAGATTTAAAATTTAAAAATAAATCATAAATTATTTTAGATCTCATCTAACATATTTATGACTTAGATTTCTTGGATCAGCACATACTAGGACAATCTTTCCACTGTAAAGGATAAATCTTATAGCAGGACAATCTTATGATAGTATGTGCAATCATGATATTATTTAGATCTAATCTAAATAATCTAAAATAGATCAAATATCTATTTAATTTTAGATTTAAATTAAAAAATTGAATCATAAATTTTTTAGATCTAATCTAAATTATTCATGATTCAGATTCAGATTAGCACATACTAGGACAACCTTTTTACGGTAAGGGGTTAACCTTACAATAGGACAACCTTATGGCAGTATGTACAATCTTTAATTAATTTTAATTTTTAGATTTAATCTAATATAAATATGATCATGTTATAAAAAGATCTAGATGCTTTGATACCTCTGCTGGAAAATATGCAGGATTTTATGCATAGATTTCAAAACTTTTTCAAAATATAGAGCAGCAAAAGATATAAATTAAACTATTTAATCTACAACATGCATATAATCAATTTACAAAATCCTATATCAAGGATCTATAACATGTTATGATACAAATATAAATCTAAAATTAAATTAATCATAAGTGATATTGATCGTATCAATACCTAGATCTAGAATCATTCTAGATCTAACCCTAGATCGCATCTAGGTCACCAAGAAATCAGATCTCTTATCTTTGCATGGATCGAGAACTCTATGGTTGAATTCGTTATTGCCTTTGGAGCCGCATAAGTGTCCAACCTCTACAGATGATCCATATGAGCCTCAATACAGATCGGAGGTTCATCGAACGAAGATCCGCTCGAAGTGCTAGCTTCTTACGAATCTCTCTTGATGGTCAATCAAATACATGTTCTTCGGATCTCTTGGATACTCCAAGAGATGAAGAACATAAGGAGGAATAAGAGAGAAATTCAACCCTTGGATCTTTCATAAATTAGAAAATAAAATCAAGAAAAAATAAATCCTAAGAGAAGATAAATCTTCTCCTTTAGGACATCAATGGTTGATGTCCTGAAAACATCTCTATGCTAGGACAAGAGGAGATCTTCTTCTCTAGGATTCCTTTAAGTTTCCACATCTAAGATTTTTGATTTTATTCATATAAAATTTTTACAAAAATTGGAGAGAAAAGGTTCTCCAAGAAATCCTAAGAGCAGATCTTTCTTCTCCTCTCTTTTTCTCATCAGGACATGATCAGATCATGTCTAAAAAATAACACCATGCCCCAACAACTTGGAGCACTTATCTCCATACCCAAATCCTCTCTCTCTATTATATTTTTATCATATAAAATTATAAATAAAATAGAAAGAGAGAAACAAAAAAGAAAAAATATAAGAGAAGACAATCTTCTCTTACCTTATCTCTTCAAGACATCAATATTTGATGTCTTAATTGAAGACTTTTCTCTATGAATCTTGGCACCACAAATCCTCCATGCCTTCTTTTTTTTTTGATTTTCCATGATTTTTTTTAGATTTTTCACATCCTCTAACTATCTCAAAAGAGACATCTATCTTTTATTGCATGACTAGGTCAAAACCTAGTCAAAGGAGGACTTCTATGGGTGTCCAACACTTGGACGCCCATCTCTTGATTTTTTTTTATGAGAACCATCAAATCCACATCCCAAAAACTTGAGAGAAGGGTGGAGAAGTTAAATATGGCATGGGTTAAGTGGGTGCACAAGAGGGGAAGAAGTTTTGGTCAAAGGAGACTCTTCCAAGTAGGAAACAAATCCCAACTTCTTCCAAGTTTTGACCAAGTCATAACAAATTCCTAAAAATATGAATTATGGGGCATGGAAGGCCTTCTTGGGCATGGGAATACACATAGAAAAATTAGGAATTAATTAAGGTGGGCATGAGGTGTTAGGCATAAGAGAAAGAGAGAGAGTCCCAGTCCAACTGGGACTCCTCTTGTTTGACTAGGTCAAAATAGTTTTGAACCTAATTTAAATCCCATTTAAATCAGATCAAATACAACTTAATTAAGGATGATCCTAGTCTAACTAGGAGCCTAATTAAATCAGATTAAATCAAGATTTAAATCTGATTTAAATGCTAAGTCAATTAGGTGCACCCAAGTCCTAGTTAAACAAAGAATTGTTCTTTCTTGCAATTGACTTATCCAATAAACTAACTAGACTTAATCTAATTAAGTCTAAACTAATTATAATTAAATCTAATTCGATTAGACTTGATCTTAGTCCGATTGCTTAATCAAATTGAGCCAATTAGCAATCTAATTACTAATCAATCTTCCTACAACATTTGCATTAGGTCAAACATAAATCACCTTGAATGTTTGACCTCGAAATGATTCTCAATCATCGATTAACCATTTGATCAGATTACAAGCTCTAATGTGTATGACCCCATAGGTTCGAACCTAAGTTGGTAGCACAGAAACCAATTTTTATACCAATCAAAGTTACCATCTGGCAATGGTTTTCAATATCCGAATAGATCGAATGTATGTAAAGCAACATTCTTAGAACTTTGGCCTTTGGTTATCGTATAATTCATTTCTTTGACCAATAATGCTTAAGACGACTTCGAGTATGCCATCAGCACTCATATAAGTCATCTCTATTATGTCTAAAAATTTTGCAAATCCCATGACATCTTACAAGGATTACCCAGGCCCAGGTTTTGCTAAATTGAAACACAGCTAGTCATTCTCTTCTTAAAGTTAATCAGGAGTGGTCAATCCCATCTTGACTCATACACTGATTTTATAAGTACTTGACTGTACCCAGAAATCTTTCAAACCTATATTAGAAATACAGACAGTCCGACACTAAAGTATAGTGAGTTGCTTGCAAGTCACCATGATGATCTCTGATCGGAGGGACACTTATATCCATTAGCCTTAGTTAGCTACTCTTGATAGTAGAATGCTATATTGATCATATTTAGTGTAGATGTACTCCTACATCTCATCTGGATGCTATACCAGTGTCTCCACACCACTTGGTTATGAGGACAACCAATGCATGTGGTATACAGCGATCTACACTCGATAAGTTATCGTTCTTGTTAATAACTTATCATTTGATCATGAATAATTTAAGAACCATCCGATAAATCCTTCTTTATCGATTGATTATGGTTCTAAGGACTTCATCATAATTTAGGAGTTCATTTAAGAAAGATAGAACTTTTATGATGAACCAGCTAAATAACTATTATTATTAGATCATTCATATACTAATTCCAATCATCTACTACTTAGATGATTGACTTTAGGACAATTTCCAACACGGGCAGCATTGCAAACACCAGTTCGAGATGTGCCCTGTGCACTATAGTTTCGACATGTAGAGGGCTCAAATCAAGAGAAGGTTTGGGCTATAAATATGAGAGCAAGACGTGTCCTGCGTGCTTCAGTCTCGACATGCAGCATGCTCGAATTGAGAAAAGATTCGGACAGCATTGCAAATATCGATTTGAGACATGCCCTGCAGGCTCCGATCTCGGCATACAGCATGCTTCAACCAAGGAAAGATTCGGACAGCATTGCAAATACCAGTCCGAGATGTGTCATGCACGTTTCGATCTCGATATCCATCCCCTCTTGAATCAAGGAAAAGTTCGGGCTGCAAATACGAGGCTGAGACGTGTCCTGCGTGCTTCGATCTCGACATGTAGTGCATTCAAATTAAGAAAAGATTCAGATAGCATTGCAAATATTGGCACAGGACATGTCCTGTGAAGGAACCAGATCTAGAATTTCAGGGCTAGATCTTGAAATTTTTTCAAGATTAAGCAGTGAA
This sequence comes from Cocos nucifera, assembly GCA_006176705.1. Lineage (NCBI taxonomy): Eukaryota > Viridiplantae > Streptophyta > Magnoliopsida > Arecales > Arecaceae > Cocos > Cocos nucifera. The sequence continues at coordinate 116,808 of QRFJ01003670.1, forward strand.
AGACTAAAATTAATTAAAATTAATTTTAAATATCAAAAAATATCCTAGATCTAGTATCCTATTACACATGATTATGACATGACATTAAATCAGAAATTAAACATATGGAGGAAAATAAATTATGTTGATCATATCAACATGCATGTATACTATAGCTAATGCAGGTATGTAGAATAGATCAAATATATTATCTGTGCAAGTTAGATATTCTAACTTATTGATCCAAGCTTGAGGATGATGTTGTGAGCCACACACGCATCCAGCCTTTAGGAGTCGTCCACATAAGCCTACGAATCATGATAAAAAATTCTAATGCAGAAAATCAGTATAGTATGCTAGTACTATGCTGATCCTTCTTTGAGGATCGATCTGATGCTTTCTTCTTCTAGATTTGGACTCTTCCAAAGATGAGAGGAAGGAGGAGAGATTACTGATCTAAGACACTCTCAAGTAATCTCAAAAAGAAGGATGAAAAGAGAGGAACAAGATAACCCTAGAAGAAGATCCTCTTCTTCTTCTCTATTCTCTCACCTAGACATCTAGATTGGTGTCCATGTAAACCGAATGCCCAAGAACCCTTTTTGTCTGATTTTCACACACAAATATCTCTCTCAAAGGTCTATGTTCCATAAAAATTCAAGTAAAAATTTATTTTAAATAATAAGTTAGGGAAGAGCCTTGTCTAAGTCAAATTTCTAGATAAGTTAGGTCAATATAATGTAGGTTGTTGGGGCGCCCAACACTTGGGCACCCCCTCCTCATCCCATGCCATGGACCACCTGAGATTGGCGCATACAATGCTTTATTTTACCAAGAAAAATAAAGAAAGAAAATTAGGTATGGGCGGCACAAGGGAAGGAATCCAAGTTTATTAAAATTCTATCACGTAAAATCCAAACAAACCACAACAACTTACCTTCTTAAGCCAGTGTCTATAACTTATTCCAAAAGAGAGAGAGAGAGAGAGAGGACATGTGTGAAAGGCTGGGGAGAGGGGATTCAATGCCAAAAATAAAGGAAGAATGGCATGGGGTCAAGATGGCATGAGATATTGAATCCTATGTTGCTCCAAGAATTGATTTTGATGGTTACAAAGCATTTGAGAGGATTACTAATGAATTTGGCTTGAAAAAAGATTTTTTATATTTTAGGAGCAAAATCATAATTTTATCAAGTTTTGATCTGAGAGCCTTAAGAGCAAGTATAAAAGATTTCTAATTCTTTGGAGGCAGTCCCATGATTTTTGGATGCTTATTTTGGGAGAAAATCAATATTGAAGCAAAAGGATCAACCTTTAGGTCGTCTTCTGCTGAAAAGGGCTGTTTGGCACACTGTTTCTGTGCCAAGGGTTGACCCTAGGGTCAATCTCTACTGTTTCAAAGGCTAAAAATATAGAACAGCTGATTTTCTGAGTTTTGTCTTAGAGGTCGATCCATGAGTCGACCCCTATAATAGAAATTTTTCTACAATAGCTATTTTTTTTCTTATTTTGGCAGATTTTAATGGTTTCTTTAAGATCTCCAATGGCTACAAATCTTGTTCAGATTTTTCTCCTCCACCCATTGAAGATTTAAAAGGCTTTAAATAGGACAAAACATAAGAGATTGGTATGATTCAATTTCAGCCCTAAGCAAAAGTTATCTTCAAGCAAAGAAACTTTCATTTTAGGTTCTTCTATCTCTCAAGAGCTTTTTCAAATCTCTAACAACCTTGAAGAAAATCAGAAAAGCTTCATCCATTATTGTGAAAAGCATTCTTAAGGTTTTATTTGCTCACAAAGAGATCTAAACTTGTATTTGATTGTTATTAAATCTTTTACTATGCTTTACTATTTTCTTTCAAGTTTTGGGAGGGTTCTAAAACTTGGAAAGATTGATCCTAACCTTGAATAAGAGTGTATTGGATTGGCTTATACCTAAAAAATAAGTATTCTAGCTTGGGATAGATAGGGTTGGAGGTTTTCAATGGTGTATTCAGTTTGAATACGATTAGTAAATTTTAATTTTCAAGTAGGAGCTTGGAGAGTGGATGTAGGTGCAAGAAAAGCACCGAACCACTATAAATCTTACTTGTTTATGGTGTGCTTGTTATTTTTCTTTCTTTAGTTTGTTAAATTTTTGCTTTCTAATCTTTTATATTTTTTTAAATCTAAATCACTTCACACACACGTCTTGAATACCATCATTAAATCTTGATATCTTTAAATTAGCTTCAAAATTTTAAAAATTCAATTCATCCCCTCTTTAGAATTGCATAGCTGGGCAACAAGTGGTATCAGAGCCTGGTGCTATAGCCTTACTTTGATTTAACCATCAAAGAGTTAAAGATCTATGGCAATCCAAGTTAGTATTTCTCTAGTCGAGGGGCAGTCCACAAACCGACCTCCACTTTTCAATGGGATAAACTATACCTATTGAAAAGCTCGGATGAGAATTTTCATACAAGCACTTGATTATGATATGTGGAGTATCATAGTTAATGGACCACACACACCCACTAAGATAATTGATGGTGAGGAATCAATCAAACTCGAAAAGAAATGGAATGAGATTGATAAGAAAATGACTCAACTCAATGCAAGAGCCATGAATATTTTATATTATGCTCTAGATGCTAATGAATTTAATCATATTTTAACATGCATATGAAAATATGGGATAGGTTAGAAGTAACTCGTGAAGGCACAAATCACGTTAAGGAGTCAAAAATTAACATGCTTATGCACAAATATGAACTTTTCAAAATGGAGCATGATGAGTCAATAACTATAATATTTACTAGATTTACGGATATTATAAATGATCTTAAAAGTCTTGGCAAGTCTTATTCTAACAGTAACCTTGTGAGGAAGATTCTTTGATCTTTGCCAAGGACATGGAAGGTCAAAGTGACTGCAATCCAAGAAACCAAAGATCTGAATATTTTATCCTTAGAGAATCTTCTAGGATCTCTAATAACGCACGAGTTAAGCATGAAACAACATCAAAAAGAAGATGTCAAGAAAAAGAAAACAATCATCCTTAAATCCACTACTCAATAAAATGAGAAATCCGATGAAATAAAAGATGAAAAATAAGATGAAGAAATAGCTCTCATCCTAAGAAAGTTCAAGAGATTTTTGAAGAGAAAACAAGAGATGAGGAAGAGGCTACCTACCAAAGGGAAGCATACCAAGAAAAAGGATAGGGAGCAGCCCTTTATTTGCTGTGAATATAAGAAGTCGAGGCACTTTAGATCTGAATGTCCTCAACTTAAAAAAATTTTCAAGAAATATAGAAAAAAAGCTATGGTGGCAACATGGAGTGATAGTGACGACTCAAGCTCCGAAGAGAAAGAAGCTCATGAACAAGCCAACCTATGCCTTATGGCACATGAGAATGAGGTAAGTGATAAAATCTCAAATGAATTTACATTCGAAGAACTTCAAGAAGCCTTCTATGATTTAGTAGATGATTTAAAAAAGTTAGAAACTAAAAATAAAGAACTAAAATTAAAAAATCAAGTCTTACTAAAAGAAAATGAAACTATCATAAGTGAAGAACTAGTCTTAACTCAGGAGAATCTAAATTTAAAAAATAAAATTGATAATTTAAAATTGATAGTTAAAAAATTTATTTTGAATTCAAATAAACTTCTTGTGATTCTTGAAAAATCAAAAGACCGTTTATGATAAGACTGGTCTAGGCTATAACCCCCTAAGAAAACAAAAATTTTTGAAAAATATTTTTGTAAATTCATAAAGCAATAAATTTTTAAATATTACTTGCTTTAAATGTGGTAAATTAGGTCACAAATCTTATACACGCTTATCTAATAATTCAAATGTAAAAAAAATATGGGTTCCAAAAGGAACCATTGTATCTAATCTTAAAGAACCCAAGAAAACTTGGATATCTAGAGTAAGGACTTCATTTTGCATGTAGGTGTGTCTTGCATCCAAAGAAGAAAATCAAAGATGGCATCTTGACAGTAGATGCTCAAGACACATGATCGGTGATGAGTCCCAATTCATCATGCTTGATGCTAAAAATGGAGGGATGGTCACATTTGGAGACAATGGCAAAAGAAAGATCATTGGTATAGGTTATGTCGGTATCACTCCCTCCAAGTATATTAAAAATATTTTATTAGTAGATGGTTTAAAACACAATCTCTTAAGTATTAGTCAACTTTATAATAAGAGTTATAAATTTATTTTTGAATCTTCATTGTGCATTGTAACTAGTCCCAATGATGATGGCATTAAGTTAGTTGGTCATAGGCATGGTAAATGTGAGCTCAGAAGTGGCACTCCCAAGTCTTGAAAACATGAGAAGATAGGTCATGGAAAGATGGGAGCGAGCCGAAAGAAGAATCAGTCTCAATAGTAAAAGTTCAAAAACTAGGCCGACTTCTCTAAGACTGAGCCAGCTCAGTTGGGAACTGGATTGGTTTAGTTCAGGATTGGGTCGGCTAGGTCTCAGAGAAAAATTCAGATAGAAAGTAGAATTTTTGGATTGTTGGCACGGTACACAACTAGGTCGGCTCAGTCTGGGACTGAGCCGACCCAATCGACCTAGTCGCAGGTTAGCCAGCTCAATTTTTATGGATTATTATTTTATGTACGTCGATTATTTGGATTTGAAAAGTTTTTTTATGAGCTTGGGCTTGACCCTTTGTAAAGTATATATACTGAAAATAGGTCAAGGTTGTAAGAGTGCTGAAATATACTAAATAAAAGCTCTTTTTTTTGGAAATCTCTTCTTCTCTTCTTCTCTATTCCTTGATTTATTTGATCGTGCTTCCGTAGAAATCTTTGAGAAGTACTTTTTTGTTGCTTGGCTAATCATCAGCGGCCATGCCGATCCATGTAGAAAGAGCGCATATTCCCAACATTTGGTATCAGAGTGGTGTTGCATGGGAGGAAGGAAGACACCTAGGGTTTACTACATCCAGGATCTGTTGCATCAGGTTTTATCCTAAAAATTTCTAGTTTGTTTCGTGGTTGTCTCTAGATTGAGGTAGAGATTGTTTACATGGAGGAACGGTGATACAAAAATTTGGAAAGAGGATCTAGGACTAGTTAGATCTCCTATAAAGGATAGTTTTACTGGCGTGTGATCGTGAAGGGTGTTAGGGATCTGTTCTTGACTTATTTGAAGTCATGAGATCAAGTGGATTCAAAATGAATTTTGAGAAGTTCGATGATGAGAGAAACTTTATCCTATGGCAGTAAAGAGTAAAGGACTTGTTGGTTCAGCAAAGGATCTACAAGATCTTGACAAAAGAAAGATAAAAAAAGATCAATGCTGAGGATTGGGAAGAGTTGGAGGAAATTGCTTTTAGCATAATCCGAATGTGCTTGGTCGATCAGATTTTGTTCAAGGTTTGTATAGAGACTACGGCAAAGGGGCTCTGAGAGAGATTGAAGAATACATACATGGGGAAGAATATGACGAATAAGTTATGGTTGAAGAAATAGCTGTATAGTCTGAGGATGCCCGAAGGCAGAGATCTTATTGCACAAATCCATAGGTTCAATTAGGTGTGTTCTGAGGTGATGAGTTTGGATGTGAAGACCAATGAGGAGGATCAGGCATTGCTGCTATTATGTTCTCTCCCAGGTTCGTATGATGGTCTCATAATAATTTTAGTTTATGGAAAAGAGATCCTAAACTATGAAGAGGTTGTTGGTGTGCTCAGATCAAATGAACAAAGGAAGAAAATCTGTAAGGAAGACCCTAAGTCTGAGATCTTGGCTGTGAATGAAAGACAGAGAAGATCAAATGAGAAGACAATAGGAAAATCAAAGGGCAGGTCAAAATCTCGTGTTCAGAAAAAGATGACATTGAAATATTATAAATATCATCAGCTTGGACATTTGAGGAGACATTGTCCCTTTTTAAGATCAGAAAAAGGGAAGGCCAACAAGGAAGATGATACAGCTTCTATGAGCAGTGGAGAAGACCTGCTAGTTATATAAGATGGATCCATAAAGTGCGATACTATGTGAATATTAGATTCAACATGCTCACACCACTATACTTATCATCGAAAGTGGTTTGCTACCTACCAAAAGGCCAATGGTAGAAGTGTCAGCCTTGGAGATGATCATCCATGTAAAGTAGCTAGAATTGGCTCTATCATGATGAGGATGTATGATGGAATCGTTCGTGCATTATCAAATGTCAGGCATGTACCGGAGTTGAAAAAAAATTTAATTTCTTTAGGCTACTTGGAGGAGCAGGATTATGGTTTTAGTAGTCAGGCAGGGAGTGGATGTTTGAAAATTTTTAAGAAAGCTTTGGTGGTGATGGAGGTAGAAGACTGAGCAACAATCTTTATAAAATGAAAGGCTTAGTGGTAAATGATAGTGCAGAGGTGCTGGCAGCGGCACAGGAGGAGCAGATTTTATATCGAATGTGGCACTATCGGATGGGTCATACGAGTGATCGTGGGCTCATAGAATTAAGCAGAAGAGGTATGATCCCAGTCCTGAAGAAGGAGGGCATAGATCTTTATGAGCCATGTATTTTTGGCAAATAATATAGGATGAAGTTTGCCAGAAGTACTAAGCATAGTAAGGGAGTGCTGGATTTAGTGCACTCGGATGTGTGGAGACTAGCTGCTATATCAGCTAGGTGGGGAAAAATACTTTATTACTTTCATTGATGATTTCTTAAGGAAGGTTTGGATTTATCTGATCAAAGAAAAATCAGAGGTGTTTGCTCAGTTTAAAGCCTGGAGAGCTAAAGTAAAGGAGTCAGGGAGATAGGTAAAGTATCTGAGGTCGGACAATGGAGGAGAGTATACTAGCATGGAGTTCAGAAGGTACTATGAGAAAAATGGCATTAAACATCATTACATAGTGAGGATTGACTCCTTAGCAGAATGGTGTCATGGAGAGGATAAATTGGACACTGACCGAGAAGGCATGAAGTTTGAGACTACAGACATTACTCCCAAAGTTCTTTTAGGGTGATGCTCTAACTTTTTTTTGTTTTCTTATGAACAGGTCTCCTCATTATAAGCTAAATGGAGGCATTCCAGAGAAGGTCTGGAGTGAAAAGAAGGTGGAGCTTGGCCATTTGAAAGTCTTTGGTTGCACAGCCTATGCATATGTGGAGGCAATCGAGAGGATTGAATCTGAAATCTCAAAAGATAACATTCATAGGATATCCACAATGAGTCAAGGGGTACCTACTGTGGGACTCAGGTATAAAAGTTAGTGATCAGTAGGGACATTATCTTTGATGAGAAGAGCATCTTGAGGAGGTCTAGGATAGATGGAACTGGGAAACAAAGGTTAATAGCAGTAGCTAATCAGAGAATGATGGCTTGCAGGTTACATCCACTTACAGAAGTGTTCCTATTGAGGTGGAGCTGGATAGAAAAGTATTGTCTCAAATTGAAAATCAACATGGAGGGGCGGTAGTTCAGATAGATGTGCAGGAGCAGCAACAGACATTAGGCAGAGATGTGCTAGTGGGAGTGGCTTTGCACAAGCCCCTATGTACTATTAGGAGATCATTTAGATATGACATTGATGAGGTTATCTCCTATGCACTCATCATTGCTAATAGAGTTTCAGAGAATTATGCAGTGGCCATGGAGAGTGAGGATTATGATTCATGGATGCAGGCCATGATGGAGGAGATGGAATCACTTGAGAAGAATCAGATATGGCAGCTGGTAGATCTTTCAGAGGGTGCTCGACCTAGTGGCTCAAAGTGGATGTTCACAAAGAAAGAAGCACCTTCAGAACAAGGTGGAGTCAGATTCAAAGTAAGGCTGATAGCAAAGGAATACTCACAAAGGGAAGGGATTGACTACACAGAAATTTGCTCTCCTGTGGTGTGTCATACATCTATTCGAATTTTGCTGTAACTGGTGGCACAGCATAATATAAAATTAAAACAGATGGATGTGAAGACAGTCTCCCTTCATGGGTTTTTAAAGGAAAGAATCTACATGAAGCAGCCAGATGGTTTCTTGAAGATGGGATAGGAAGAAAAGATGTATTTACTCAAGAAGTCTTTGTATGGCTTGAAACAATCCCCTCGTCAGTGGTATCGAAGGTTTGATAGCTTTGTCTTGAGCCTGGGTTTCAGTAGATGTGAACATGATTGTTATGTCTACGTCAAGAATGTAGATGAAGAGGATGCCCTGTACCTATTATTGTATATGGATGATATGCTCATAGCTAGTAGAATCATGGATGCTGTGAAAAGCTTGAAAAGGGCATTATCATCTGAATTTGAGATAAAAGATTTGGATCTAGCCGAGAAAATTCTTAGAATGAAGATTTACAGAGATAGGTGCAAAGGAGTGCTCCATTTGTCATAAGAAAAGTATGTCCAGAAGGTTTTGGAGAGATTTAGGATGGAGAAGGCCAAACCTATAGAGACGCTATTGCCAAGCCATATGTCTCTCTCCAAGTTACAGTATCCTCAGTTAAAAGAGGAGAAAGAGTATATGGAACGAGTCTCTTATATAAATGCTGTAGGCAGTGTGATGTATACTATGGTGTACTGTAGACCAAATATAGTACATGCTGTGAGCATGGTTAGTAGATGCATGGATATTTCTAGGAAGGAACACTGGAAAGCATTAAAATGGATATTGAGATATCTCCATGAAACAAGGGATTATGGTTTGGTATTTGGTGGGCAGTCGGGAGGATTTGGAGAACAATCTATGAAGATATGTGAAGGTTCAGGTCCTCTAGAAGGGTTTGTTGATGCAAATTATGCTGATGATCTTGATACAAGGAGGTCTACTACTGGATACCTCTTCTGCATATATGGTAGACCGATGTCTTGGTGATTAATCCTTCAGCCAATCATGGCCTTATCTACCACAGAGACTGAGTACATTAGGATAACGGAGGCTGCAAAGGAAGCCCTTTGGCTGAGGCTGATTGATGAGTTGGGGGTGGAGCAGAGCAAGGTTACACTATTCAGTGATAGTCAGTACTATATTGTTGGCACAGAATCCAGTCTATCATGCGCACACAAAGCATATAGACGTGAGGTACCATAGGATCAGAGAGCTGATGGAGAAAGGTGAAGTGAAACTGATGAAGGTCCATACCAAGGAAAATTAGTTTGATGCACTCACAAAGGTACTCCCCAGAGATAGCTTTTAGATGTGTGGCACGGATGGGTCTGTTGAGAAGAGATGAGTTCACAAGGACTTGAAAGCATCAAGGTAGAGAATGTGAGCTCAGAAGTGGCACTTTCAAGTCTTGAAAACATGAGAAGATAGGTCATGGAAAGATGAGAGCGAGCCGAAAGAAGAATCAATCTCAATAGTAAAGTTCAGAAACTGGGTCGGCTCACTCTGAGATTGAGCTGGCTCAGTTGGGAATTGGGTTAGCTCAGTTCAGGACTAGGTCAGCTAGATCTCAAAGAAAAATCTAGATAGAAAGCAGCATTTTTGGGCTAAGACTGAGTCGACCCAGTCGTAGGTTAGCCGGCTCAGTCTGAAACTAGGCCGACTCAATTTTCGTGGGTTATTATTTTGTGTACGTGGGTTATTTGGATTTGAGGAGTTTTTCTATGAGCTTGGGCTTGATCCTCTATAAAGTATATATACTGAAAATAGGTCAAGGTTGTAAGAGTGCTGAAATATATTGAATAAATACTCTTTTCTTCCGAAAATCTCTTCTTCTCTTCTTCTCTATTCCTTGATTTATTTGATCGTGCTTCTATAGAAATCTTTGAGAAGTAGTTTCTTGTTGCTTGGCTAATCACCAGCGGCCATGTCGATCCATGTGGGAAGAGCACATATTTCCAACATGGTAATGTTTATATGATAGATTTGAATGATCTTTCTATGATAAACATGCAATGTTTAGTAGCTATAAATGCCAAAATTAATGAGACTTGTTGGCTTTAGCATTGTAGGCTTGCATACATTAGTATGCATTCTCTTTCAAAGCTTATCAAAAAGTAATTAGTTATCAGTTTACCAAAATTGAACTTTGAAAAAGATAAAATTTATGATGCATGCCAACTAGGTAAACAAACAAGAGTTTCATTCAAATCTAAGAACATTATTTCAACTTTTAGGCCATTGAAACTTTTGCACATGAATTTATTTGGTCCTACAAGAATAATAAGCTTAGGTAGAAAATATTATGATTTTGTAATTATCGATGACTACTCACATTTTACATGGATTTTCTTTTTGGCACACAAAGATGAAACTTTTCATGTTTTCACAAAGTTTTACCAAAAAATTACCAATGAAAAAGGATTTTTAATTCAAAGCATTCGAAGTGATCATAGAATCAAATTTGAAAATCAAAACTTTAAAAAATTTTATGATGAAAAAGAAATTAACCATAATTTTTCAGCACCTAGGACACCCCAACAAAATGAAGTAGTAGAAAGAAAAAATAGAACTCTAGAAGAAATGGCTCATACTATGCTATATGAAAGCAACCTTTCAAGATACTTTTGGGCAGAAGTAATTAACATAATATATTACATCTTAAACCGTTCTCTAATCAGATCAATTTTAAAGAAAATATGTTATGAGCTTTGGTAAGGAAGAAAACCTAACATTGCATATTTTCATATTTTTGGTTATCGATGTTTTGTTTTGAACAATGGTAAAAAAAAAATTAGATAAATTTGATGCAAAATTTGTTAAAGCTATTTTTCTTGGTTACTCTTCTTCTAGTAAAGTTTTTAGAGTTTTTAACAAAAGAACCTTAGTAGTAGAGGAGTCAATACATGTTATTTTTGAGGAGACTAATGGTCTTCCATCAAGAAAGAGTGAGGGTATTGATGATGCAGATCCTCTTATAGAAAAATTGAAGGAGATCATCGTCAAGGATTCAATAATTCAAAATGAAGAGAATCATGAAGACAAGCAAGATATTGAGTATGAAGGATAATAAGAACAACCTTAAGGTACAAATGATCTTTCAAAAGAATGGAGGTATGTTCACAATCATCCCAAAGAACTAATTATTGGTGATCCTACACATGGGGTAAGAACTCGCTCTTCACTTAGAGATGCATACAATTATTTTGCATTTATTTCTCATTTTGAACCCAAAACCATTGATAAAGTTGAAAAAGATTATAATTGGATAAATGCAATGCAAGAGGAACTTAATCAATTCAAAAGAAATAATGTATGGATCTTAGTATCAAGACCTAAAAATTATTCAATAATTGGTACAAAATGGGTATAAAGAAATAAATTGGATGAAAATAAAATACAATTAGGAATAAAGCTAGATTAGTTGCAAAGGGTTATAATCAAGAAGAGAGAATTGATTTTGATGAAATCTTTGTACCTGTTGCAAGACTAGAAGCAATTAGACTTTTACTCGCTTATGTATGCTTTATGAATTTCAAGCTATTTCAAATGGATATTAAAAGTGCTTTTCTAAATGGATATATTGCCGAAGAAGTTTATGTAGAACAATCTTTTAGTTTTGAAAATCATGCTTTTCTAAATTATGTTTTTAGATTAAACAAAGCATTATATGGTTTAAAACAAGCACCTAAGGCTTGGTATGAAAGACTAAGTAAATTCTTGCTTAATAATAGATTTTCAAGAGGAAATATAGATACAACCCTTTTCATTAAAAGAGATCATGATGATATCTTAGTAATACAAATATATGTTGATGTCATTATATTTGGATCTACTAATGAAACTTTATGTCAAGATTTTGCTAAGCTCATGCAGGAGGAGTTCGAGATGAGCATGATAGGTGAACTAACATTCTTTCTTAAACTTCAAATCAAATAAATAAAAAAAGGAATCTCCATCACTCAAAGTAAGTACACAAGAGAACTACTCAAGAGATTTAGGATGGAGAACTCCAAAGCAATTGGTACCCCTATGAGTCCATCATGTAAGCTTGACAAGGATGAAGGAGGTAAAAGTATTGATCAAAAATTTTATAGAGGCGTGATTGATTTTTTATTGTATTTAACTGCTAGTAGATCAGATATCATATTTAGTATTCATTTATGTGCACGATTTCAATCCAATCCAAAAGAATCACATTTAAATGCTGTAAAAAGAATAATTAAATACCTAAAAGAAACTCAATTCATATGTTTATGGTACTCTAAGAATTCATCAATTGATTTAATTAGATATTCAGATGCAGACTTTGCTGGATGTAAATTAGACAAAAAAAGCACTAGTGAAACTTGCTAATTTCTAGGAGTTAACTTAATCTCTTGGTTTAGTAAGAAGCAAAATTCGGTAGCATTGTCTATGGTCGAGGCTGAATACATTACAGCTGAAAGTTGCTGTGCACAAATCTTATGGATTAAGCAACAACTTGAGAACTTTGGCAGCAAACTAAATAAAACTTTCATAAGATGTGATAATACTAGTGCCATAAATCTAACTAAGAATCCAATCCAATACTCTTGGTCAAAACATATTGAAATAAGATATCATTTCATAAGAGATCATGTTCAAAATAATGACATAATTCTTGATTATGTTTGTACTAAAAATTAATTAGCTGATATTTTTACTAAGGCCTTAAGTGAAGATAAATTCTGTGAGATTAGAAGAGAATTAAGAATTCTTGATCTCCTAGCCTAAACATCTTCATGATTCCAAGCTTTCTTCTATCAAAATATGATCTTAAACTACTTTGAGCCTATATCTCAAATTTTCTATCTCAAAAAGCTCAAATCTAACCTTCCTTGATCATTCTCATGAATGAAATTTTAATCCTTAAAATTTTATATTTTTTCAAAATTTTTTCATCTCTCTTGAATCTTTAAAGTTCAAAATAATTTTATTTAATGAATTTATATTATTCAAAATGGGGGAGATGTGTTTTTAATTCATGTTGTTCATAAATAATTTTTTTTAAAAAAAAGATATTCATTCTAAATTTATTGTGTTCTTTCAAAATGGGAAAGAAAAGCTAAAAGGTAAATTTATCCAATAATAATTATGAAAAAGAGTGGAAGAAAATATTATCTGATGAATTTTCTAGTATTTACTCTTAAAAAATATGGAAAAATATATTTGTTTGTTAAATATTATCTAGTTAGCCTTGACTGAACATTCTAATTAATTTGAGTTAAGGATAATAAACTTTGATTATTTTATGATTCTTTTAACTTAAGCCTTCATATGATTATTTAGTTGAAATTCAATTGATTTGATTATCAAATTATTTTTTATAACTAATTGGAGTTAAAACTAATTTGAAATATATTCTTACTCCAAAAAAAAATAATTTTGATACATACTTCTAATTTTAAAATTTATTTAAAAATATAAATATAATACAAAATTTTTAATGTACCTTTAGAAATCTTTATAAAATTATTTTTGCTCTGATACTATCTTTATTTTACTCAATACATTTCTGATATATATCTTTTTTGAGCTTAATTGACTAAAATTTATTTAAGAAAAGAAAAGAATGAATAATGAATTAAATGGTATGCTTGATTCCATTATTCAAATATTTGAAAAGCTTTAATTTTTTTAAAGCTTAAAAGTACATACTTGAAAATCTGTTCAAAAAATCATATTCATTCAAAAAGGGGGAGAGCCTTTGATATTTAAGTTTAAGCTAATTTTTCATAAAGAAAATAATTTTAAATGATAAGCTTTTAAAAGGGAGCTGATTTATTTGATTTGATTCAATTTTTTGAATTTGATACATCTGTGATTTGACACATCCCATCGCATCTCTAATTTCTCATCTGATTTAGATGCTTCCAACCGTGATCTCTACTAGATTTAGTCATCTTTGTATTAGGTTATGATCTAGTATCTCTTAGTTGTTTCTATGAATTATTGATCAAGTCATAGTTGGTTATATATATATATATATTTTGGATCAAACTTATGGTATTGGTACTATTGACTATTTGGGTCATGGATAGTTGTATCCATGAATTTTATATGTTTTGATGGTCTAATTCTCATGAATACTTTTGATATCTTTATATTTTATATGTTTAGTACTTATAGATTTTGATGACTTGATGTTATGATAGTCATTTGGATGTAAATATGTGATGATGTCATTTGAATGATGTGAAATAAAATCTTTGTGAATTGGCTAAATTTCATTATGATCATTATATTATAAATTGAAAGTTTTGTTATAAACTCTTGTTCTAATAGAAAAACATATGAAATAACTCAAAGGGGAGGCTTTTTTATTTTTGAATTTTAAAATTCTTTAAGATCTTACTTGATGATGTCAAAAAGGGGGAGTAGAGTAAATAAAATTGGGCTATAAGCAAAATTGCAATAAAATTGACAAAAGAAATAAGTCAAATACTTTTGCAAATCATTTAAATGCCTGACTATAAGTAATCATCAAACTGCTCTTGATGCCATATTAGTCAAATAATTGAATATAATATCCTAGTATATAATGTAGCATGTTTCTTCAAAATTTTGAAATCCTCAATCAATACTTCTACATGCTTTATTTTTGCTTATGCTCAAATATTTTATCATCATAAAAAAAGGGGGAGATTGTTGCTCCAAGAATTGATTTTGATGATTACAAAGCATTTGAGGGGATTACTAATGAATTTGGCTTGAAAAATTTGTTTTTGTATTTTAGGGGCAAAATCATAATTTTATCAAGTTTTTATCTGAGAGCCTCAAAAGCAAGTATCGAAGATTTTTAATCCTTTGGAGGCAGTCTAATGATTTTTGGATGCTTATTTTGGGAAAAAATTAAGTTTGAAGTGAAAGGATCGACCCCTAGGTCGTTCCTTGCTGAAAAAGGCTATTTGACACGCTGTTTCTATGCCAAGGGTCAACCCTAGGGTCGACCTCTACTATTCTAAATGCTAAAAATGTAGAATAGTTGATTTTCTAAGTTTTGTCTCAGAGATCGACTCATGAGTCGACCCTTGTGCTATGAGTCGACCCCTGCATGAAAATTTTTCTGCAATAGTTATTTTTTTCTTATTTTGACAGATTTTAATGGTTTCTTTAAGATCTCCAATGGCTATAAATCTTGTCTAGATTTCTCTCCTCCATCCATTGAAGATTTAAAATGCTTTAAATAGGAAAAAACATAAGAGATTGGTGTGATTCAATTTCAGTCTTAAGTAAAAATTATCTTCAAGCAAAAAAGCTTTCGTTTCAAGTTCTTCTATCTCTTAAGAGCTTTTTCAAATCTCCAACAACCTTGAGAGAAATCAGAAAAGCTTCATCCATTATTGTGAAACACATTCTTAAGATTTTATTTGCTCATAAAGGAAGCTAAACTTATATTTGATTGTCATTAAATCTTTTACTCTGCTTTACTATTTTGATTTAAGTTTTGGGGGTGTTCCAAAATTTGGGAAGGTTGATCCTAACCTTAAATAGGAGTGTATTGGGTTGGCTTGTACCCAGAAAATAAGTATTCTAGCTTGGGATAGCTAGGGTTGGAGGTTTCCAATGGTGTATTTAGTCTGAATATGGTTAGTGAATTTTAATTTTTAAGTAGGAGCTTGGAGAGTGGATGTAGGCGCAAGAAAAGCACCGAACCACTTTAAATCTTGCTTGTTTGTGATGTGCTTGCTATCTTTCTTTTTTTAGTTTGTTAAATTCTTGCTCTCTAATCTTTTATATTTTTTCTCTAACCTAAATTACTTCACACACACGTCTTGCATATCATCATTCAATCTTGATATCTTTAAATTAGCTTCAAAATTTTAAAAACCTAATTCACCCCCCCTCTTGGATTGCATACCTGGGCAACATCCTAGTCATACTAGGATTCTTATTTTGGCTTGTTCAAACATGATTTTTCAAACCAAGTCAAACCAAAATAAATTCAACCCAATTAAATTAGGTTCTAAACTAATTAAGAACTTATTTAAATCAGATTTAATTTTGATTTAATTTTTTAATCAAATTAAAAAATTAGATTGACCCAAGTCCTAGTTCAACTAGGATTAGTTCTTTCTTGCACTTGGCTTATCCAATAAATCAATTGGACTTATTCCAATTAAGTCCAAACTAAATCTAATTAAATCATATTTAATTAGATTTAATCTCAGCCTTTTGGCTTAATCAAATTAAGTCAATTAACAATCAAATTGCTAATTAATCCTCCTACAATACTTGCACTAGGTTAAACATCGATTATATTAATCGTTTAACCCTAGAATGATTTTTAATCATTGATCAACCATCCGATCAGATCGTGAACTCTAATGTATGTGACCCCATAGGTCCAAACCTAAGCTGATAGTATAGAAATAAATTTTTATACCAGTTGAAGTGACCATCTGATAATGGTACCCGACGGTCGGATAGGTCAAATGTGTAGAACAACATCCTTAGAATCCATGTGAATATAGTTTCCATATAATTTATCCCCTTGACCAAAATGCTCGTAGGACATCTCAGAGTTCAACTATCAACTTTGATCAGGTTGTTCATATTGTATTTCAAAATATCAAATCTATCCGATGGATTATCTTGGCTAAGATTTTGCTATATTGAAATATAGTGATACATTATTCTCCAACTCTTGGAGTGGTCAATCCCATCTTGATTACACGCTGGCTTCACAAGTATTTGATTGTGCCTAGAAGTCTTTCATTAGTAAATTAAAAATTTGGTTAGTCCAGTACCAAAGCACAGTGAGTTGCTTGCAAGTCATTGAGGTGATCTCCGGTCTAAGGAACACTTATATTCCATCGTAGACATTCTCGACAAAAGAATGCTCTGAAGTTGGTCACGTTCAATGATGATATACTTTTATATCTCACATGTATGCCATACTAGTATCTCCACACTCATTGATTAAGAAGACAACCAACTTATATTGCATACAGCGACCTATGCTCGATAGATGCTGTCATCCTAATTAACAGCCTATGATTTGGTCGTGAACTGTTTTAAGGACTAATTGATAAATCTTCTTTTTATTAAAGCTAAATAGGCCTAAGAACTTCATCATAATAATGGAGTTTGTTAGAAGATGAATACTTTATGATAAAAAATATTAAAAATATATTTTATTAATTAATAAATTAATTATAAACATAATGTAGCACAATCGTTAATAGACTGATCATTGACTTTGGAATATATTTTTCAATAACTCCCACTTATCCTAAAGCCACTTGGCATAATATCCAACACCCATCTTCGACTTATGGTTGTTGAACTCTTTTATTGCCAAGGCTTTAGTGAAAGGGTCAGCTAGGTTCTCCTTTTCATTGATCTTCTAAAGATCGATGTCATCTCGATCCATGATCTTTCGGGCCAGATGAAAGTGGCGCAGAATGTGCTTCGTCTATTGGTGTGCCTTTGGTTCCTTCGCCTGAGCTATAGCACCAGTGCTATCATAGTAGAGCAGGACCAGACCATTTAGGAAGGATGCTACTCCGAGCTCGATGATAAACTTTCTCAGCCATATTGGTGCGGACACCAGAGCCACCACAAGCCGACGACATAATTTAGATTCAATTTGGATTGAAGAAGTCATATCAGAATAATTCTACTTCAGTTATTTAGTTTCAGTCCTTTTGATCTAGTCAATTAGTTCTTTTGATGCATTTAGTTTTGGGTCCATAAGATTATACTTAAGTTTATTTTAGATTGAGCGTTATTTAGAAAGTGACCATCATAAAGAAGCAAGCTTGGTCCACGTTATCTTTGGAGCTACTATCCTCCACACGTCCAGGGAGGAAATACACACGCTAGCATGTGCCATGCCCAAGGATCCTCATGCTAAGTTGTGCCAAGCATCACGCATCCACATGGAGTTTCTTTTCTTTCATAGATTCCTTAAGACTTCTTGATTTCTTACTTATTTTGTTAAAAGACTGATTTCTTTCCCTATGGTTTCATAAAAGATAGATATGATATATTATTGTATTTGAAAATCATACATAATATTTTACTTTTTTATTGGAAGGATTAATTTTTTTCTTGTAAAGGGAATAGGATTCCTAAATAAATAGGATCCTTAGGGTCCTATATAAACTCATGTATTTTTCATAAAGGAGACAATGATTGTATGAATGATTTTACCTATAAATACTTGTGTCAAGCACTCCGAGAGGGAGAGGGTGTGAGACCCAAAGTTGCCCCATAAAGAGAGGGTATGAGGCCCACTTTTTTTTTTTTATCTCTTTAACCTTCATCTTCTTGAGATCCATTGTTCTTACGATCTCGATTCTTCTTTATCATCTACCTACACAAGCCTATTCCACCAAAAGAAGATCTATTTCCTTTAAAATTTTTATCTATCATGCTGAGAGAGAAAGAGTGATCCAATATTCTACAGATCAAATGTTGACAAGGACTTTCATTCCTTCTCAATTAATCTTTGATTTTTACTTATTTTTTTCAGATTCGATGTTCATAAAGATCTAATTCTTTATCGATAGATCTACTTGGTTAAAAGATTAAGAGCCCTAATCAGGATAGTTTCTTAACTACCACGATCCGAATTCTTCTTATCTTTTTTGGATTTTCTTGCGTGCTTAATTTCTTGCTATCTTTCATTCTATTTATATATTTTTTTTTATAATTATTCATGAGTATGTTTAATTTCTACTATCTATTTATTTACTTTATTATTGCTAGTTGTTTACTGATCTCTAAAATAGAAATCATCAGCATCATTTAGATTGATCGTGCTTTGGTCTCGTGTCAATCAATCACACCTCTAGAGCAGAGTATAAGCAACTATATTGTCTGTCTTGAAAATAATGTGCCACGATCGAACGTCATTTATTATTGATGAATGAAAGGAAGCTTGGTCTTTTTTTTTTTTTTAGGTTGTCTCGCATCATATATTAGCTTTCTTCATAGCATCTGATGCTACGATGTACTCTGCTTTGCAAATAGAGTCTGTCATAGTATACTACTTGAAACTCTTCTAGTAGATAGCTCCATCATTCAAAGTAAAGATATATCTCAACATGCTTCTACTATCATCATGGTAAGATTGAAAGTTGGAGTCTGTAAATCCTATAAGTTTCAGATTTGACTTACCATAAACCAACCATTGATCCTTAGTATTTCTCAAATACTTAAGGATGGATTTAACCACTTTTTAGTGATTTTTTTTCAGGATCAGATTGGTATCTACTCACTACTCCTAGTGAGTATGTCATGTCTAGTCTCGTACATATCATTGCATACATGATAGATCCTACTGTCGAGGCATATGAGACTTTACTTATATGCTCTCTCTCTTCAAGAGTTGTCGAACAATCCTTCTTAGAGAGAAATTTTATGACCTATCGGGAGATAGCCCTTTTTAGAATTTTTCATGCTAAACCTCTTCAGCACAGTATCTATATACGTGGACTGGGATAATCCAAGCATCCTTTTAGATCTATCCCTATAGATCTTCATCTTTAGGATGTAGGATGCTTCACTCAAGTTCTTCATGGAGAACTATGATGATAATCAGAATTTTATTCCTTATAGTACGAGAATGTCATTTTCGATTAAAAGAATGTCATCCATGTATAAGACGAAGAATACTATTACTTACTAGATTATTTGCTCATTTATAAATGTAGGGCTCTTCTCCGTTCTTAATGAAGCCATACATTTTGATCATCTTATCAAAATTCATGTTTCCACTCCGAGATGCCTGCTTCAATTCATAAACGGATCTTTGAAGCTTGCACACCTTGGATTCATCTATGGATGTGAAGCCCTCAGGTTGTATCATATACACCTTTTCGTTCAGCTCTCCATTTAGGAAAGCTATCTTCACATCCATCTGTCAGATCTCATAATCTAGATGGGCAGCTATCACAAGCATTATCCAAATAGATTTAAGCATTACCATAGGAGAGAACATTCCATTATAGTCAATACCATAATGTTGGCGATATCCCTTGGAAACCAGACGAACTTTATAGATCTCCATCTTTTCGTCTGCACCCCTTTTCTTTTTGAAGACCCACTTACACTCAATGGATTTAATTCTTTCGGATGGATCAACCAATGTCGACATATTGTTGACCTTCATGAACTCTATTTTGAATTTCATGACCTCAAGCCATTTCTCAGAATCGGATCTCTGCATAGCATCCATATAGGTGATCGGATCCTTATTATTCTCATCGAGTTCAATGGGATCACCGTCCCGGACCAAAAAATCATAGTATCTATCCAGATGACGTGGTACTCTGCTGGATTGCCTTAATAGTGTAGGTATACTAGGCTCTGAATCTAATCTAATCAAATCTGACTCAGGTTCAGCTATAGGTATCGATTTTTCGACCTGTTGAACTTCATCATGTTCTATCTTAGACACAACAGTTCCTTCACCAAGAAACTTTTTTTCAAAAAAGGTTGCCTTAAGACTGATAAATATTTTTTGTTCATCAATATGGTAGAAATAGTATTCTTTGGTCTCTTTTAGATATCCTATGAATGTGCACTTGTCATACCTAGGTTCAAGTTTATTTGTAACTAACCATTTGACATAAGCCAGGCACCCCCAAACCTTAAGATATGAAAGTGCTGGCATACGCCCTATCCATATCTCATATGGAGTTTTATCCACAGACTTACTTGGAATTTTTTTTGTTGGTGCAAAATCTGATCATCATTGGAGAAGCGTCGGAGTCGGAGAAGAAGAGATCACCGTCGGTGACTTGCAAAATAAGTCTCGTCCAGAGCCTGGGGGGGTGGCTCCGGCAAGACCCTCCGATGATCAAGTTAGCTCTTTTAGCCAATAGAAATGGAGCACTCAGTTGAGAAAGTTGTAGAGTATTGAGAAGGAGAAGAGAGCCTGGAGAAAACATATCTGGAGGGTCTCTTTTATAGATGGAGCCTATAACAAACTAATAGTGACAACCGTAACTATCGGATAGTGGACCGCTCGGGACCATGTGGAGTTTATTATGGAGGATACTGTCTATTATTACGAGGTGCCAGTCCATTTGAGATTTGATAGTCAAATTTTGGAGGAGTAGGCATCGATCGGTGATGATCTTTGAGCTATATCAATTCTAAAGGAGTTCGTATTCCTCTAAGATAGTCTGGATGTGGGTCGATTCATGCCGTGTTCAAGGCCATATTTGTGTAGAAGAGGAGACTCTTCTAGAATCAGAAAGTAGATCTGCTGGAGAGGTCTACACGCAGCTCTTTTAGAGGAAAAACCTGAGGAAGAATTTGCTTGATGGAGGAACCTAACTACTGCATAGAATTCGAAAGGACTTTGCCTGTTAGAGGAGTCCAGAAGGAATTCGTTGGTTGGAGGAGTTCGAGAGAAGTTTGGCTGTTAGAGGAGTTCGACTGTTGGTGGAATCTGGAAGAGGTTCGTCTGTTGGAAAAATTCAGAAGGAGTTCGTCTGCTGGAGTCTATAAGGAGTTCGACTGCTAGAGATGTTTGATTGTTGGAGAAATTCGAAAGGAGTTCGCCTATTGAAGTCCGAAAGAAGTTCGGCTGCTAGAGGAGTTTGTCTATTGAGAAAATTTGGAAGGAGTTTGCCTGTTGGAGTCCGGAAGAAGTTCAACTACTAGAGAAGTTCGCCTATTGGGAGAATCCAAAAGAAGTTCGACTGCTAGAGGAGTTCACCTATTGGGAGAATCTAGAAGAAGTTCGCTTGTTGGAGTTCGAAAGAAGTTTGGCTGCTAGAGGAGCTCGCCTGTTGGGAGAATTCGAAAAGAGTTCGCCTGTTGGAGCCTGGAAAGAAGTTTGGCTGCTAGAGGAGTTCGCTTGTTGGGGGAATCCGGAAGGAGCTCATCTGTTGGAGTCTGAAAGAAGTTCAGCTGCTAGAGGAGTTCGTCTGTTGGAGTCTGGAAGGAATTCGCTTGTTGGGAGAATCTGAAAGGAGTTCGCTTATTAGAGTTTGGAAGAAGTTCGGCTGCTAGAGGAGTTCACCTATTGGAGGGAGGTTGACTGAATGGGATGCACAGGTGCTGGGGACTTGGTCGGTTCTCTAGGGCGATATTGACCGTTCAAGCTTGCCTAGAGAAGAAATCCACGACGTCTTGTCGAATCCAAAATTGGTCTTCTCGGTCAATCAGATTCTCTGGCTATAGTGTCGGAGGTTGGCCATTTCAGAATGATTCAAAGCTTGAATATTCTTGCAGGTTGAGATTCAGTTTCTATAATCACAACCAGACGGAACTGATTTAGTCAGAATCTTAGCCGAACTTTGGTAGGCGTGGATTTATCCCCAACACTAGTCCCCTACTCCCAAGTTCGAAGTTTGAAGGATGGAAGTAAGATAGAGACTGCTGAAGTTCGAAGGATTTTTCAGTCCTGCTAGATTTTTCGCTTCTAGGTGGTCGGGATGTTTTAGCTTTTATTAGGCTTGCGTCGGAGCTTCGTATATGCATGGTGACCCAAAGAGACGTTTTTCGAATTTTCCATCAGAAATCTACTTGAAGTACAGTGCCATTAAGAGTATGTCCGTTGGAAGCTTTATGTCATGATGAGTGGGACATGCGTCGATCAGAGATCGGCTGGAGGAAATCTACAATCATAACTACTTTGGGGCTCCAAGGGTTACTTAAGCCTGTCCTCCTTCGAGTCCCTACTTCTAAAATCTTCCTTTCCTCTCTTTGATTTCCTTCTTCATCCCGAGTGAGAGCCCAAGCTGCTTCCTTTGGTTTTTGACGTACCTTCCTTCGATTCTTGCTCCATTTGTCATCTTCTTGTTCTTCTCAATCAATTTAGGTCAGCTTTTCGATACTTTTCGAATTATCTCTACATTCTTACTTTCTCATTCTTTCTGTTCTTGTTGAAGCTTGAACATCTCTTTTTTTTTTTTGATTTTTTGAATAATTTCTTGATTTTATCTTGATTCAAATGTCTAGTGAGGGATCTTGGTTGACTTGTTCTGAGAGTCCGACCCCTTTAAGCTTGATGAACCCACATCCTGAGCAGGCCAAACCCTTAGTATCGGCGCGTCCTTCTGTGCCTGCGACCATTTCTTGTAGACTTCAGCCTGATGACCTTTCCTTAGCTAGGATTCCATTTGGAATTCCTCCTGAGTACGAGTTGAACTCCCTGGGCCTAATGACCGAGCCTGCTCACCCCCTCCCAGTCGAATCTATCTGTATGTCGAAATATTTTGGGTCAGGCTTAGGTTATCTTTATCTTTTTTCATAGCTAACTTATTTAGGTTTCTTAATATTTTTCTTGTTGTCATGGTGTCGAACTCCTTTACATTTATCATAGGATTCCTCTTCCTGTGCACCATGGTAGGCGTTCGACCTACCATTTTCCTGTTCCATAATTTTTTTACCTTTAAACATCACCCCATCGCTAAGGATTGGTGGTATGTGTCTCCATAGTTTGAGAGGAAGGGATTGCTTAAAGATGCCCCTTCCTCCATTCACGGCTGGAAGGAGAAGTTCTTCATTTCTCATCCCATCTTAGAACTAGGGCTACCTCCATGGGGCGAGGTAAGAAAATTGGTTCGTCGAGCTCTTGGGCTAGAAAATGAAGATTGGAGCTCGATCGATAAGCTGAAGTTTTTTGATGCTCCATCAATCCCTAGACTCCTAGATGAGCAAATCTTGTTCAATTTCGACCTCAGTTCTCTTAACCTGGTAGGTAGTTTGTGATATTTAGCCAGCTGTATGGTATTCATTTTTTTGATCTTCTAACTTTGTCTTTGCAGAAATGATCCCTGACGAATGGAACTGCTTGATGAAGGGGGTCCAGACCCTTAAAAGGAAGGGTGGTTCTTCTGACGAACCACAGAAGAAGGCTCGGATCGAAGAGTCAAGTTGGGCTGCACCGGTTTGGTCTGTGCCAGCCCTTGAACTCATCGCTACCGTGCCAAGCCAGGTCTTATCCGATGAGGCCGTCCCTCTTGCTCCTGTTCAGTAAGAGGAAGCTGTGGAGAAGAAGAAGAAGACCGTCGGCAAGAAGGTCAGGCGGAAGGCTAAGAGCCTCGAAGGAGGGGATATTGGCCAAGAATAGGATTTTCTGGATGACCGAGAGGTCGTCCAGTCACTAATGGAGGGGAGCATCCTTTCCTGCATCATTAAAAGGATGTGCCAGAGGGACGATGTCGAGAGGTTAGATGAATCATTTGCTGCCTTTCTGAAGGTAAGTGGTTCCTTCTGATTTTGACTTTATGTCCATTAAGTTTTGGAACTGGGATCTTTTATGATTCTAATTTATTATGTGTTTTGCAGCTAGGATACTATCTTTTTGCCCACTCCAAAGCAGCAAGCCAAAATCGGGCCGAAGCTTCTAGAGCCCTAGAAGAAGCTCGTGCAGAAGCCGAGAAGGCTTGGGCCGAGGTCGACATTCTAAAGGTCACCTCGGAGACCCATTCATCCAAAGTCGAATGCCTTCAGAATGAATTGAGAGAGGAGCATGGCAAGATGGCGAAGTTAAGGGCCGAGCTAGCCTTGGAAATGGAGGAGAAAAGAAAGGTGCAAGAGAAGGTTAGCACTGCCATGGAAAGGGCTGTGTAGAACTTCAAGTCCTCCAAGGATATGAAGGATGTCAAAGTAGACTTTGCCCAAGAAGCCTTCTTGGAAGGGTTTCAGATCTGCATGGGGTGAGTCATCAAGAATTTCTCCAACATCGATCTAGATCTCCTCCTAGAAGAACCAGAGGATAGAGCCGGCCCTTCATGCACCGATGCCAAGGTCGCTCCTGAATCCGTAGGTGTAGCATCCGAGCCTGCCTCAAGGGTCAGAGTCGGGTGAGAATGTCCCGACCTCTCTAGTGGGCGAGCCACTAGAGGACTAAACTTTTGACATCTATGTACCCTCTTTTTTTTTTTTTGGTGTACCGAACATATTTCAAGTAATGAGAGCAAATCCTTTTTTTCCTTTACACTTTGTGTATGTGACTCAGAACATCTCTATCGATCAGGGCCACGACCCCCTTTCTCCGATTGACACTGACCCCTTACCTCAGGGGGTTTTGTTCAAGCTTTTGATAAAGGGTTTGAAGAAAGAGGTCCATCAAGAGAGTTGAGGCCGACCTTTAGGCCTCTCGAAAAAATGCTATAGAGGCGACTAAGAAAGTCACTCACCTTCGAAGTTTACATATGAAGGACGCGGCGAGCTTCAGCATTCGGAAAGAAAATTTTGAGAAGGAGCTCACCGAACTCCGAAAGAGTATGAGCGACAAGTCTTGGGCACTCATAGAGAAGATCGACTCTCTAGAAGTTGATCTCAAGAAGGCGGAAGAGAAGATTTGTCTCTTAGAAGAAAGTTCACCATGGTCCACCGACGAAGCTCAGCTCGACTGAAACTGATTGAAGAAGTTCTTCCTGTTTTAGAAGCAGCTACAGGATGCTGAAGATCGACATAATAATTATCGGGCGACTTGGGCAGGGAAGATGTCCAGGCTTGAAGGCGAGCTAAAGATTGCCAGGGATGAGGCGACTTATTTTTGGAAGAAATTTCATAGCATTCAGCAAGCTAGATCAAGTGGTAAATCTGAGGAGCTCATCTTTCTAAGGAGGACTATCAGCGAACTCTCGGAGGCTGTTGGGGTGGAGAAAACAAAGTTCAACAATTGAAGCTCCAGTTGACCTGGGAGCGTCAAGCCATCAAGGACGTTGAAGCTGAATCTAAGGTTTTGAGGAAGCAGTGGCCAGAGCTCAAGGCCAAATTTGAATACTCCAATAGGATGTACATCAATGGTCTATACAAGAAGAAGGAGCTAGAGGAGGAAATTATCAAACTAAAGGAAGCTTTGGTGATGGCTGGAGCCGATAGCCCAAAGTCTGAAGAGCTCGGATTGCCTTAGGACTTCACCTCTTTTTTTTATATAATCGATTTCACCGATCTTTATCTTATCTGTAATGCATTTGCCTTTTTGCACAATCGGCCTTTGTCGATCTCTATTTTGCTTGTAGTGTACTCATTGTAATTGATCTTATTAACTTTTACTTGTAATGAACTTAACTTCATAATAAAATAGTACCTTTTTCATTGTCATCTCTTGCGGATTCGATTCTAGATGCCTCATTTTTCTTTCATTTCTAACAAGATGCTTGTTGTGGATGTCTGGTCAGGGGTTCATTCCGCGTATTCGGATGGGATTTTTTCTTTGGCATTTGGCATGGTCGTAGGGAAATGTGCTCATCAATTGTTAGTAGGGCCTTGGCCTTTTCCTCATTTTAAATCAGCGTGGTCTTGACCTTCCACCCCTTATATGATTGTAGAGGTTCGTCGGATCCATTAGTGAGTTCTTGTCTTGGCTTAACAAGATTTTTGACTTTACTCATGTTAGAATGAGGTTCTCTTCTTGTTCCTAATGGGCTGCAGGGGCCTATTAGGGCCGTCGGTAGAGCCTCTTCCCTCATCTCATCTTAGTTCAACGAGGCCTTTGACCTTGCTCACGTTAGGACGAGGTTCTTCTCTTATTTCTAATGGATTGTAGGAGCACATTAGGGCCATTGGTAGGGCCTCTCTCCTCATCTCATCTTAGTTCAACAAGGTCTTCGATCTTGCTCATGTTAGGACGAGATTCTCCTCCTATTCCTAACCGACTGTAGGGGCACATTAGGGCCATTGGTAGGAGCTCTCTCCTGATCTCATCTTAGTTCAACGAGGCCTTCGATTTTGCTCATGTTAGGACGAGATTCTTCTTCTGTTCCTAGCAGGCTGTAGGGGCATATTAGGGCCATTGGTAGGGCCTCTCCCCTCATCTTGTCTTAGTTCAATGAGGCCTTCAATCTTGCTAACGTTAGGATGAGGTTCTCCTCCTGTTTCTAATGGACTACTTTTGGTTGCTTTAGAGTTGTCATTACACAATCTTTGTGCTAAGAAGTAATGATGTTAAAATAGAAAGAACTTTATTGAAGGAAAGTTACTGATAGTACATTCTTAATTTTTTCGAATTCTAAGGCCGTGAGAGTGTCACCCCTCCAAGCTCCTTCAAATGATAAGTTTCAGATCGGATGACCTCCACTCTATACAGACCTTCCCAATTCAGGACAAGCTTTTTTTGCTCTTGAGGCTTCAAAATGAACGCTCGTCGGAGCACCACGTCCCCCAGTCTGAATGCTTTACTTTTTACTCTAGAGTTATAGTATTTGGCCACTCTTCATGTGTAGGCTGCCATCAAAACTTGGGCATCTTCTTTCTTTTCTTCCAATAGATCGAGATTGACTCTGAGGTCCTGTGAGTTATGATACTCATTGAAGACCACTACCCATGCTGATGGAAGTTTAAGCTCAATCGGGATGACTATATCCATCCTAAAGGTTAGGGCGAATGGTGTTTCCCCAGTTGGTAGCCTATGAGTAGTTCGGTAAGCCTAAAGGACGTGGTAGAGTTCATCTGCCCAAGTCTCTCTTGCTCTTTCAAGCCTTGCCTTGATGTCTTGCAGTAAAATTCTGTTGGTCACCTCTACTTCACCATTTGCCTATGGATGGGCCACTAACGTGAAGTGATGGAAGATGTTTAGATCTTCATAGAATTCAGCGAACCTCATCCTAGCAAACTATCGTCTGTTATCTATTATGAGAGTTTGGGGTAGATCAAACCGATGGATGATTGACTTTCAGATGAAGTCTTGTACCTTGGCCTCAATAATTTTTGCTAGTGATTCGACTTCGACCCATTTGGTGAAGTAGTTGATTGCAACCAGGAGAAATTTCTGTTGTCTGAATGCCATTAAGAAATGGCCAAGTATATCCATTCTCCAGTATACAAATGGCCAAGGTGCGCTCAATGGAGTAAGCTTGAAGGTCGGCTGTCTTTATATGTTTGCATTTCTCTGACAGTGGTCACATTTCTTGACATACTCTATAGAGTTATGGTACAAGGTCGGCCAATAGTATCCTTGTCGAAGTAGTCTTTGTGATAGGGATCTAGCTCCTACATGACTTCCACAAATTTCTCATGCACTTTCCATAATGTAAAGTCGGCCTCTGAAGGTCGGAGACATCTCAAAAGCGCTAGTGAATATAATCTTTTATACAGCTTGTCCTCATACAAAATGTATTGAAAGGCTTGATTCCTGAGTTTTCGAGCTTCTTTCGGATCATGAGGAAGAACTTTCTCTTTAAGATAGGCAACTAATGGATCAATCCAGCTTGGCTCATGCTCCATCTATATAACAAACTGTGATTTCTCTGAGCTTGGACATTTTAGAGTTTCAAAAAATACTTCTTTGGACAGTTCGACTGAAGCTAAAGTGGCCAATTTAGAGAGAAGGTCGGCTCTTGTATTTTCTACCCTCAAAATCTGTTGAATGCCAAAACTATCGAAGGCCAGAGTTAAATTCTTTACTTTCTCAAGGTATTTCATCATACTTTCCTTTCGTGCTTCATAATTGCCACTAACTTGGCCAACCACTAATTGAAAATCATCATAGACTTGAAGTCGATATACTTTTAACTCTCTTGCTATTTTTAATCCGATGATCAGCGCTTCATATTTGGCCCCATTATTAGTTGCAGAAAATTTGAAGCATAGTGCATATTCGGTGACAACTCCCTTAGGGTTGACTAAGACCAACCCCGCACCTGCTCCAGCAGTGTTGGACAAACCATCCACGTACAAGGTCCAAAAATCTTCAGAAAGGTCGGCACTCTCTTCGAGGAGGCTTGATTGCAACCACGGGATGCCGATCTTCTTCTGTTCAAGCTCAGCTTCATCTGGAATGGTATATTCTTCTACTATAAAATCTATCAATATCTGAGCTTTGATCGATGATCGGGGTTGATAATTGATGTCAAACTCTATGAGCTCGATTGTTCATTTTTTGATTCTTTTGGAAGCATCCGTTCGATGAAGGACTGCTTTTATTGGTTGATCTATGAGGACTGTTATGGTGTGCCTCTAAAAGTAAGGTCGGAGTCTTCTGGCAGCAATTAGAAGAGAGTAAGTCAATTTTTCTAACTTAGAGTATCTGATCTCTGCATCCCTCAGGATCCGGCTTACATAGTAGACCGGTCGTTGCATTTTTGCTTCCTCCTTGACCAAGATTGCTGCCAAGGCCGTCGGAGAGACTACTAGGTACAAGAATAATTCTTCTTCCGATTCAAGCTTTACCAGCAGTGGAGATAAGCCGAGATAGTTTTTGAGCTCCTCAAATGTCCGTTGGTACTCCATTGTCTAGCAGAAGTTTTTTGGTTACTTGAGAACTTGGAAGAAGGGCATGCATCGCTCAACCGATCTCAAGATGAAGAGATTTAGGAACGCCACTTTTTCAGTCAGGCATTGAACTTGTTTGATTGTTTTTGGAGTAGTCATCTCTTGAATAGCTTGGATTTTCTCTGGATTTGCTTCAATCCCATGCCTTGATACCATAAATCTTAGAAACTTTCCTAAGGTCACATCAAAGGTGCACTTGATTGGGTTCAGCTTCATCTTGTACTTCTTGAGTGCACTGAAGGTCTCTTCGAGGTCGGCGATGTGGTTTATTGAAGCTCGGCTTTTGATGAGCATATCTTCCACATACACCTCCATTTTGCGATCGATCTGCTTCTTGAAGATCTTGTTGATCAGGCGCTGGTACATTGCCCCTACATTTTTGAGTCCAAAAAGCATAACCCAGTAATAGTAAAGACCACGGTTAGTAACAAAAGCATTTTTCTCCTCATCCTCCGATGCCATCCGCATGTGGTTATAGTCGAAAAAGGCATCCATGAAGGAGAGGAGCTCATGGCCCAAGGTTGCATTTACCAATTGATCAATCCTAGGTAGAAGGTAGCTATCTTTTGGGCAGATTTTGTTCAACTTTTTGAAGTCTATACACATCCTCCACTTGCTGTTTGCCTTTTTGACGAGAACCATGTTTAAGATCCTGCTCGGATAGTTAACTTTTTGGATGATTCTAGCTTTGAGGAGCTTGCCTACTTCTTCTGCAACTGCTTTCTGTCTCTTTGGGGTGTGGTTGCGTATCTTCTCTTTTACTGATCGATACTTAGGATCAACGGCTAGCCGATGTTTCATGACCTCAGCATCAATTTCTGGTATATCCGTTGGGACCTAGGTGAAGATGTCCACATTCTTCTTGAGGAAGGTGATGAGTCGCTCCTGAACCTCATTCCCCAAGTTGGAGTCGATCTGCACAGTGTGCTCTACACTTTCATCGTTTAAGGGCACAGATATGAGGTCCTCTATAGGCTCGTCCCGCTCCTCGATAAGATTGTCATGGACATCTAGCCCATCAATAGGACAAAGGTCAGACTGAATATTTTTCTGTAGGATAATGGAGTAATAGTGTCTTGCTAATGCCTGGTCTCCCTTGATCTCTCTAATTCCATAGCTCATTGAAAACTTTACCTTTAGATAATAAGTTGACACCACTGCTCGGAGCGCATTCAAATCAAGTCGGTCGAGAATAGCATTATAGGTAGATGGAGCCTTTATGACTAAAAAATTGATTTATGCTTTAACTAGCTTCGGACGTTGCCTTACAGTCATAGTAAAAATTATTATGCCCTCAATTGGCATGGCATCGCTAGTAAAGCCTACCAACGGAGAGTTCATAAGTCCCAAGTAGTTATTGAGTAAGAACATTGATAAGTACCATAAATTTATCAATAAAAATATTAATTTATCAATTAATTTATATTAATTTTTAAGAATTATTAATTAATTGATACATATTTTTAAAAAATTCATATTTTTATTAATTAAAAAATAATTAAAAGATAATAAAATTAAAAAAAATTAAATTTTATTATCAATAGAAAGAGCTTATTTTTTTGATCATAATGAAATAAGTTTAACGCAAAACAGAGCTAAAATAAAAAAGATATGAATTTCTAAAGAAATAAAATAAATAAAAATTAAATAAAAAAAGAAAATGGCTCAGTCGGCTCCGCAAGCCAAGCCGTCAAAGCTGACTCAGCCATGGAATCCATCAGCTGGTCCACGATCCAGGAATGGACCACCAGTTTAGTAGAAATCGGTGAATCACGGTGCGACACGTGGTGGACCTAGATCCTTAAAGGGTCCACAGAAATCTATCACGGCTCACAAGGTATTTTGGACTTTTCACTCGGCAACAAGAGGCACTGATTGGTTACGGTGTATGGTGAAGCCGATCCATGCGGTCCATAGGAACAGTAATTGCACCATCGGACGGCTGCGGTAGCTTGCGGTCAAAATCGAATGGCTATGGTTATTTTTGGATTTGATTCAGCTTCAGACTTCATGCGGATCGCCATCCAATGGCAGCCTCGATCCAGGGGATGATCCAATAGTCTAGAACACTCCCGATGGTGATCAGGACTCCCGACACACGATCAACAGCCAGATTTCCTCCATCAACGTGCGATCGGACAGTCAGAATTTAATCTGACTTGATCTGGGCTGATACACATCCGATTTTTATGATTTTTGGTCCGTTGGATTCCTATCAATGGCCAGATTTCATCTAGAGCAACAGAATTTATCTAGGACTCCTTTTAATCCAATTTTCATTCAAATTTCTCCATATTTTGATGATGAAAGAGCTCCTTAGTCCCACATTGCCTAGAAGAAAACTCTCCAGCCCTCTTAGCTCTATAAAAAGGACTCCAGGTCTCCAGAAATCAACATCTTCGGTCAAGGTGAAGCTTTGGTATAGGGTGAAGTCAGGCTCTGTGTTAATGGTTGCTTTGAGATAATTGGTGCCAAGAGAAAAAGCTATGCTTCTACACCATCTTTCCACCTATGTCGAACGAAGATCAGAGATCAGGCTATTTTATTTTTTTTTTTTTTAGATTTCATGTATTTAAATTCTAAAATTTTAATTAATATAATATTTATTTTTATGCTCTTTAATTTCATGCTGTTTATTTTTATTATAATTTAATTTTTATACATTAATTATTACTTTTTATTTTATTGCAAGTAGATGCTAAGGTCTAACTAATAGATCTTAGTACCAAGTTTAAATTTCTGCATCTTTTAATTTTCGTTCTTTTTTTATTTTTTGACTTCACTTTTGATTTCAAAATTTAAATCTTTTTTTTTTAAAATCAAAGATTTCAAATCTAAAATACTACCTTCGCTATGGATTCGACCCGACTCACTGCTATCAACATATTTTTAATTATTTTAAAAAGTCAGATTAAATTGATAAACATGATGTCTTAACGACAACATCGCATTTCTATCAAGTTTTTGGTGCCATTGCCATGGATTATTTTTAATTTTTAATTTTTATTAATTTATTTTAAATAAATTAAAAATAATTTTGAAAATCACATCAAGTTTTTGGTGCCGTTGTCAGAGATTATTTTTTATTTTAATTTTTTTTGATTTATTTTAAATACATCAAGTTTTTAGCACCGTTGTTGGGGAAGGAATAGATGCTATTTTTTTTTAAATTTTTTTATTTTAAATATTACTTACTAACTTTTTATTTATTTATTTTATAAAAAAAAAAGAAAGAAAGCATCCTAACTCTAGTCCTCTTTTCTTTTTATTTATTTATTTATTTATTTTATTTTTAAATTAATTTAAAAAATATCTATTTAATTAAAAGTCTTAGGATAAGATTAGAAACCCTAACTATTTAGAGCATGCATCATATTAGTTTTATTTTTTTTGATGATTGCTGGAGGCAAGGTAAACCTTTCAAAATTCAATTAGTTGCATCATCTAGTTTAAATTGCATAGAACTCTTTGATTGAAAACTTTTTTTTGCATATCATATTAAATCAAATTAAGGGCAACACCCAATTAAACAAGATAAGGTGGGGATTTGATCACCCTTCCTTGGCCCATAAACAATCAACTAGCATCTTGCATTGACCTAAGCCTTTAATTTTAAAATCAATTAGACATCAACCCTTGGAGCTCGAGCTCAATAGGATAAGAAATCCTAAGAGTTGAACTAGATTAGGGTTAGTCAATTTGAGTGGTGTCTAGGAAAGTGGTTTAGGGACGACTGGGCCCGAAGGAAGGTGGTTTCTAATTGATTTCATTCGCTTATCTGGCCAAGCACAATTGGTGTCTAAGGAAAGCAATAGGGGGACTTCCACCGACCTTACATTTATCTGACCAGTTGATTGGCTGATCCTATACTTGGAGGGCTTGAAGGTGACCTTGGCAGTTAGGAGCTGTTTAGATCTAGAATAATCCTTAGTCAGGATTGATTGATCAACTTGATTGCTAACCAATATCAAATCTAATTAAACCTAATTCTTCTATCTCTTCTTAGTTCTGGGACTCCTTAGGACCTCTTCTTTAGAACTTTTCTTTTTTTCTTCTCCTTTCTCCTTTAAAAATAAAATAAAATAAAATAAAATAAAAATTAAATTAAACTAACTAAAAAAATATTAAAAATAATAATAAAATAAAAATTAAATTAAATTAATAAATAAAATAATTAAAAAAATTAGTTTTTAATATAATAAAATAATAAAAAATATAAAAAAATATTCCAAAATTTTTTTGAACCACACATTAGGATTGCACTAGTGCATGCATGGTAGAAAATTGCTTTACCTGATCTAGTTGAACCCAACCATAAAATTAAAAGGCTGAATTGTATTAAATTCGATAACCAAATAGCTGAAAATTTTAGAGAACCACCTAAGTAGATGAAGGAATACTTTATTTCTTCCACCTATAACCTATCGACTTGTATCTAATTATCTAAAATTCATGCTACCCACTATGAGATCAAGCCGACTACAATCCAGATGCTTCCATCTTTCTATGGGAATACCAATGAAGATTCTTATAAATATCTGAATGAATTCTTAGAAATCTACTCTACGGTGAGAATTCAAAATTTAACTAATGATGCCCTCAGACTAATTTTATTTTCCTTATCATTAAAAGACAAAGCCAAGTACTGGCTTGGCACAATAGGGAGACCAATTAAAACCTGGGCTAACTTGCAAAGTGAATTTCTTAAAAAATTTTACTCCATAGGTCGAACCAATACTATGAGGCAAGTTATCACTGGATTTGCTCAGCTTCCAGGGAAACAAATTTATGAGTCATGGGGGAGACTTAAGGAACTTCTTGGAAAATATCCACACCATGGTCTATCTAAGTGGCAAATAGTTTAAGCTTTCTACGAGGGTTTAGAAGACCAATACAGACACATGGTAGATGCATCCTATGGAGGTGCATTCATGAACAAAAGTGAGAATGAAGCCTATACTTTATTTAAAATTCTGAGTGAAAACTCAATTGACCATGCTTTGTTATCTTTCTATCAAACCTGGGCAGGGATCAATGAATTTAAACATCTAGAATCTAGTCCTAAGATTGATTAAAATTTAATAAATAAAGTGGACTTTCTGGCTAAAAAATTAGATCAAGTCCTAATCCTAGGTCAACAATCTCCTGCACAATTCACATCATCTTCTAATTATCAAAAGATTTGTTCAATCTGTGCTAGCCCAATCCATCATATGAGTGAATGTCCTATGATTGCATAGTTTTCACCTTTATCCAAGAACAAGTCCAAGCTGCTTAAGATTACTCCAACAACTTAATTATCCAAATTCAAATTCATATAACCCTGGTTGGAGAAACCATCCTAATTTCTCTTGGAAACCACAATAGACTCAAGCTCAGACCCAAATCACACCAGTCCAAAATTATCAAAATAGGCTCTAGTACCAGAACTATGCCTATAATAAGGGACAACCTAGTCAGTCTTCTCAACCACTGCATTATAATCAGCCCTCATACCCACCTCCTCAACAAACCAATCTAGTCGATGATAAATTCAATCAACTTCAACAATTGATTCTAAGCCAACAACAATTAGTTTTGACTCAACAGCAATCTATCGCCAAGCTAGAAGTTCAAATAGGATAATTAGGTGAGTCTAATATGAGGAGAGAACTAGATCAACTATCGAACCTACCAATTTCAAACAACCCACCTAATGTCCACCAACCATCTGGATCAAGTTATCAATTTAATGTCTCACTTAAGAATTCTCAATCTGAGAATACCAAAATAATTTGTGAACTTAAAAGCTATAGGATTCTTATGAACCCATACCAAGATTAGGTGAGAAAAGCTAGTACTGATGCTAGCCAAAATAAAAATTTAGAGGAATTGGTTAGTACTAAGACTAACTACATAGAAGAATCTGAGTCAGAAATTAGTACTGATGCTAGTTTCAGTTTAAATGAGAAAGAAAAAAAGAAAAAGAGAATAGATGATTTACCCAAGACTTATAAACCTAATGTCCTATTTTCTTCAACCCTAGAAGCCAGTTCTTCTTATAAAAATCAAGAGGCATGTAATGAAGTGTCAATGGAGTTGTTTAAGTAAGATTACATTAATTTACCTTCAAAATTAAAACCACCTTTAGACATCCTTCTAGCATCCATTGAATCAAACTTAACTCCTAAAACTCTATTCATGAGCATCTTAGAAAAACAAATAGGAGAAATTCTTAATAAACATGGGTCTGAGAATGGGATCATAAATTATGTCCCTAAAATTAATAATGAGAATATCAATAATGGAATTATAAATCAACTTTCTGAGATTAGCAATCCAAAATCATTAAAATTTGTCAATCCAATATTTAATATAGGGTAGTAAGCTGCATTGTGTCTGACTGAAGATGGTAAACTTAGCACTTGTTGGGAGGCAATCTAATATTTATTTTTTTTTAGTTTAATTTACCTTTTTAATTGATTTTTTTAGGATAATTTCAATAAGTTGGAAGGAGAGCTTAAAGTTTTGAAGGCATGTACTGGACCAAAAATATACTAAGTCAGGTGTATTCTTTTATGTTTTTTATTACATCCTTTATTTTTTCTTCTCTATTGAGGACAACATCGATTAAGTTGGGGGGAGAAAAATAAAAATTTTAAAATTTTAAGTCCTCAAAAAAGTTAGTATTTAGTATTTAGACACCTGATCATGCTTAAGAATCGAATTAAACTAAGCATTTTTAAAAGAAAATTGATGCACAGATCAGAGAATCTATGAGATATTGAGGAATCAAGTATTAAGAAAATTTAATAAAGGATTAAGCCTAGAACATAAAAAGTTTTTTTTTGAAGCATTTCTAATTATTTCTACTAGCATCAAAGAAAAGTCTACTTTTTATAGGCTTGTGTAGGATAACTATACGTTTCTTCATATAAATTTTTTTTTAACAAAATAGTTTTCAAGTACTTCTCACTGAGTAACCGGATCTCTTTGCCTAAGCAAGCATTGAGTTTCACGTCAAAAGATGGAAAGGACAAAGAAGCTCGTTATAAAGCTAGTCTTAACTCGTAGCCTATTTGATTTGAGTTAGTAAGCCCGAGGGGTATTCTATACCTAGTGCCCTAAAGCCAACTAGTTGGGAGTCATTGGCCTAAGACTCGCTATATGGATCAAATAGAAAGCTTAATGGGTTAAGACACTCAATAGTGGTATAACGTTAAGAAAAAAATATTAATTTTTTATCGAGTAATCGGATCCTATTGCCTAAGTAAGTAATGATATTTACATCAAAAGTGGGCAATGTGAAAATAAAAATCAATAAATGAAGCGTGGAAGCAGCAATACATTTGTCCATATGAAAGTTTAGACAAATCAGAGATAAAGATGGGATAATTTAGAAAAAGTTCAAAAAAATTTAATATTCTTTACTTAATTTTTTTATTGATAAGTATTAATACCCCAATGATACATCTCACTTAAGCTCTATTGAATATCAATGGTTATTTTAAAAACTGCTTAGGTAAAATTCGAAACTCTAAAGTTAAAAGAAATTTAAAACTAAATTCTTTCTTTACTCGAGGATGAGCAAAGCTTAAGTTGGGGGTGTGATAAGTACCCTAAATTTACCAATAAAAATATTAATTTATCAATTAATTTTTATTAATTTTTAAGAACTATTAATTAATTGATACATATTTTTGAGAAATTTATTTTTTTATTAATTAAAAAATTAATTAAAAAATAAGAAAATTAAAAAATTAAATTTATTACCAATAGAAAGAGCATATTTTTTGATCATAATGAAATAAGTTTCATGCAAAATGAAGCTAAAACAAAGAAGATATAAATTTTTAAAGAAATAAAATAAATAAAAATTAAATGAAAAAAAGAAAATGGCTTAGCCAGCTCCGCAAGCCAAGCCACCAAGCCAGGCCAAGCTGTCAAAGCCGACTCAACCATGGAAGCCATCAACCGATCCATGATTTGGCGTGGACCGCTAGCTCAGTAGAAATCGACGAATCACGATGCGACACGTGGTGGACCTAGATCCTTAAAGGATCCATAAAAATCTATCGCAGCTCATAGGATATTTTGGACTTTTCACTCGATAATAGGAGGCACTGATTGGTTGTGGTGTATGATGAAGTCGGTCCATGCGGTCCATAGGAACATTAATTGCATCGTCGGACGGCTGTGGTAGCCTGCGGTTAAGATCGATCGACTATGGTTATTTTCGAATTTGATTCAGCTTCAGACTTCATGCGGATCGCCATCCAATGGCAGCACTCGATCCAGGGGATGATCCGATGGTCCAGAATGCTCCCGACGATGATCAAGACTCCCAACGCACGATTAACGGCCAGATTTCCTCCATCAATGCATGATCGGATGGCCAGAATTTAATCCGATCTGATCTGAACTGATACACATCCGATTTTTATGATTTTTGGTCCATTGGATTTTTATCAATGATCAGATTTCATCCAGAGCAATAGAATTCATCTAAGACTCCTTTTAATCCAATTTTCACTCAAATTTCTTCATATTTTGATGATGAAAGAGCTCCTTAGTCCCACATTGCCTAGAAGAAAACTCTCTAGCCCTCCTAGCTCTATAAAAAGGACCCCAGGCCTCCAGAAATCAACATCTTCGATTAAGATGAAGCTTTGGTATAGGGTGAAGTCAGGCTCTGGATTAATGGCTACTTCAAGGCAATTGATGTTGAGAGAAAAAGCAGGGCTTCTACACCATCTTTCCATCCATGCCGATCCAAGATTAAAGATCAAACTATTTTATTTTATTTTTTTTAGATTTCATGTATTTAAATTCTAAAATTTTAATTAATATAATATTTATTTTTATGCTCTTTAATTTTATGCTCTTTATTTTTATTATAATTTAATTTTTGAATTTTAATTATTATTTTTTATTTTATTGTAAATAGATGCTAAGATCTAACTAGTAGATCTTAGTACTAAGTTTAAATTTCTGCACCTTTTAATTTTCGTTCTTTTTTTATTCTCTGACTTCACTTTTGATTCCAAAATTCAAATCTTTTTCCTTTTTCTTTTTAAAAATTAAAGATTTCAAATCTAAAATACTATCTTCCCTATGGATTCGATCCGACTCACTGCTATCTATGCATTTTTAATTATTTTAAGAAGTCGAATTAAACTGATAAATATGGTGTCTTAACGACAACATCGCATTTCTATTTGATATTTTTGAGAAAGCATCATAAAATAAAATATCAGTAGAGCTTCCATTATCTACCAAAGCGATGGGCTCTTCAGTTCTCCACCTCTTCCCATGCTCGGTTGACCCGCTAGCCTCCCCTCGTCGAAGTCCTCCAGAGATGGAATTGATGATTCCAAGGGGTGGTCGATCCGTCTACTGCTCCTCCCTTTGTGATTTTGATTGCGGTAATGCCCTTGTCGATCTTTCCATCCTTCAAACCGACATAATAGAAATCGATCAAGTCTGCCTCGCCTGATAAGCTCCTCGATCTCATTTTAGAGCCGAATACTTTCTTCAGTATCGTGACCGTGGTCATGATGATAGAGGTAGAACTTGTTTGGGTTGCGTCTGCCAGGATGGGAGCACATTCTTTCGGACCTCGATAGCTACTCCTTAATCTTCATCAGCACTTGCATTTTTGGAGTATTGAGGAAGGCATAATTGTGGAACCTTCGGAGGAAAAAACCCCGCTGTGCCCTTCTGTCGGGGCTTCCCTGCTTCCAAGCCCGAAGAAGAGTTTGGGCTCGCTTGCACTTAGGGGGGGTTTGAAAGTGCGGTCGAGCTTCACTCGACTTTGCTTTCTCAGTGGGCCTGTCTGGCTTGTCGATTCGCCACACTCCAATGACTTTATTATCTTTGGCCTTGAAGGCCTCTTCCACTCAGACATATCCTTTAGCCCGAGCTAGCATATCAGCAAAATTCTTGGAGTACTTCTTCTTTAGGTAGAACAATAGATTATTCTTCTGAAGACCATCCTTTAGCATGACCATCGTAATAGATTGGTCCAGGTTTTGGACCTCTAGTGCAGCGGCATTGAATTGATTAACAAAAGCTCGGATGAATTTCTCCTCCTGTTGCTTGATGTTGATGAGGAATTCTGAGCCCCACTTGAGATGTCGGCTACTAATATAATGAGCCACAAACTGATGGCTCATTAGGTCAACAGAGAAGATGGTATGTGGCTTGAGGGTTGAGTACTAGTTCCTATTGGCTCCCTTCAGGATGGATGGGAAGGCTTGGTAGAGAATGGCATCTGGTGCGCCATGGAGAAGCATCATCATCCGGAAGGCCTTCAGATGATCAACTAGATTGGAGGTCCCATCGTAGTTCTCGAATTGAGGGAGCTTGAAGTTTAGCAGGATTGATTTGTGCATGATGTGCTAAGAGAAAGAAGGATCGGTACAGATAGCACTACCATGAGAGGAGAGAGCATGGTGGAGTTTCTCGATCCACCGATTCATCTCTTGTAGTTTTCGATCCAGATCCTCTCGATTGTAGATTTCTAAGGTCTTTTGGCTGAACGGGAGCAAAATTTTCCCACGGGTAGAGTCATGATCAGAGCAGGGGCTCTCGACTCTCTACTTCTTCTTTTCGAAGGTCACTGATCGGCTAGCCCAAGTCGATCATCCTCAGATCGGATTATGGAGCTTTGGAGAAGCCTGCTCCAGTCGAATTGACATCGAAGTCTGTCGCTGCATGGCCTGCACCACCTTCGTGAGACCACGAACCTGCTGGACTAGTAGATTGAACTACTCCGCATCCATCATGGCTGCAGGTGGAGCTTATGTTGTCGGAGTTGAAGTGGAAGCGGACAGATCTAGATGGGATCTGGCTGCAGAGGCCATTGACCATCGAGTTGAAGCTTTCTTGGAAGGCATTTTTCTTCAAGAACTTTAGAGAAGAAGAAGAGAGATCACTGCTGAGCACTCCTTTAAGAATAAGAAAACCTCAGAAATAGAGAGCCATTCCTCAAGCACCAATCCTGTTGGTGCAAAATCTGATCATCGTTGGAGAAGCACCGGAGTCGGAGAAGAAGAGATTACCATCGATGACCTACAAAATAAGTCTCGTCTAGAGCTTGGGGGGTGGCTTCGGCAAGACCCTCCGACGATCAAGTCAGCTCTTTCGGCCAATAGAAATAGAGTACTCAATTGAGAAAGTTGCAAAGCATTGAGAAGGAGAAGAGAGCTTGGAGAAAATATATCTGGAGGATCCTTTTATAGATGGAGCCTATAACAAACTGATAGTAATAGCCATAGCTATCGGATAGTGGATCGTACGAAGCCATGTAGAGTTTGTTACGGAGGATAGTGTATGTTGTTGCGAGATGCTAATCCGTTTGAGATTTGATAGTCAAAGTTCGAAGGAGTAAGCATCGGTAGGTGATGACCTTTGAGCTATATTAATTCTAGGGGAGTTCAGACTCCTCTAAGGTAGTTCGGATGTGGGTCGGTTCATGCCATGTCCGAGGTTGGATTATGTAGGAGAGGAGACTCTTTTGAAATCAGAAAGTAGACCTGTTGGAGAGATCTACGTGCAGCTCTTCTGGAGAAGAAATTTGAGGAAGAATTCATCTGACCGAAAAACCCAACTACTGGGGAGTATCCAAAAGGAGTTCACCTATTAGAGGAGTTCGGAAGGAATTCATCTTTTAAAGGGATTCGAAAGGAGTTCGGTTGCTAGAAGAGTTTGACTGTTGGAGAAATTTAGAAGGAGTTCATCTGTTGGAAGAATTTGGAAGGAGTTTGCCTATTAGAGTTCGAAAGAAGTTCGGCCGCCAGAGGAGTTTGGCTGTTGGAGGAATTCGGAAGGAGTTCGCCTGTTGGAGTCCGAAAGGAGTTTGGCTACTGGAGGAGTTTGCCTATTGGGATAATTTGGAAGGAGTTTGTTTGTTGGAGTTCAGAAGAAGTTCGACTGCTAGAGGAGTTCACCTATTGGAAGAATTTGGAAGGAATTTGTCTGTTGGAGTCCTAAAGGAGTTTGGCTGCTAGAGGAGTTTGCCTGTTGGGAGAATCCGGAAGGAGTTCGCCTGTTGGTGTGGAAGGAGTTTGACTACTAGAGGAGTTCGCCTGTTGGGAAAATTCGAAAGAAGTTCGCCTATTGGAGTCTGGAAGGAGTTCGATTGCTAGAGAAGTTTGGCTATTGGAGGAGTTCGAAAGGAATTTGTCTGTTGGGAGAATTCAGAAGGAGTTTGCTTGTTGGAGTTCGGAAGGAGTTCGACTGCTAGAGGAGTTTGCCTGTTGGAGGGAGATCAACTGAGCGAGATGCGTAGGTACTAGGGACTTGGCCGATTCTCTATGGTGGTATTGACTGTTCAAGCTTGCCTAGAGAAGAAATCTACGATGTCTTGTCGATCCAAAATCGGTCTTCTCGATCAATCGGATTCTCTGGCTACAGTGTTGGTGGTTGGCCATTCCAGAATGATTCAGAGCTTGAATATTTCTTCGGATTGAGGTTCAGTTTCTATAATCACAACCAGATGGAACTGATTTAGTCAGAATCTTAGCCAAACTTTGGTAGGCGTGGATTTATCCCCAATACTATTTAACAGTTAACAAGTCAATTTGATTGCATATTCTCAGAAGAATATCGGCAAGTTGGCAAAATCCATCATGGATTGGATCATGTCTGATAGAGTCTGATTTCTCCTTTCTAATACACTATTATACTGTGGTGTTTCTAGAGTTCTTTGGGAGAGAATCCTATTCTCTCCTAGATATGTGAGAAACTCATAGGAAAGGTATTCTCCTCCTCGATCAGACCAAAAAGTTTTAATACTCTTTCCAGTTGATTTTTCTATTTCACTTCGAAATCGTTTGAACGTTTCAAATGAATCCGACTTGTATTTCATCAGATAGATATATCCAAATTTGGATAGATCATCTGTGAAAGTGGTGAAGTAGAAATATCCATCTTTGGCACTTATGCTCATTGATCCACATACATCAGTATGTACTAGACCTAAGAGC
The DNA here is from genome assembly GCA_006176705.1 of Cocos nucifera. Taxonomy (NCBI): domain Eukaryota; kingdom Viridiplantae; phylum Streptophyta; class Magnoliopsida; order Arecales; family Arecaceae; genus Cocos; species Cocos nucifera. Next base: position 158,804 of record QRFJ01003670.1, read on the forward strand.
TCAGTGGCTCTCTCATATTTTTCAGTAGAAGATGACTTGATCATTTTATCAAGAAGATAGGACTCATAAATTGGACATGATTTACAGTTACTAACTTTGAGAATTTTCTCTTGAGTCAATCTATTTATCTTGTTCTTGTTTATATGACCTAGCCTACAATGGCATAAGTAGATATCTGATACACTATCTAATCTAAGGTGCTTGCCAGTTGAATAGACTATGTTAACAGGTTGTGATAGCATATACACACCATTATTCAAATGTCCATAGAAAATAGTAACACCATTCATAATGATATTACAAACTTATTTCTTTATTAAAATTTCATAATCATTTTTGATCAGAAGGCCTACAAAAATGATATTAAAAAAGAAACTGGGATAGAAATGACAATCACTAAGAACAACGATATGGGACTCAAATATAAGTTTTAGGATTTTTAAAGCTAGAATTGTAACTGATCTTCCATCTACAATATTCAGCAATCTTTCACCTTGCTCGAATCTCCTACTGACCTGCAACCCTTGCAATGAATTACAAATATGGTAAGGGCTACCGGTATCCAATACCTAGTCAGTAATATCATAAATAAAAAAATTACAATGAGTTATCATATAAATACCTTGCCAGCAATAATTAGCTTCTTTCTCTACCTATTTGGCTCCAAGGAGGTAATATATTATGGATAGTTTCTCTTCCAGTGCTCCATCTTCTTGCAAAAGAAGCATTTAGCTTGACTCTTATCGGACTTGATCTTCTTGGTCTGGCCCTTCATAGATGTCATAGCCTAAACTTGCACCTTCTTTGCTTTTTTCTTCTTATTCTTCTTTTCTTTTCTAAAGGATCGAGAACCAAAAGATGAACCTCCCACTAAGTTCACCAACTCCTTGTGGAGTTGGTGATCCTTCTCAAAGTTCTGAGATAACCGCAGTAATCCATGGTAGTCTACTTCAGGCTTTATCATTCTAAAATGAGTGAGGAATGGAAGAAAAGACTTGGGCAGCAAGTTCAGTATTACATCAGTTGGTGCAGAATCTAGTCAATGTCGGATTGAATTAGAGTTAAGGAAGAAGAGGTCGCTGTCGATGACCTGTAAAATAAAGTCCTGCTCGGAGTCGGTGGTGGTGGCTCCGGTAGGACCCTTCGACGATCAAGTCAGCTCTTCTAGCCAATAGAAATGGAGTGCTCAGGAAAGAACTTAGTAGAGTTTTGGGAAGAAGAAGAGAGCTTAGAAAAAACGTATCTAGAGGATTCTATTTTATAGACGGAGCCTATCGTAACCGTCCGATAGTAGGATTGTCTATAGCAGACTGATAGATGATAGTCGTAACCATCCTGATAAATGACAGTCATAACCGTCCGATAGTGGGATCGTCTGTTTGTTGAGATTTAATAGTCAAAATTCGGAGGAAGCAGGCGTTGGTTGGTAAAGAACTTTGACATATATCAATTCTAAAGGAGTTCGGACTTCTAAAAGAAATACGGCTATAGGGGGTCATCTGGAAGGAATATTACTTGAAATCTGAAAGCAATCTGCTGGAGGAATTCAGATGAAGTTTGACTGAAGGAGAAGTTCGAAAGGAGTTCGACTCCTGTAGGAATTCGACTGAAGGAGAGATCCGGAAGGAGTTCGGCTCCTATAGGAATCCGACTGAAGGAGAGGTTCGAAAGGAGTTTGGCTGGGGTTCGATCTTTGGAGGGAGTCCAAGAGGGGTTCGACTGTTGGAGGAGTTCGACTGCTAAAGGAGTTCGATCGGGGTTCGATTGCTGGAGGAAGAATTTTCAATCGAAGCACTTTCGTGATTACTAGTCGCATTAGGCTAAGCATCAGACTGGACTTTGGTGGGAGTGAGATTTATCTCCAACAATAGTTTTTTCACTTTCGAGTTCGAAATTCGAAAGAAGTACAAAAAGATGACTATCGAAGCCCTTTTTTGGGCTCTACAGCCATTAAGGTTGAAGCTTGGAGGAGATCTTATCTTCTGCCGAGGTTGAAGGAGATTTTATCTCCTGTTGAGGTTGATGTTGAAGCTCAGAGGAGATCTTATCTCCAGCCAAGGTTGAAGAAGATCTTATCTCCTACTGAGGTTGATGTTGAAGCTTGGGGGAGATCTTATTTTCAGTCAAGGTTGAAGGAGATCTTATGTCCTGTTGAAGGTTGGAGCTTGGGAGAGATCTTATCTCCAACCGAGGTTGAAGGAGATCTTATCTCCTGTTAAGGTTGAAGTTGAAGCTCGGGGGAGATCTTATCTCCAGCTGAGGTTGAAGGAGATCTTATCTCCTGTTGAGATTGAAGTTGAAGCTCGGAGGAGATCTTATCTCCAGTCGAGGTTGAAGGAGATCTTATCTCCTGTTGAATTGAAGTTGAAGCTTGGGGGAGATCTTATCTCCAGCCGAGTTTGAAGGAGATTTTATCTTCTGTTGAAGGGTTGGAGCTCGGGGGAGATCTTATCTACAGCCGAGGTTGAAAAAGATCTTATCTTCTGTTGAGGTTGAAGTTGAAGCTTGAGGGAGATTTTATCTCCAATCGAGGTTGTAGGAGATCTTATCTCCTATTGAGATTGAAGCTTGGAGAGAGAATTTCGATTCTCGGATTCCCGTGCTTGTTGGTTGTTGCAGACGCCAAGCTCGTTGTGGACGTTGGGCTTATCATGGACGTTGAACTAGGACCTCTCTTGCAAACCAGGATAATATTTTGCCTTTCGCATTTGACGTAGTCAGATTGTTATGAAAAAAACATGTTAAGATTCTCCACCGAGCTTCTTCCTTCTCCATCTCTTTAGCCTATGAGGTTTTGACTTTTGCTCATATTAGGATGAGGTTCTCCTTCCATTCCTAACAGGCTGCAGAGGTACATTAGGATCGTTGTTAGGGCCTCTCTTCTCAACTCGTCTAAAATGAATGAGACCTTCGACTTTGCTCATATTAGGATGAGGTTCTCCTCCTGTTCTTAATCAGACTGTAGGGACATATTAGGCCCATTGTCAGGGCCTCTCCTCTTACCTTGTCTTAAGTAACCAGAGATCTTTAACTTGCCCATGTTAGGATGAGGTTTTCCTTTTGTTTCTAATATGGCTACTTTTGATTGTTTCTTTCCGATCGTCACATAGTTTTTGCACCAAGAAATAATAATATTGAAATGGAGGAGTTTTATTGAAGAAAAATTATTAGTAGTACATTCTCAGACTCTCTGAGTTTCAAGGTCATGGGAGCGTTGTTCCTTCGAGCTCCTTCAGACGATAAGTTTCAGGCCGGACGATCTCCTCTATTTCATATCGACCTTTCCAATTTGGGACAAGCCTCCCTTAGCTTCGAGGCTGAGAGATGATGGCTCGCCAAAGTACCAAGCCCGTCCAGAGATAGCATTGATAATGCTGGAAGGTGGCCGATCTTCTTGTTGTTCCTCGCTTATTGGTGGTTCTAGCTGCGGTAGCGCCCTTGGCTGATCTTCTCTTGCTTCAGACTGGCGTTTGAGAAATCGATCCAGTCGACCTCTCCTGATGAGTTTCTCGATCTCGTCTTAAAGCTGAATGCATTCTTCAGTATCATGGCCATGATCATGATGATACAAACAATACTTGCTTCGATTGCACTTATTTGGGGGAGATCGTAATTCTTCTGGTCTTGGTAGTTGATTCTTAATTTCCATCAGAACTTAAGTTTTAGGAGCATTAAGGGAGGTATAGTTGTGAAACCTTCTGAGGGAAGAATTTCTTCGCGCCCTTCTGTCGGAGCTTTTTTGATGACAAGCTTGAGAAGGTGTTCGGGCTCGCTTGTGCTCGGGGGAAGTCTGTGAGTGTGGCCGAATGAATGTGTGGCCGAACTTCATTCGGCCCTCTATCAGCGGTGGGTCTATTGAACTCGCCGACCCATCGCTCTTCTATGGCTTTCTCATCCTTCAATCTGAAGGCTTCTTCCACTCGAGCATATCCTTCAGCCTGAGCTAGTAGATCGGTAAAATTTCTGGGATACTTCTTCTCCAGGGAGAATAACAAATCATTCTTCTGAAGGTCACCCTTGAGTGTGGCCATTGCAATAGACTGATCCAGTTTCCAGACCTTCAATGCAGCAGTACTAAATTGGATAACATAAGCTCGGATCGATTCCTCCTCCTTCTGCTTAATATTCATCAGAGAATCTAAACCTCGATGCGGACGTTGGCTGCTGATGAAGTGCGCTGTAAATTGATGGCTCATCTGATCAAAGAAGAAGATCGTACCCAACTTCAATGTCGAGTACCAATTTCTTGCTACTTCCTTTAAAGTAGACGAAAAAGCTTGGTGTAAGATGGTGTCTGGTGCGCCATGGAGCAATATCATAGTCCGAAAGGCCTCTAGGTGATCAACCGGATTAGAGGTTCCATCGTAGCTTTTAAATTGAGGAAGTTTGAAGTTCGACGGAATGGAATCTTATGTAATTTGGGGAGAGAAAGGAGGATCGGTGCAGACATCATCATGGCGAGTCGGGGTGATGTGGTGGAGTTTCTCAATCCGTCAGTCCATCTCCCATAGTTTTTGATCGAGGACGTCATCTCGATCGTAGATCTTGAAAGGCTTCCGACCGTAGATGGGGAAGGTCTCTTCTAAAGAAGAATCATGATCTGAATAAGGATCCTCTGCTCTCTATTTTCCCTTCCTAGGGGCGATGGGTATGCTAGCCCATGTGCTCTTCTTCGGGATCGATTTTTGACATTTTGATGGTGGTTTTCCTGGTGGAATCATTGTCAGGGGCTACCGCATAGCCTACATCATCTCGGTGAGGCCCTAACCCACTGCATCAGTAGGTTAAACTGCTCTGGATCTACCGTGGCCATCGATGGAGGAGGAGGTTGAAGCACCGATGCTGGAGTAGGAACGGATGGGTCTAACTCAGATCTGATGGCAGAAGCGGTAGATCTTTGGGTAGTAGCCTTCTTTGGAGGCATTTCTTGGGATCAAGGGAGAGGATGGAGATGAACCTTGAAGAAGAAGATCCATAAGGTCGACTGAGCACTCCTTTAAGAACAAGGGTACGTCAGGAATAGAGTGCCCTTCCTCTAGTGCCAATCCTATTGGTGCAAAATCTGATCGATGTCGGATCGAGCTGGAGTTGAGGAAGAAGAGGTCACCATCGATGACCTACAAAATAAAGTCCCATCCGAAGTCGGTGGTGGTGGCTTTGGTAGGACCCTCAGACGGTCAAGTAAGCTTTTTTGGCTAACAGAAATGGAGTGCTCAGAAAAAACTCTGTAGAATTTTGGGAAGGAGAAGAGAGCTTAAAGAAAACATATCTGAAGGATCCCTTTTTATACACAAAGCCTATCGTAACCATCCGTAGTGGGGTCGCTTATAGCAGACTGATAAATGACAGTCGTAATCATCCTGATAAATGATAGTCATAACCATTCGGTAGTGGGATCACCTATTTGTTGAGATTTAATAGTCGAAGTCCGGAGGAAGCAGACATTGGTTGGTGAAGAACTTTGACATATATCAATTCCAGAGAAGTTCGAACTCCTAATGAGAATATGGCTAGAGAGGATCATCTAGGAGGAATACTACTTGAAATTTGAAAGTAATCCATTAGAGGAATCCAGATGAAGTTTGACTGAAGGAGAAGTCCGAAAGGAGTTCGGTTCTTGTAAAAATTCAACTGAAGAAGAGGTTCGAAAGGAGTTCAGCTGGGATTCGGCCACTGGAGGGAGTTCGGGAGGGGTTCAGCCACTGAAGGAGTTCGACTGCTAAAAGAGTTCGATCGGGATTCGACTGTTGGAGGAAGAATTTTTAATCGAAGTTCTTCCGTGATTACCAGTCGCATTAGGCTAAGCGTCAGACTGGACTTTGGCGGAAGTGGGCTTTATCCCCAGCAGCATCCTTCCCAAACTATTTATACAAGAAAAAGGTAAGCTTGCTCAATCGCTCCATCAGCTCGATCATGTACAGTACGTAATCAGCGATAGAAGCTCCATCCCGCATCTTGGCATTGAAGGTGGCACAACTAGTCTTGTGCCTCTCCATATCATCGGGTGTGCCAAAGGAATCCTCCAACACTTGAAGCATGTCCTTTGGCTCAGCCATCTTAAATCTGCAAGTGAACTTATCACTCATGGCAGTCAGCATAATGTGGCACACCATGATTAGGTCACTGAGCCACTTCTAGTAAGTGTCTCTGACTGCTCCACGTGCATTGGTAGTTGGCTCCTCAAGTGTCGAATCCGTCAACACATATAGAATCTGTTCATGCTCCAGGACTATCCTCAACTTTTGGTACCAGCTATCGAAGTTGGATCCCACTAACTTACCATTATCCAACAATGATCGGAGCGATAGAAAAGTGGCCATATTTGCACAAAAGAATATCATAACCTAATTAGTAATTGATTTATTAAATCTAAAAATTTGGACTTTAATCAAAAGATTCTTCTACTATTTTATTCGAATTGATAGCCTCTACTTTTAATTCGAGAAATTATCCTAATTTCTTAGTGGATACTAGAATCCACATAGACTGCACATAAGTCCAACTTTGATTGGCCAATCCATGTACATCTAAGGATAGGTTAATAATCAATTATTTCTTCAAATAATTTTTAGTAATTAAATTTTGCCCTAGTCCCTAATTAGTAGGCTTTGGCCTCTACTAAAAAGATCCGATTAGGTCCAACCATTAACATGATCATACTTGGCCCATCTAACCAATGAATGATTAGGCCCAACTTTGGTTAGCTAACATAACCATCATTTAGAAAGTTGTGGCCAAGAAATCATATAATGAATGATAATTCCATCAATCAATAAGCACCGGGCCTTTGGGCCTCCAATGATTACTATTTGATGGATCCATTATCACCCAATTAATGGGAGGCTATGATCTAGTTATCGCAATAACTATGTTATTTTAGGAATCTAATAATTTTAGAAGATTTAATTTTAAAGAAGAAAAAAGATCAGATGAATCAGCTTGTCATGATCCTTCCACTGGCTTCATCAAGTCAGCTTAAGGGAGATCATTAATAGACTGGTTTAGGAGAACGTAAATTAGTCATATTGATTTACCTAGTTGACATGGGTAGCTCGAATAGTCAAGTGATCTGATCAAAACATAATTTCACTAAGAGACCAGATAAGTTCGATCAATGGAGGGTCTACCAAAGCTTACCTTAGACACTATCAAAAATAGCCAGATAAACGGACTGTCAATTAAAGACCATCGATCTAGTTGACCTTAGATACAAACCAATTTTATTAGTCTTGATTAGATCAATCTAATAGTTCATGCTAGATCGCATAGTTAAGAATCAAGTCCATCTTGGATCTCATTAAAAATATGGACTTAACCAACTACAACTATTGTAATTGATTTAGAGAATCCTTGATCAAAGACAATAATTGATTAGATTTAGTCAATTCTTAAATTAAGTGATGATAAGTACCATAAATTCATCAATAAAAATATTAATTTATTAAATAATTTATATTAATTTTTAAGAATTAATGATCAATTTATATATAATTTTTGATAAATTAATATTTTTATTAATTAAAAAAATAATTAAAAAAATAATAAAAATTAAAAAATAAAATTTTATCATCAATAGAAAGAGCTTATTTTTTTGATCATAATGAAATAAATTTGAAGTAAAACGAAGCTAAAACGGAGAAGATATGAATTTTTGAAGATAAAAAAAAATTAAATTAAATAAAAAAATGGTTCAGTCGGCTCAGCAAGCCAAGCCACCAAGTCAAGCCAAGCCAAGCCGTCAAAGCCGACTCAGCCGCAGAAGCCACTAGCCGGTCCATGATCCAGGCGTGGATCGTTAGCTCAGCAGAAACCAACAAATCACGGTGCGATACGTGGCGGACCTAGACCCTTAAAGGGTCCATAGAAATTTATCATGGCTCATAGGGCAATCTGGTCTTTTTCACTCAGCAACAGAGGTGCTGATTGGCTACAGTGTATGGTGCAGCCGGTCCACATGGTCCATGGGAATAGTAATTATGTGATCGGATGGCTGCGGTTGATTGCGGTTAAGATCGGACAGTAGTGGTTATTTCAGGATTTGATTCAAATTCTATCAGCAATCTGGCGCGATCCGATGGCCAGAAAACCAACTGATGAAGATCCAACAGTCTAAAATGCTCCCGACGGTGATCAAAACTCACGACGCATGATTTGTGGCCAGATTTCCTCCATCAATGTGCGATCGGATGGCTAGAATTTAATCCGATTTGATCTGAGCCGATACGCATCCAATTTTGATGATTTTTGGACCGTTGGATTTCTATTGAATGGCTAGATTTCACCAGACTTACCAGATTCGTATTAGAGCTATTTTAATCCAAATTTTACTCAGATTTCTTTGTATTTTGATGATTATAAAGGCTATTAGTCCCACATTGCCTCTAGAAAAAAATATCCAACTCTTCTAGCTCTATAAAAAGGACCCCAGGCCTCCAGAAATCAACAACTCAGATCAAGGTGAAGCTTTGGTATAGAGTGAAGCCAGGCTATGAGTTAATGGTTGCTTCAAAGCAATTGGTGTCGAGAAAAAGAGCTGGACTTCTACACCATCTTTCCACCAATGCCGATCCAAGATCAGAGATCACTCTATTTTATTTTTTTTTTATTTTATATATTTAAATTATGAACTTTTTAATGCAATATTTATTTTTATGCTCTTTAATTTCATGCTTTTTACTTTTATTATAATTTAATTTATGCACTTTAAATTATTGCTTTTTATTTTGCAAGTAGATGCTAAGATCTAACTAGTAGATCTTAGTACCAAGTTTAAATTCCTGCACCTTTTAATTTTTACTTTTTATTTTCTGACTTCACTTTTGATTTCAAAACTCTTTTCTTTTTTTTTTATTTTCAAAAATCAAAGATTTTAAATTTAAAAATATAACCTTTTCTGTGGATTCTACCCGACTCACTACTATCTACGCATTTTTAATTATTTTAAGAAATCAAATTAAACTGATAAACACGGTGTCTTAACGACAACCTCACGTTCCTATCAGATTTTTGGCGCCATTATCGGAGGTTGTTTTTGATTTTTGATTTTAATTTTTTTGATTTATTTTAAATAAATTAAAAATAATTTTGGCAAATACATCAAATTTTTGGCACCGTTGTCGGAGAAGGAATAAGATGCTATTTTTTTGATTTTTTTGATTTTTTTTGTAAATTAATTATAAATATTTTATTTAAATATTGCTTACTAATTTTTTTTTATTTTGCAAAAAGAGAGGTTAAAGAACAAAAAAAATTAGGGCAAGTAACAAATTATTTAGTTTTGCTTGGTGAGATCAATTCTAACCCTAGTCTTATTTATTTATTTATTTATTTTATTTTAAAATTAAATTTTTAGAAAAATATATCCACTTAAATCTAATTAAAAATCTCATGATAAGATTAGAAATTCTAACTGCTTAGAGCATGCATCATATTATTTTTATTTTTATTTTTATTTATATTTTTTTTGGTGATTGCTGGAGGTAAGGTAAGCCTTTCAGAATTCAATTAGTTGCATGTATCTAGTTTAAATTGCATAGGACCCTTTGATAGAAAACTTTTTATGCATTTTCATATTAAACCAAATTAATGGCAACACCCAATTAAATAAGATAAGGTGGGAATTTGATCATCCTTTCTTGTCCCACAAACAACTAACCAACATCCTGCATTGACCTAAGCCTTTAATTTCAAAATCAATTAGACGTCAACGCTAGGAACTCGAGCTCAATAGGACAAGAAACCCTAAGAGTTGAACCAGATTAGGATTAGTCAATTTGACAGGTGTCTAGGAAAGTGGTTCAGGGATGATTGGGCCCGAAGAAAGGTGGTTTCTAATTGGCTCCGTTTGCTTACCTAACGATGCACAATTGTTGTCTAAGGTAAGCAACAGGGGAACTCCCACCGATCTTACACTTACCTGGTCAGTTGATTGGCTGATCTTACACTTGAAGGGCTTGAAGGTGACCTTGGTAGTTAGGAGCTATCTTGATCTAGGATAACCTCTAGTTAGGATTGATTGACCAACTTGATTGCTAACCAACATCAAACCTAATTAAATTTAATTCTTCTCTCTTTTTTTAGTTCTAGGACTCCTTAGGACCTCTTCTTTAGAACTCTTCTTTCTTTCTTCTCCTTTCTCCTCTAAAAATAAAATAAAAATAAAATTAAACTAACTAAAAGATATTAAAAATAATAATTAATTAAATTAAATTAAGTTAAAATTAATAAATAAAATAATTAAAAAAAATTAATTTTTAATATAATAAAATAATGAAAAAATATAAAAAAATATTCTAAAATTTTTTTGAACCATACATTAGGGTTACACTAATCCATGCACGGTAGGAAATCACTTTTTTTGATTTAGTTGAACTTAATTGAATGGTTGATTCACATTAAACCTAATAATCAAATGGCTAATCTGAACCTAATAGTTCAAAAATTAGATAAAGTTGACCTTCTTGCTCAAAAATTAGATCAACTCCTAATTTTAGGTCAATAATCTCCTGCACAATTCACATCACCTTCTAATTATCAGGAGTTTTATTCTATTTGTGCTAGCCCAACCCATCATGTGAATAAATGTCCTATTGCTGCATAGTTTTCATATTTTATCCAAGAACAAGTTCAAGCTGCTCAAGGTTACTCCAAATTGATTAATGATCCATTTTCGAATTCATATAACTCTGACTGAAGAAACCATCCTAATTTTTTTTGGATATCCCAACAGACTGAGGCTCAAATCCAAATTTTATCTATGCAAAACTATCAAAATAAGCCCCAATACCAAAATTTTGCCTATAATAATGGTCAGTCGAGTCAGTTTACCCAACCATTATATTATAATCAGTCCTCATATCCACCTCCTCAATTGACCAATTTAGCTGACGATAGATTTAACCAACTTCAACAATTAATTTTAACTCAACAGCAATCTATCACCAAGCTAGAAGCTCAAATAAGATAATTAGTTGAGTCTAATATGAGGAGAGAACTAGGTCAATTATCGAGCCTACCAATTTCAAACAACCCACCTAATGTCCACCAACCATCTGGACCAAGTTATCAATTTAATGTCTCATTTAAGAATTCTCAATTAAAGAATGCCAAAGTAATTTCTGAACTTAAAAGCCATAGAATTCTTATGGACCCATACCAAGACTAGGTGAAAGAGGCTAGTACTGATGCTAGCCAAAATAAAAATTTAGAGAAATTGATTAGTATTGAGACTAACCACATAGAAGAACCCGAGCCAGGAATTAGTACTGATGCTAGTTCCAATTTAAATAAGATAGAAAAAAGAGAAAAGAGAATAAATGATTTACCCAAAATGTATAAACCTAAAAGCCTGTTCCCTTCAACCCTAGATGCAGATTCTTCTTACAAAAATCAAGAGGCATGTAATAAAGAGTCAACGGAGTTGTTTAAGCAAGATCACATTAATTTACCTTCAAAATTAATACCATCTTTAGTCACCATTCCAGCATCCATTGAATCAAACTTAATTCCTAATACAAAAGCTCCATTCATGAGCATTTAGAAAAACAAATAGGAGAAATTCTTAATAAACATGGGTCTGAGAATGGGATCATAAATTATGTCTCTAAAATTAACAGTGAATATATTAATAATGAAATTATAAATCAACTTTCTGAGATTGGCAATCCAAAACCATTGAAATTTGTCAATCCAATATTTGACACAGGATAGTAAGCTGCATTGTGTCTGGCTGAAGATGGTAAACTTAGCGCTTGTTGGAAGGCAATCCCAATATTTAGTTTTTATCTAATTTATCTTTTTAGTTTATTTTCTTTTTAGGATAATTTGAATAAGTTGGAGGGAGAGCCCAAATTTTCAAAGGCATGTGCTGGACCAAAAATATAGTCAGGTGTATTCTTTCATGTTCTTTATTACATCCTTTATTTTTTTCTTCTCCATTGAGGACAATGTCGATTAAGTTAGGGAGGGAAGAAAAATAAAAATTTTAAAATTTTAAGTCCTCGAAAAAAGTTAGTATTTAGTATTTAGATACCTGATTATGCTTAAGAATCGAATTAAACTAAGCATTTTTAAAAAAAAATTGATACACAGATCAGAGAATCTATGAGATATTGAGGAATCAAGTATTAAGAAAATTCAATAAAGAGTTAAGTCTAGAATATAAAAAGTTTTTCCTTGAAGCATTTCTAATTATTTCTACTAGCATCAAAGAAAAGTCTACTTTTTATAGGCTTGTGTAGGGTAACTATACGTTTCTTCATATAACAAATTTATTTTAATAAAATAGTTTCCAAGTACTTCTCACTGAGTAACCGAGGCCTCTTTGCCTAAGCAAGCATTGAGTTTCGCATCAAAAGGTGGGAAGGGCAAAGAAGCTCGTTGTAAAGCTAGTCTTAACTCGTAGCCTATTTGATTCGAGCTAGTAAGCCCGAGGGGTATTCTATACCTAGTGCCCTAAAGCCAACTGGTTTGGGAGTCATTGGCCCAAGACTCGCTACATGGATCAAATAGAAAGCTTAAGGAGTTAAGACACTCAATAGTGGTACAACGTATTAAAAAAAAAAAAAAAGAAACATTGATTTTCCACCAAGTAATCCGGGTCCCGTTGCCTAAGTAAGCAATGATATTCGCATCAAAAAGTGGGCAATGTAAAAATAAAAATTAATAAATGAAGGGCAGAAGTAGCAATACACTTGCCTATATGAAAGTTTAGACAAATCAGAGATAAAGATGGGATAATTTAGAAAAAATTCTAAAAAATTTAATGCTTCTTTACTTAATTTTTCTATTGATAAGTATTAATACCCCAATGATATATCTCATTTAAGCTCTACTGAATATCAATGGCCATTTTGAAAACTGCTTAGGTAAAATTCGAAACTCTAAAGTTAAAAGGTATTTAAAACTAAATTCTTTCTTTACTCGAGGACGAGCAAAGCTTAAGTTGGGGGGTGTGATAAGTACCATAAATTCATCAATAAAAGTATTAATTTATTAATTAATTTTTATTAATTTTTAAAAATTAATGATCAATTTATATAATTTTTGAGAAATTAATATTTTTATTAATTAAAAAAATAATTAAAAAAGAATAAAATTTAAAAAATAAAATTTTATCATCAATAGAAAGAGCTTATTTTTCTGATCACAACAAAATAAATTTAAAGTAAAATGGAGAAGATATGAATTTTTAAAGATAAAAGAAAAAAATTGAATTAAATAAAAAAAAGAAAACGGCTCAGCTGGCTCCATAAGCCAAGCCACCAAGCCAAGCCAAGCTATCAAAGCTGACTCATCCGCAAAAGCCACCAGCCGATCCACGATCTAGGCGTGGACCATCAGCTCAGTAGAAACCGATGAATCATGGTGCAAAACATGGCGGACCTAGACCCTTAAAGGGTCCATAGAAATTTATCACGGCTCATAGGGCAATCTGGTCTTTTCACTCAGCAATAGAGGCACTGATTGGCTGTGATGTACAGTGCAGCCGATCTACGCGGTCCATGGGAATAGTAATTGCATGATCGAATGGCTGCGGTTGATTGCGGTCAAGATCGCATGACGGTGGTTATTTTCGAGTTTGATTCAAATTGTATCAGCAATCTGGCATGATCCGATGGCAAGAAAACCAACTGATGAAGATCTAATAGTCCAGAACACTCCCGACGGTGATCAGAACTCCCATTGCATGATTTGCGGCCAGATTTCCTCCATCAACGTGCGATCGAACGGTCAAAATTTAATCCGACCTGATCTGGGCTGATACGCATCTAATTTTGGTAATTTTTGGACCGTTGGATTCCTATTGAATGGCTAGATTTCACCAGACTTACCAGATTCATATCAGAGCTATTTTAATACAAATTTTACTTGGATTTCTTTATATTTTGATGATTATAAAGGCTATTAGTCCCACATTGCCTCCAAAAAAAATATCCAATTCTCCTAGCTCTATAAAAAGGACCCCAGGCCTCAAGAAATCAACATCTTAGATCAAGGTGAAGCTTTGGTATAGGATGAAGCCAGATTATGGGTTAATGGCTGCTTCAAAGCAATTGGTGCTGAGAAAAAGAGCTGGGCTTCTACACCATCTTTCTGCACCAATATCCGATCCAAGATCAGAGATCAGGCTCTATTTTATTTTTTTTTTATTTTATATATTTTAAATTATGAACTTTTTGAATGCAATATTTATTTTTATGCTCTTTAATTTCATGCTTTTTATTTTTATTGTAATTTAATTTCTATACTTTAAATTATTATTTTTTATTTTATTGCAAGTAGATGCTAAGATCTAACTAGTAGATATTAGTACCAAGTTTAAATTCCTGCACCTTTTAATTTTTGCTTTTTATTTTCCGACTTCACTTTTGATTTCAAAACTATTTTTTTTCTTATTTTTTAAAAATCAAAGATTTCAAATATAAAAATACTACCTTTCTTGTGGATTCGACCCGACTCACTACTATCTACGTATTTTTAATTATTTTAAGAAGTCAAATTAAACTGATAAACATGGTGTCTTAACGACAACCTCACGTTCCTATCAAATTTTTGGCATTATTGTCGGGGATTGTTTTTGATTTTTAATTTTGATTTCTTTGATTTATTTTAAATAAATTAAAAATAATTTTGACAAATGCATCAAGTTTTTGGCATCATTGTCGGGGAAGGAATAAGATGCTATTTTTTTTGATTTCTTTGATTTTTTTGTAAATTAATTATAAATATTTTTTTTAAATATTGCTTGCTAATTTTTTTTTATTTTATAGGAAAAGAGATTAAAGAACAAAAAGAACTAGGGCAAGTAACAAATTATTTAGTTTTGCTTGATGAGATCAATCCTAACCCTAGTCCTTTTTATTTATTTATTTATTTTATTTTAAAATTAAATTTTAAAAAAATATATCTACTTAAATCTAATTAAAAATTATAAAAGATAAGATTAGAAATCCTAACTGCTTAGAGCATGCATCATATTATTTTTATTTTAATTTTAATTTTAATTTTTTTTTGGTGATTGCTGGAGGTAAGGTAAGTCTTTTAGAATTCAATTAGTTGCATGCATCTAGTTTAAATTGCATAGAACCCTTTGATTGAAAACATTTTATGCATTTTCATATTAAATCAAATTAAGGGCAACACCCAATTAAACAAGATAAGATGGAGATTTGATCACCCTTCCTTGGCTTGCAAACAATCAACCAACATCCTGCATTGACCTAAGCCTTTAATTTTAAAATAAATTAGACATCAACCCTAGGAACTCGAGCTCAATAGGATAAGAAACCCTAAGAGTTGAACCAGGTTAGGGTTAGTCAATTTGACTGGTGTTTAGAAAAGTAGTTCGGGAACGACTGAGCCCAAAGGAAGGTGGTTTCTAATTGGTTCCGTTCGCTTATCTAGTGAAGCACAATTGATATCTAAGGCAAGCAACGGGAGGACTCCCACCGATCTTATCCTTACCTGACCAGTTGATTGGCTGATCTTATACTTGAAGGACTTGAAGGTGACCTTGGCAGTTAGGAGCTGTCTAGATCTAGAATAATCTCTAATCAGGATTGATTGACCAACTTGATTGCTAACCAACATCAAACCTAATTAAATTTAATTCTTCTCTCTCTTTTTAGTTTTAGGACTCCTTAGGACTGCTTCTTTAGAACTCTTCTTTCTTTCTTCTCCTTTCTCCTCTAAAAATAAAATAAAATAGAATAAAATAAAAATTAAATTAAACTAACTAAAAAATATTAAAAATAATAATTAATTAAATTAAATTAAATTAAAATTAATAAATAAAATAATTAAAAAAAATTAATTTTTTAAAAAATAAAATAATAAAAAAATATAAAAAATATTTTAAAAAATTTTTGAACCGTACATTAGGGTTACACTAATACATGCACGGCAGGAAATCACTTTTTTTGATTTAGCTGAACTTAATTGAATGGTTGATTCACATTAAACCTAATAATCAAATGGCTAATCTGAACTTAATAGTTCAAAAATTAGATAAAGTTGACCTTCTTGCTCAATTAGATCAACTCCTAATGCTAGGTCAACAATCTTCTACACAATTCACATCACCTTCTATTTTTCCGGAGTTGTATTTTATTTATGCTAGCCCAACCCATCATGTGAATAAATGTTTATTGCTGCACAGTTTCCACATTTTATTCAAGAGTAAGTTCAAGCTGCTCAAGGTTACTCTAAATTGATTAATGATCCATTTTCAAATTCATATAACTCTAGCTGGAGAAACCATCCTAATTTTTCTTGGATATCCCAACAGACTCAGGCTCAAACCCAAATTTTACCTATCCAAAACTATCAAAATAGGCCTCAATACCAAAATTATGCCTATAATAATGGTCAGTCTAGTCAGTTTACCAGCCATTATATTACAATCAGCCCTCATACCCACATTCTCAACAGACCAATTTAGCTGACGATAGATTTAACCAACTTCAATAATTAATTTTAACTCAACAGCAATCTATCACCAAGCTAGAAGCTCAAATAGGATAATTAGTTGAGTCTAATATGAGGAGAGAACTATGTCAATTATCGAGCCTACCAATTTCAAACAACCCACCTAATGTCCACCAACCATCTGGACCAAGTTATCAATTTAATGTCTCACTTAAGAATTCTCAATTAAAGAATGCCAAAGTAATTTATGAACTTAAAAGCTATAGAATTCTTATGGACCCATACCAAGATCAGGTGAGAGAGGCTAGTACTGATGCTAGCCAAAATAAAAATTTAGAGAAATTGGTTAGTACTGAGACTAACCACATAGAAGAACCCGAGCCAAGAATTAGTACTGATGCTAGTTCCAGTTTAAATGAGATAGAAATAAGGGAAAAGAGAATAGATGATTTACCTAAGACTTATAAACCTAATGTCCTATTCCTTTCAACCCTAGAAGCTGGTTCTTCTTACAAAAATCAAGAGGCATGTAATGAAATGTCAATGGAGTTGTTTAAGCAAGATCACATTAATTTACCTTCAGAATTAAAACCGCCTTTAGTCACCATTCCAGCACCCATTGAATCAAACTTAACTCCTAATACAAAAGCTCCATTCATGAGCATTTTAGAAAAACAAATAGGAGAAATTCTTAATAAACATGGGTCTGAGAATGGAATCATAAATTATATCCCTAAAATTAACAAAGTGAATATATCAATAATGGGATTATAAATCAACTTTCTGAGATTGGCAATCCAAAACCATTGAAATTTGTCAATCCAATATTTGACACAGGATAGTAAGCTGCATTGTGTCTGGCTGAAGATGGTAAACTTAGCGCTTGTTGGGAGGCAACCCAATATTTAGTTTTTATCTAATTTATCTTTTTAGTTTATTTTTTTTTAGGATAATTTGAATAAGTTGGAGGGAGAGCTCAAATTTTTAAAGGCATGTGCTGGACCAAAAATATAGAGTTAGGTGTATTCTTTCATGTTCTTTATTACATCCTTTATTTTTTTCTTCTCCATTGAGGACAATGTCGATTAAGTTGGGGGAAGAAAAATAAAAATTTTAAAATTTTAAGTCCTCAAAAAAGTTAGTATTTAGTATTTAGACACCTGATTATGCTTAAGAATCGAATTAAACTAAGCATTTTTAAAAGAAAATTGATACACAGATCAGAGAATCTGTGAGATATTGAGGAATCAAGTATTAAGAAAATTCAATAAAGAGTTAAGTCTAGAACATAAAAAGTTTTTTCTTGAAGCATTTCTAATTATTTCTACTAGCATCAAAGAAAAGTCTACTTTTTATAGGCTTGTGTAGGGTAACTATACGTTTCTTCATATAAAAATTTATTTTAATAAAATAGTTTCCAAGTACTTCTCACTGAGTAACCGGCCTCTTTGCCTAAGCAAGCATTGAGTTTCGCATCAAAAGGTGGGAAGGGCAAAGAAGCTCGTTGTAAAGCTAGTCTTAACTCGTAGCCTATTTGATTCGAGCTAGTAAGCCCGAGGGGTATTCTATACCTAGTGCCCTAAAGCCAACTGGTTTGGGAGTCATTGGCCCAAGACTCGCTACATGGATCAAATAGAAAGCTTAAGGAGTTAAGACACTCAATAGTGTACAACATTAAAAAAAAAAAAAATATTGGTTTCCCACCAAGTAATCGGGTCCCATTGCCTAAGTAAGCAATGATATTCGCATCAAAAAGTGGGCAATGTAAAAATAAAAATTAATAAATGAAGGGCATGGAAGTAGCAATACACTTGTCCTATATGAAAGTTTAGACAAATCAGAGATAAAGATGGATAATTTAGAAAAAGTTCAAAAATTTAATGCTTTTTACTTAATTTTTCTATTGATAAGTATTAATATCCCAATGATATGTCTCACTTAAGCTCTACTGAATATCAATGACCATTTTGAAAACTGCTTAGGTAAATTTCAAAACTCTAAAGTTAAAAGGTATTTAAAACTAAATTCTTTCTTTACTCGAGGACGAGCAAAGCTTAAGTTGGAGGGTGTGATAAGTACCATAAATTCATCGATAAAAGTATTAATTTATTAATTAATTTTTATTAATTTTTAAAAATTAATGATCAATTTATATATAATTTTTAAGAAATTAATATTTTTATTAATTAAAAAATAATTAAAAAATAAAAATTAAAATATAAAATTTTACCATCAATAGAAAGAGCTTATTTTTTTGATCACAACAAAATAAATTTAAAGTAAAACGGAGAAGATATGAATTTTTAAAGATAAAAAAAAGAAATTAAATTAAATAAAAAAAAGAAAATGGCTCAACTGGCTTCGCAAGCCAAGCCAAGCCATCAAAGCCGACCCAACCGCAGAAGCCACCAGCCGATCTACGATCCAGGCGCGGACCGTTAGCTCAGCGGAAACTGACAAATCACGATGCAAAACGTGGCGGACCTAGACCCTTAAATGGTCCACAGAAATTTGTCGCGGCTCGCAGGGCAAACTGATCTTTTCCCTCAGCAATAGAGGCGCTGATTGGTTGCGGTGTATGGTGTAGCCGATCTACGCAGTCCATGGGAATAGTATTTGCATGATCGGACGGCTGTGGATCAAGATTGGATGGTGGTGGTTATTTTTGGATTTGATTCAAATTCTATCAGCGATCTTGCATGATCCGATGGACAAAAAATCAACTAATGAAGATCCAACAATCTAGAATGTTCCTGACGGTGATCAAAACTCCCGACGCATGATTTGCGATCAAATTTCCTCCATCAACGTGCAATCGGACGGCCAGAATTTAATCCGACCTGATCTAGGCTGATACGCATCCAATTTTGATGATTTTTGGACCGTTGGATTCCTATTGAATGGCTAGATTTCACCAGACTTACCAAATTCGTGTAAGAGCTATTTTAATCTAAATTTTACTCGGATTTCTTTGTATTTTGATGATTATAAAGGCTATTAGTCCCACATTGCCTCCAAAAAAAATATCCAACTCTCCTAGCTCAATAAAATGGACCCCAGGCCTTCAAAAATCAACATCTCAGATCAAGGTAAAGCTTTGGTATAGGGTGAAGCCAGGCTATGGATTAATGGCTGCTTCAAAGCAATTGGTGCCGAGAAAAAGAGCTGGGCTTCTACACCATCTTTCCACCAATGCCGATCCAAGATCAGAGATCACTCTATTTTTTTTTTTTTTTTTTTATATATTTCAATTATGAACTTTTTAATATAATATTTATTTTTATGCTCTTTAATTTCATGCTTTTTATTTTTATTATAATTTAATTTCTATACTTTAAATTATTGCTTTTTATTTTATTGCAAGTTGATGCTAAGATCAAACTAGTAGATCTTAGTACCAAGTTTAAATTCCTACACCTTTTAATTTTCGCTTTTTATTTTTCGACTTCACTTTTGATTTCAAAACTCTTTTCTTTTCTTTTTTTTTTTTAAATCAAAGATTTTAAATCTAAAAACACTACCTTCCTTGTGGATTCGATCCGACTCACTACTATCAATGCATTTTTAATTATTTTAAGAAGTCGAATTAAATTGATAAATATGGTATCTTAACGACAACCTCACGTTCCTATCAAGTTCTTGGCGTTATTGCCGGAGATTATTTTTGATTTTTGATTTTAATTTTTTTGATTTATTTTAAATAAATTAAAAATAATTTTGGCAAATGCAACAAGATTTTGGCACCGTTGCTGGGGAAGGAATAAGATGCTATTTTTTTGATTTCTTTAATTTTTTTTGTAAATTAATTGTAAATATCTTTTTTAAATATTGCTTGTTAATTTATTTTTATTTTGCAGAAAAAGAGGTTAAAGAACAAAAAGAACCAGGGCAAGTAACAAATTATTTAGTTTTGCTTGGTGAGATCAATCCTAACCCTAGTCCTTTTTATTTATTTATTTATTTTATTTTAAAATTAAATTTTAAAAAAAATATATCCACTTAAATCTAATTAAAAATCACTTGATAAGATTAGAAATCCTAACTGGTTAGAGCATGCATCATATTATTTTTATTTTTATTTTTATTTTAATTTTTTTTGGTGATTGCTGGAGGTAAGGTTAGCCTTTCAGAATTCAATTAGTTGCATGCATCTAGTTTAAATTGCATAGGACCCTTTGATTGAAAACTTTTTATGCATTTTCATATTAAATCGAATTAAGGGCAACACCCAATTAAACAAGATAAGGCGGGGATTTGATCACCCTTCCTTGGCCCACAAACAATCAACCAATATCCTGCATTGACCTAAGCTTTTAATTTCAAAATCAATTAGACATCTACCCTAGGAACTCGAGCTCAATAGGATAAGGAACCCTAAGAGTTGAACCAGGTTAGGGTTAGTCAATTTGACTGATGTTTAGGAAAGTGGTTCGGGGATGACTGGGCTTGAAGGAAGGTGGTTTCTATTTATTTTCGTTCACTTACTTGGTCAAGCACAATTGGTGACTAAGACAAGCAATAGGGGGACTCCCACCGACTTTACACTTACCTAGCCAGTTGATTGGCTGATCTTACACTTGAAGGGCTTGAAGGTGATCTCGGCAGTTAGGAGCTGTCTAGATCTAGGATAACCCCTAATCAAGATTGATTGACTAACTTGATTACTAACCAATATCAAACCTAATTAAATTTAATTCTTCTCTCTCTTTTTAGTTTTAGGACTCCTTAGGACCTCTTCTTTCTTTCTTCTGCTTTCTCCTCTAAAAATAAAATAAAATAGAATAAAATAAAAATTAAATTAAACTAACTAAAAAATATTAAAAATAATAATTAATTAAATTAAATTAAATTAAAATTAATAAATAAAATAATTAAAAAAAATTAATTTTTAATATAATGAAATAATAAAAAAATATTCTAAAAAAATTTTGAACCATACATTAGGGTTACACTAATACATGCACGGTAGAAAATCACTTTTTCTGATTTAGTTGAACTTAATTGAATGGTTGATTCACATTAAACCTAATAATCAAATGGCTAATATGAACCTAATAGTCCAAAAATTAGATAAAGTTGACCTTCTTGCTCAAAAATTAGATCAACTCCTAACCCTAGGTCAACAATCTTCTGCACAATTCACATCACCTTCTAATTATCAGAAGTTTTGTTCTATTTGTGCTAGCCCAACCCATTATGTGAATAAATGTCCTATTGCTGCATAGTTTCCACATTTTATCCAAGAACAAATTCAAGCTGCTCAAGATTACTCCAAATTGATTAATGATCCATTTTATTCTATCTGGCGCGATCCAATGGTCAGAAAATCAACTGATGAAGATCCAACAATCCAAAATGCTCCCGATGGTGATTAGGACTCCCGATGCATGATTTGCAGCTAGATTTCCTCCATCAACGTGCGATCGGATGGCAAAAATTTAATCCGACCTAATCTGGGCTGATACACATCCGATTTTGATGATTTTTGGATCGCTGGATTTCTATTGAATGGCTAGATTTCACCAGACTTATCAGATTCATATTAGAGCTATTTTAATCCAAATTTTACTCAAATTTCTTTGTATTTTAATGATTATAAAGGCTAGTAGTCCCACATTGTCTCTAGAAAAAAATATCCAACTCTCCTAGCTCTATAAAAAGAACCTCAGGCCTCCAGAAATTAACATCTCAGATCAAGGTGAAGCTTTGGTACAGGGTGAAGCCAGGCTATGGGTTAATGGCTGCTTCAAAGCAATTGGTGCCGAGAAAAGGAGCTGTGCTTCTACACCATCTTTCCACCAATGCCGATCCAAGATCATAGATCACTCTATTTTATTTTTTTTATTTTATATATTTAAATTATGAACTTTTTAATGCAATATTTATTTTTATTCTCTTTAATTTCATGCTTTTTATTTTTATTATAATTTAATTTCTGTACTTTAAATTATTGCTTTTTATTTTATTGCAAGTAGATGCTAAGATCTAACTAGTAGATCTTAGTACCAAGTTTAAATTTCTGCACCTTTTTATTTTCACTTTTTATTTTCTAACTTCACTTTTGATTTTAAAATTCTTTTTTTTTTTTTTTAAAAAATTAAATATTTCAAATCTAAAAATACTATCTTCCTTGTGGATTCGACCCGACTCACTACTATCTACGCATTTTTAATTATTTTAAGAAGTCGGATTAAACTGATAAATACGGTATCTTAACAACAAACTCGCATTCCTATAAAATTTTTGGCACCATTATCGAAGATTATTTTTGATTTTTGATTTTGATTTCTTTAATTTATTTTAAATAAATTAAAAATAATTTTGGAAATGCATCAAATTTTTGGCACCGTTGCCGTGGAAGGAATAAGATGCTATTTTTTTGATTTCTTTGATTTTTTTTGTAAATTAATTATAAATATTTTTTTTAAATATTGCTTGCTAATTTTTTTTATTTTATAGAAAAAGAGGTTAAAGAACAAAAAGAACCAGGGCAAGTAACAAATTATTTAGTTTTGCTTGGTGAGATCAATCCTAACCCTAGTTCTTTTTATTTATTTATTTATTTTATTTTAAAATTAAATTTTTTAAAAAATATATCCACTTAAATCTAATTAAAAATCTCATGATAAGATTAGAAATCCTAACTACTTATAGCATGCATCATATTATTTTTATTTTTTATTTATTATTTTTTGGTGATTGCTGGAGGTAAGGTAAGTCTTTCAGAATTCAATTAGTTGCATGCATCTAGTTTAAATTGCATAGGACTCTTTGATTGAAAACTTTTTATGCATTTTCATATTAAACCAAACTAAGGGCAACACCCAATTAAATAAGATAAGGTGGGAATTTGATCATCCTTCCTTGGCCCACAAACAACCAACCAACATCCTGCATTGACCTGAGCCTTTAATTTCAAAATCAATTAGACATCAACCCTAGGAACTCGAGCTCAATAGGATAAGGAACCCTAAGAGTTGAACCAGATTAGGGTTAGTCAATTTGATTGGTGTCTAGAAAAGTGGTTCAGAGATGATTGGGCCCGAAGGAAGGTGGTTTCTAATTGGTTCCATTCACTTATCTGACCAAGTACAATTGATGTCTAAGACAAGCAATGGGGGGACTCCTACCGACCTTACACTTACCTAGCTAGTTGATTGGCTGATATTACACTTGAAGTGCTTGAAGATGACCTTGGTAATTAGGAGCTGTCTAGATCTAGGATAACCTCTAGTCAGGATTGATTGACTAACTTGATTGCTAACTAACATCAAACCTAATTAAATTTAATTCTTCTCTGTCTTTTTAGTTCTAGGAATCCTTAGGACCTCTTCTTTGGAACTCTTCTTTCTTTCTTCTCCTTTCTCCTCTAAAAATAAAATAAAATAGATTAAAATAAAAATTAAATTAAACTAATAAAAAAATATTAAAAATAATAATTAAATTAAATTAAAATTAATAAATAAAATAAATAAAAAAATTAATTTTTAATATAATAAAATAATAAAAAAAATATTCTAAAAAATTTTTGAGCCATACATTAGGGTTACACTAATACATGCACAGTAGGAAATTATTTTTTCTGATTTAGTTGAACTTAATTGAATGGTTGATTCACATTAAACCTAATAATCAAATGGCTAATCTGAACCTAATAGTTCAAAAATTAGATAAAGTTGACCTTCTTGCTCAAAAATTAGATCAACTCCTAACCTTAGGTCAACAATCTTCTACACAATTCATATCACCTTCTAATTATCAGGAGTTTGATTCTATTTGTGTTAGCCCAACACATCATGTGAATAAATGTCCTATTGCTGTACAGTTTTCACATTTTATCCAAGAACAAGTTCAAGCTGCTCAAGGTTACTCCAAATTGATTAATGATCTATTTTCAAATTCATATAACTCTGACTGGAGAAATCATCCTAATTTTTTTTGGATATCCCAACAGACTCAGGCTCAGACCCAAATTTTACCTATCCAAAACTATCAAAATAGACCCCAATACCAAAACTATGCCTATAATAATGGTCAGTCTAGTCAGTTTATCCAGCCATGATATTACAATCAGCCCTCATATCCATCTCCTCAACAGACCAATTTAGCTGATGATAGATTTAACCAACTTCAATAATTAATTTTAACTCAACAGCAATCTATCGCCAAGCTAGAAGCACAAATAGGATAATTAGTTGAGTCTAATATAAGGAAAGAACTAGGGCAATTATCGAGCCTACGAATTTCAAATAACCCACCTAATGTCCACTAACCATCTGGACTAAGTTATCAATTTAATGTCTCATTTAAGAATCCTCAATTAAAGAATGCCAAAGTAATTCCTGAACTTAAAAGCTATAAGATTCTTATGGACCCATACCAAGACCAGGTGAAAGAGGCTAGTACTGATGCTAGCCAAAATAAAAATTTAGAAAAATTGATTAGTACTGAGACTAACCATATAGAAGAACCCGAGTCAGGAATTAGTACTGATGCTAGTTCCAGTTTAAATGAGATAGAAAGAAGGGAAAAGGGAATAGATGATTTATCCAAAACTTATAAACCTAAAAGCCTGTTTGCTTCAACCCTAAAAGCCGGTTCTTCTTACAAAAATCAAGAGGCATGTAATAAAGAGTCAACTGAGTTGTTTAAGCAAGATCACATTAATTTACCTTCAGTATTAAAACCATCTTTAGTCACCATTCCAGCATCCATTGAATCAAACTTAACTCCTAATATAAAAACTCCATTCATGAGCATTTTAAAAAAATAAATAGGAGAAATTCTTAATAAACATGGGTTTAGGACTGGGATCACAAATTATGTCCCTAAAATTAATAGTGAATATATCAATAATAAAATTATAAATCAACTTTCTGAGATTGACAATCCAAAACCATTAAAATTTGTCAATCCAATATTTGACACAGAATAGTAAGCTGCATTGTGTCTAGCTGAAGACGATAAACATAGCGCTTATTGGGAGGCAATCCAATATTTAGTTTTTATCTAATTTATCTTTTTAATTTATTTTCTTTTTAGGATAATTTGAATAAGTTGGAGGGAGAGCTCAAATTTTCAAAGGTATATGCTGGACCAAAAATATAGTCAGGTGTATTCTTTCATGTTCTTTATTACCCCCTTTATTTTTTTTCTTCTCCATTGAGGACAATGTCGATTAAGTTGGAGGAAGAAAAATAAAAATTTTAAAATATTAAGTCTTCAAAAAAGTTAGTATTTAGTATTTAGACACCTGATTATGCTTAAGAATTGAATTAAACTAAGCATTTTTAATAGAAAATTGATACACGGATTAGAGAACCTGTGAGATATTGAGGAATCAAGTATTAAGAAAATTCAATAAAGAGTTAAGTCTAGAATATACAAAGTTTTTTCTTGAAGCATTTCTAATTATTTCTACTAGCATCAAAGAAAAATCTACTTTTTCTAGGCTTATGTAGGATAACTATACTTTCTTCATATAATAAATTTATTTTAATAAAATAGTTTTCATGTACTTCTCACTGAGTAATCGGGCCTCTTTGCTTAAGCAAGCATTGAGTTTCGCATCAAAAGGTGGGAAGGGCAAAGAAGCTCGTTGTAAAGATAGTCTTATCTCATAGGATATTGATTCGAGCTAGTAAGTCCGAGGGGTATTCTATACCTAGTGCCCTAAAGCCAACTGATTTGAGAGTCATTAGCCCAAGACTCGCTACATGGATCAAATAGAAAGCTTAAGAGGTTAAGATACTCAATAGTGGTACAACATTAAAAAAAAAGATATTGGTTTCCCACCAAGTAACCGGGTTTCGTTGCCTAAGTAAGTAATGATATTCGCATCAAAAAGTGGGCAATGTAAAAATAAAAATCAATAAATGAAGGGTGGAAGAAGCAATACACTTGTCTATATGAAAGTTTAGACAAATTAGAGATA